>KZ308253.1:1108663-1185694 GCA_000376725.2 Ladona fulva | reverse complement strand
CCTTTTTAATTAGAAAAGCATAGAATCAACTGCTTCGGCCGTTCTTCATGGCAGAACTTAATAAGGAATAGGGAAATGCCGAACTTTTACAAATCACATTATTTATTGGTGCAAGACCATGATTTTGACTCGTAGATTCATCATCAAGTCATCTGCGACTAAGGCATTAAGACACTTAACCATGAATCTATTAAGAGTTAAAGCCTTGGTCATATTCCAATAAATAATGTAGTTTGTAATAGTTAAACTTTTCCTTGTCCCTTCAATAAGTAAAACATATGTTTCGAGCACGTGGAGTAAGGGAATAGACTTTCAATTACGTATCAGGTAAGATGCCGCTGAAACGAAAAAAAATTCCAATTGAAGGAAACATGCGCTACATCTATCAACAAGGTCAATAAATTGATCTCCTGCCAATGGTTTCATTCTTAAGTTCTGCACTTGCCATCAATTTTTTCTCATCTCTTCTTGTATCATTTCCACATCCCACCATTCCTTTCTGCGCTTGTTCTATTGGAGAATATCACGCCCAAGTATGGGCCCGATGAGGTTTAATTTTCTTCATATGAATGTATTCCACAGATTTTTCTATATTCCGTTTCATCATTGAAGGATTATTTCTTTAGTTTCTAAGTCTGTCCATTTTATTTTCGCCATAATTCTGGAGCTCCTCATCTCTTTGTACTCTAATAAGTCACATCTACGATAAGAATGCACTCGATTCTTCACTACTATTTATAGGAAGCTTTTTATACATAAATCAGTTCAATGAATAAATACAATTATATTAGTCAATTCAAATTAATTAACGATCATTAGATCCAAATTTATTTTATTTGGTGTCATCAATTTTTGTTGATATAAAGCTCTTTGTCTTTACTTACTCTTTCGCTATTGATCAAGCTCTATGTAGTTAGGAATATTTCTATTATTGCTTTTATTCTTCTACTGCTCCTTTCAATAATATTTTCAGAAAACTATCCCACGTTAATGTTAACGATTTAGTTTCCTCTAATACACTCTGTCACCCCTCGACTTCTCTCTTGAAGTGGCTCGCAGAGAAAATGCTGAGCAGCAACATTTTTCTCACTAAAACGTCATTACCCATTCTTCGGAAGCCAACCTTCCTCACCTCATTCCTTTCCCATACTTCACAATCTTTAAAAAACGTAGCGCGCGAAAACTGCTGCGTATTTCACCTCGATATTTCATCGTTTGTCGGCAAAAATGAATTAATAATCGAAAGGGGTCGAATGGAGTCCTTTCTCGATCCATCTTTCCTTGAGAAGGGCGTCGGAACTTTCACTCTGCCTTTTGATAATGCAGGAGACAATGTGATCAGACAAAAGGTCGCGATTCCCTCAGGGAATTCCCTTTCCTTCCACCAGAGGGTGCACTTTTCGGCGGGGTTCGCTCTGCCGTTCCTGGAAGGCACTGTGAGTCATTTAACCTCCACTTCTATTGTCATGCGTCAACCATTTGAGATTAATACTAATTATCAGATTTTTACAGACAAATTCATAATAATTATCGCATTCATAAGTGTATTTATATTTGCATAACCTATAGTAAAAGTAAGTTGGGTCGATTGAAAGTCAAACACAAAGGATACTAGAGATGGTCGGGGAGGGGATGGTTTTAATTGAAGTAATTAAACGTCGACAGAGGAAATGTGTGGGTCCAATACTGAGAGGAGAGAGTGTGACAGAGGGTGGAGAACAAGGGAAAAAGCAGAGGAGAAGACAAAGTAAAAGTTGTTAGACGACATAATGGGTGGGGTAATTTACCAGGAAGCGTGATAAGTGGCGTATATCCCTCTGTGACGGAAACAAGGGAAAGGAAACGAATCAACCGGCCGGTAAGTGTAAGTATTTTAATAAGAGAAAAAACCTTGAACTTGAACTTTGAAAAATGGAAAATCCCGGGTAATCTTATGGAAATGTATTATTGACACCTGACTTTGATCCCGCGCCTTCCCAAGGACGAAAATATTTTTAATGGGGCTCTTCAAAGTAGAAGGATACACTTGGTAAATTTTCCACACTATATTACCAAGTGTATCCTTCTGCAATGGCTTTCCACGAAGTTACGCCTGCTAATATCGATTTTTTTAAGCTCTTCAAAGTGTTCAAATCTAATAAATTTTACTGCTAGGGATATATTTCCTCTTTTTTTTGACGGAATGGGCCGTTAGTAACTCAAGCTAATGCGTATACAGCGAAAAAGCTACTTTGTGATTCGATTCGACTTCGAATCGAATAAAATGATTTCGATTCAAATTTAGAGAATATATTTGCGAATTTCGAATCGGCTTCTTTGATTGAGAGAGTCACAACCACGATTTGTCTCCAGAGATGATAAAGGGACTTTTACTTGCGCTCGAATGATGATAGATTTACAGCAGTAAGAAAAATCTTTGATCTCTTGCTAATAAATACTTTTTGTTTCTGCTATCATATCTCGACGAATGGCATGCATCCCATTTTCCTTTTGCTATAGGGTGGAATAAATTGTATCTTCTATTTACTTTAGTCTCAATCTCATAATATGAAAACTACTGAGGTATGAGTGTTGCTGAAGAGTGCCATTCCTCCTGGTCACTGACTGAATACTATGAAGAGTGTTAGTCGAAAGGGTATTCTGCTGCTCTTACGTGAACTCGTCCACCGTACGGGTTCTACGAGGAAAGAAACGGCAAACTACTTCACTCTTTGCATACTGGGTCTTATTCCCTTAAAATACTTTTGGCTAGTAATAGTTGAAATGGTGAAGACTCAACCAGCCCTCGGGATAATAACTATAGCGATAATTTAGAATAACATGTATTGAAATTGAAAATTAATGGTTAATTATTATTAAAGCAGATATAATTGGGATTATCTCCTTATTTCCATGAAATAAATCGTTTATTCCTCTTTCATAGATTACAAAAACTTGCCGAAAATACCTTTAAATATTATAAATTGGCAAAATTCTCACTTTCTGAAAATATTCAGTAATTTTTAGGGAAATCCTGCAACTAAAGAAAATGTTTTCGCTTTTAGTGTCGAATTTGTATTTACTATGATAAAGGCCTATCGGTTTTTGGCACTCACCATGGTCGCAAATCAGAGTGAGAGAGAGGAAAAGAACCGTTTGAAAACTGTATCTGATCCGCCGAGATTCGAACTCGATCGCTCAAGCTGAAGAGCACAGTACGCCAATCAGTTGGACAAAGGAAGGATTCGAATTGAAATTCAACTGAATGTTCCATTACATCCACTCAGCGGGCTTTAATCTTCCTTAATGCACAATTCGTGAGAGAGCATCGCTAAAGCATTCAAAAGGTCACGGTTATGTTCCCAAATGAGGGGAAATGTTTTCGCTGGTTTCGTGATAATTGTCTTCTCTCACTAATAATTCACTATTTATTGGCGAATTACAAATAAGAAACTTCACCATTGAGGTCAATTGTGACTAAGATTCTGCGATTCGAATTGTGTCCCATATGCAAACAGCAATGAAACTTTCTAAAGCGATTTTATTTCTGATCCTAAAATATGTCTTATTGAATTAAATTAATGGTATCGGTTTTATTGAATGAGTTAAAATGAGTAGTTTTTTTTTCCTATTATTTTATAATGACCATATAGTTCTTATTCGTGAAAAATTTCTCATCTTTATTACGATTCAACGGGTAACGTGTTGCAAGCTTCAGTACACATTTTTAATGCCTTTCTTAAAACGTATTGACCGGAGCTAAAGTTTAAATTGACGACGACAATAAAATGTCTCACTTTTCTGAAATTTTAAGACCTTCACTTGACATTCTATTTATTATTTATGAGTAGAAAATAGAGAGAAATTATCGTTAAGGCTCCGGGAATTGGTTTTTCTCTTCAAACTTTACTATTCCATGCTGATTGCTTCATCTCCTCATATTCTTCAGCATCACACCTTACCATATATCAGTCCCTCGAAATTGAACTTGCTCTTTCTCCATAGTTCCTCTCTTCCACCAATTCTTACGATAGTTTTTTCACGAGATTATCATGCCATAATGTGTGCCCAATTATGTTTTCTCCATTTACACCGACGTCTTTCGCAAACCTCCGCCATAACTGAATTTTAAGAGTTGATTTATAGTATAATGCGTTTGCATGCGTTCTCGTAGCTCATCGTAGCCCGAATCTTAAATCGTCGTGTTTCTCGTATCAGATACTCTCTCCGGCTACACCCAAAAATGCTGCAAGTGTAAGAAAGGAGTGGAGCTTTAATGGTGCGCATATTTCCTCATACAAAAGCACAAAGCGGGTTCTTAGCGCGATTCCATCGGAGTTAATCCTTTAATTAATTGCTAATTGAGTGGAGAGACCAAGAAACGAGGGAAGTCTGAAAAGCGGAGCAAAAAGGAGGACCTAAAGTAATTTGTGCGTCTTTCAGTTTTCCTTACGTTTGATGACTAAGTTTCTCAATCTTCAAAGTAGGATATACACTCGACTGTTTTATCGGAAACTTTTTACACGCACTTAGCTCCCCTTTTTCTGTAATTGTGCTGAAAACAAACGTGCTGGTTGAGTGTTTGGATACAAATTGGCTAATTAAACTATTGAAACTGTAATATATATGTAAGATTCTTTCTTTCTAGAAGTTAGATTTAAATGAAAAAGCTCAATTTTAATTTATAAGATTTTACTGTCATTGTTAACGAATTGAGGGATATGTAGATATTAGCAATCTGTATTGACACATTTATTATCATTCTCCTTGGATATTTATACTCAAAGATTCATGTCAAGTTTTTCATTACCCTTGGTTCAAACATGTCTTACTCGAATTTGGTCAAGCAATGAACTCCAGTAGGTCCTATCGTATATTATTAGCTACTTCTATGTTTCTTATATCAATTTTCACTTTTGTCTTCGGAAGAAAGGTCTTTAATTGGGATGATTTAGTTAACACCTATGTATGCTATATAATATTTTATATGAACATAACTGTTGTCCAATTTTTTGTATTACTGGGGTTCCTTGTGTTTCCTTCATATTGCATCTTGGTCGTGAACATACCTGCATTTTGTAATTTTATTAACTGTAACAAAGCGCGGTTGAATGGATGTCAGGTATATCGGGTCTCTTTTAATCATTAAGTATGGTATCCAATACCAATTAAATTAAGCAGAGTTTGAACAGAACTTAAATTATAATTTTATAATAACTAACGTTGATTTATCTTCTTTTCAGGTAAGTGAGATGGGACTTTCCTTTCGTTTAAGGTTTACGTGGCCATTTCATGTGTAAGTACATCTTTGTCAAATATATTCTGTCCATTTTAAGATAATATGCACTTTGGAACACTCACTCACTTTTGCAACACTGGAGAAGTTTTCGCGCGGAACGTTACGTTTTGTTAAAACTTGCTTTTGCTTGTTTTTTCATACAAGTGGCTGTTCTTTATTTGGTAAGATATCTCAAATGTTTAGAGCAACCGCCAGGCAATTTGGAAATTTAGTTAATTCTTGTTTGACTTTTTCATATCCGTTTTTCCTCGGGAATTTTCCTAAGTATCTGTTTTTACGTGCATATTTATCCTACACCCTTTTAATGTTGATTTTACAGGTGGATACGAATGTCCTATTTTCTCACATCCGAGTTCACACCTGAGTTCAAGCCTTTTTCTTCTAAGGATTCATACACCATTTCGGGAGGAAGTTTTTACTACTAATCTACGCTTAACTAAATGTAAAATCTCTCGTTAGACCATTTCTGATTCAAAAATGCATTGCTTGTCTGCAGATTTCCTCATGTACTGCAAGCAGGGCCGTAGCCGGGGTTTGTCCATAGTGAGCTTATAGTTATGGAGTAAATACTGCATTGCCTGCTATCCAGGGGTAATAATACATCCACCCAAAATCTAACGAAAATATAAACCGATTTATTTTAAATTCTATACCTTGTGTCTGGGTGATGTATTTGCGAGAGGCCATCCTCCCGTATTTTTTCGTTTTTTGTTGGCTTTGTTATGGAGGGGGAGGTTTGAACCCCCAAACCACCCCCTTGGCTACGGCTCAGACTGCAAGGGTACTTAAGCGTATGTCCGGCCCAGAAGAAGTCGATATCATCTGATTGAATTACGCTTAATTGTCACATGAAATAATGAAGTGAGGAAAGATGGTTTAATCCAAAGAATTCTGCAGAGATTTACTCGTCTGCGATTCGCCAACGACCTCTTTATGGATACCTATAGAACCTTATCGGACGCACATTCCGCCATTGCACACATGCATAAATACTGCGTTGGGGTCGCCGCGGCAGTCAATCAACGAAGCGGAAATTAACTCAGATCCGAAGTAATCATCGAGAACATTCAGAATCCAATTCGTTTTCCCAATGGGGGAACTCAAATCGGATAAAAACGGGAATTCGAGAATCTAAAGCGCATGCACGTGTTAAGACGGTCATTACGTCACAATCAATATGTTTTGTATTTCAATGATACCTTGTGAGCTTCAGGGAAGTATTTATCAATAAATACTTCGCTAAAGTTCACCATCCTTTACGAAAACGTTCCTCAGCTGAATTCCGGCACTGCTGGTTATGTACATTTTTGATTTGGTACTCCCCAAAATCTGCGTGCATGTTTGTATGTAAATATATGCGAACCGAGCATAAAGCGCATAAATGAAAAGTTTTTTTTTTGCAATAGAAAATATTTTTAGAACCAGATTTTGTACAGTGGTCAAATTGCGCATACTTTTAAATGATTTTATTAAATAGATAAAAGGCTGCATTCTGAACATTTCAGGCTCGACTACATTTTCGTGACATTACTTTCGAAAGAAATGCACATTAAGTTCAGTTCAGTCGCTTGATGGTAACATTTCTCTAGGAAAACTAAATAAGAAATGATGGTCGTCCGAAGCCGAGATTAGTACCATTGAGGAGGAAATTTAGTAAACGTCAAATTTATTAGCTTCCTTTACGTATTTGAATCAGGTAGGTGCAAAACCATGCTAACCACGAAAAAATGTTCAAAACTTTCCTAAAATTTAGCTTTATTTATAATTTCTCTCCTTAGCAAACGGTAACTTTGATCTAATCCGCAAGAGAAACAGCCAAGGTATAAATAATCCATGACGTATTATTATTTAATTCCTTAAGATGAGTGGCGGAGGGGCGGGAGAGACAGTCAGGGGCTTGGGACGCCATATGACGTTAGTGTGTGTGTGTGCACATAAAATGAGACGGAGTTCAGTGAAGAAGTCTGAAATTTCTTGCTACATGTATCCCTTAATAACGTAGATTCTGAAGTTAAGGTAGGGATATCTCACATTTTTAACATTACATGTCAGTTAGAGTAAGTAGAGACAATATAGTCAGTATGTATATACTTGGAAGTATATACATACTGACTATATTGTCAGTATGTATATACTTCAGAAAATTCCCAATTATAGAGCGATTGCAATGCTGATGTCACAGTTGTCCTTCAAAGGTATTCAGTGGATATTCTTGAATTATGCGTTCAATTATCCTTTAAGGATTGTTGTAATTTTCTATTGAGAAGTAATAAATACCAAATTGTGGAATAGCTTTCTTTTTAGGCTCTCTTCTTCCATGTTTGTATGTAGTTAAGTAAACGGGTTTGATTACCAGTGATTCAAAAACGTCCACATTCCCATAACAGAGTAAGACACCCCTTTCATACTAGGCAATCGTATTTTATCAGAGCATATTCATTCATTTCCTAGTAATTATTACCTAACTCTGCCTTTGCCGTTATGGCCACACGTACGTATCGGTCCTTTTAAATTCTATTAAGTTTGCTCATATGCATTTTATGATACATCCATCTTTTTGATCCCTCTACGCGAGATTTAAGTGTAGGTTTCAGACTTGTATAAGGGCATCTATGCATGGAGGGGACGGACGAATTCGCATGTGAGTGTCCAACATTAATACATTTCGGGTACGAGTAAGCGTATTTGAATAAAAATCAAAGATAGGATGGCTTGAGGATCTTTCCGCTCGTCGCTTTTATACTTTCTGGGCACTATGAAGAATGACGTCCTAAATTTACGGTAACCAAACTTGAATAGATCTCAACTTCCGGCATTGATTCCCCAACACATTTTGTACCTCAAACATTTACATTCACACTGCGCAAGCCGTGTTTACATAAAGGCATGTGGCAGGGGGTGTATCGATTGATCAATTCAGATCTTTTGTTGAGGAAGGAAGTTGACTTCAGCCATTTTTGCCGAGCGTTTGCGGAAAGAATGATCATTTTTTACGATTTTTCGCATATATTTTATTATTTTCGTTCATTTTCGGTTTGCCCAAACAGCAGAAAATGTCATATAATTGCTATTACCTCTTCTGTGGCGTATTTTCTCTGTATTTATTCACCGATAGTGACCAAGCTGCTGATCTCCTTACTTCTATGGATTCCCAGTCTGCCTGAGAGAGCATTTTTGAACACTTGGCGTCTTTTTATAGCCATTTTTAGTAACACGGGCGGCCTTCCACTGCACCATTTCGAGTTGGCCACTGCAGGTGCAAAACCATAGAATCGCATGTAATCACCATTCACTATTAATGAGAGATATCCAATGCAAAATCGCTCTCTACTTTTTCTTGCACACACAGCTGATTCTCTCCATTAAGCGAGCTTTTTGTTTTTTTTCACATTCTTCGGACCTGCGTAACCATGTTTATTCACCACAATAGCGGTTATTATATAACCGCTATTGTATCTCAGTGAATTCGTCTTAAAGATAGAAATTTAAAAGGATCCTCAAAAATTATGAGAAAGTGTTTTTTACGCAATACTTTCAAGTCAACGCCACTAGTATCAGCTTACTATGCAGGTAATTGCCACCCAGAAATGCATTAAGGCAGTACTTATGCCAGACTGTGACAAAAGTAATTTTCTCTATTCTTTATCAAAATAAAAGTGATGAATATTTATTCGTGGAGAACTAGTAGGAGGACCATACGTTCGTGATTTATTGCTTAACAAACTCTTCTAATCCTCAAAGTGTTTTTGTTCCGAGGCAGCATACATTCCCGGTCATGCTGTGGTTAGCCAGAGAACATCCTGAAAAAAAATTAAGGAAGAAACAGTAGATGTAATTGAATTGATGGGCACCATTATAGTGAAAACTACCATTACATTTTTATTAAAATGATAAAACATATTCAGAATATTAACAACAAAAGTAAACTTTAAGAATATTATGAAGTGAAACAAAAAAAACTGATTTTATCCTCAACAGCTAGGAAGTGATTCTTATGGTATAATTCTTTCCTCGCATGGGCTATTACCATTATACACGTGCTTTATTACTGGGATGTATTATCGTCAACTTTTAATAGTTAATGGGAGCATTGGCTTTTTTGTTATTTGGTAGTCTGTTATGAAATAATCTGATTTTTATCGAAGACAACAAAGATGTGATTCGGTGCTCTGCAAATTTTTATTTTGTTCCGCTGAGGGAAACTGGTTAGTACTGCTTTAAGACTTTTGCCTCTACTTCTACCTCATGAAACGTCGATAATTCGTCCAAATCTCTTTAACATTTTCCCTTCTTAAAGTTTCTTGTTTCTTCACAAGGCTTTACTCAGTTTCTAAGAATCCTTCCTCGACTAATATTTTAAGCAGATTCTAAGAGCGACCCGTTTGGAGTTGCGGTTCCCCATTCATCCGTATGACTCCCTTCGTCTCCGAAGCATCTTTCCATTACCCTAACGAGATCCCTGTGTGGGGACCTCCTTCTATAAACTCTCAATGGCATCCAGAAAGCTCTCCTGCACTCACTTTCCTTGGAATTGCATAGAATAGAGTATCATGGCATGATGTCGTACACGGCAAGGCATTTGATATCGCGTTTTAGATTTAAAGTTGATGTACTGGAGAGAAGTAGAGATTATAATTCGGTATTCCGTTATCCCATATGATAAATACGTGCAGAAATTCCCGGGATGCTCTCCATTTTCAGGAAAAATATCGATTGTAAACGGACTGATATTTTATAAACTTATTGGTTGTGAGGCTAATTACCTTTCAGTTCACCATAAATGAAGGAAAAACCATAGAGTTGAAGACGGTAGTAAAAACTTAATATTCAAGACGCGTAAATTCCATAGTATTAGGCCGGACTTCGTAAAAAGCCATAATGAGAATTAAAGAAGGCACTTTGTAGTTACCACACTAAATGTTTTATTTAAACACACACTAAATGTTTTATTTATGTATTTTATTCAGGTCTATCAGGACCTGATGATGGCGTTAGCCGAAACCGGTCGTGTTTAAATAAAACATTTAGTGTGGAAACTACGAAGTGCCTTCTTTAATTCTCATTCAAGACGCCCATAAAATCCCTTAATTTATGTCGACACAAACATTCTGCAAACCGCAATTGGACGTGTGGAACCGGGTAAAGGTACAGTTTGTAAGACATCTAGAGTTATCCATTAATTAGTGTTGTCTTTCATTTAGTGCAACAAAATTTAATTTGGAACATCGCAAGTCAACATGAAGTTCTTTAAAGGTCATGCGACAACTGAGTCTACCTTCTATAAATTTCTCACTCGAAGGCAGAAGAAATAAATTTGAGGAATTTTTGCGTAATAGTAAACGACGAAAAATTAATCTAATTTTAGTTTTATTTATCAGTTATCGCCCTTTTGAATAATTCCTTAAACATCTATAGAGGTTATTTATCTATCCTCTTTGCTCCCTGTTTGCCAGTGTTTGACCGTGTCGTCCGTTAAAATCCCGAATATATTAATGTCGTCAATGTATATTGAAAATAAAATGGTGCCAATTACGTTACCCTGCGGGACTCAAATTTTTACTGATATCCGACATCAAAGAATTTCTATAGAAAGACACAGCCTTTAGCTAAATTTTCTTAATAACTTTTCATTTTTGTCAGCTGCGATTTGTAAATTAAATAAGTTTTAATTCCTTTTACGTTTTTGGTAGTCGCTTCCACGTAGAGAATTCTGATTTTTACTTGTTAAATATGGGAGAGGTTAAGACGAGAATCTGAGTGTGCTTCCTGCTTATGGCATTAACCGAATGTATTCAGAGGGCCAAAGCTAAAACACAGTTTGAAGGAAACACCCGCGCATTAGAGAAAAAACACAGCTTTGACACGGCGCCGTTTGCGGGAATCAGGAGAAAGTTGTGTATTGTGTGAGTGGCAGAAGCCTCGTGTGCCGAGAAAGGCTTGTCTCTACCAGCCGTGCTCCGCCTTGTTCTGCTCCCTTTCCGATATCTCTCGCTTTGGCACGCATAAGCACAGAGAAGGATAGTTTCTCCTCGGATTGTTCCTTGTTCCAGATTACGCTCAGAAGAAGCTAACATACATACGTAACATTCCTGCAATTCCCCACTCTGAAGAGTTCTCTAATATCCTTATCAATTAAACCTGCTTCTATCCGTACCAAAATTTCATTACGTTATACTTTTTTTAAAATATGTGATTCTGATAATACTCATAACCTCTATCAAGCAAAAGCGTTGTAATGGTAAGTAATAATCTTTTCAAGTGTTTACTTTCCTGTAACATGCACTATTTAGTGCGAGTTTGTATGAATAATCGTTCACACACTTGTTCAATCCGATTGCCATCGTCGGAATAACTGCAAACCGGAAGCGAAATAAGTGACAGTTAAAAATCATGTTTTCGGAAGTTTGTCTTATATAACGGTAGTGAAAACAAGGTACGTGCCCAGGGCCCAAACATTTTACTAATGGTTCTTCACTGAGTGTATATACGTAATTTTGTAAACAAGTTTTTCCCGATCTTCCTCTCCCTTTTGGATAATTCACTCCTCCAACATGTACTCCAACATTCACTCCTACAACATGTTCGTCATTCTGATCCTGTCAATTCTCCCTACTCGTCCAAATTGACATATGTCATTGATTTGAAACTGATCATGTAGCATTTATTTCAGTTAATATTCGTTTACTGTTCAGTCATTATTAATCGTTTCTCTCGGGTTTCTGCCACACAATAGCCTCATCTAACTGCTTTCTGTTTACTGGTGTGCTTCTGAGAACCCCAAAAGTTTTGCTATTAAAGAGGTGGATCCAAGTACACCTCAGAAAACATGGATTTTAGTTTCTTTCGAAGTGCTTATGATAATTTACTTACCTAATCTAATATTTGAATAAATTAATTCAAATTTTAAAACGCTTTCATTACCTTTTTCTATCTGTATTTTTAAATAGGTTTTTATTCTTTAAATTTTATAGCAAATATGCGTCGTGAAAACGTTATAATATTAATGGTTAGGATCACTGTAAGATTGTTTTTCTTTTATCATTATTATCATTGGAAGCTGTTCGTCTTGTAAGTATGGTAGCTAGGCAATATTGCATTGAACTATATAAAAAGGTAGTATTTTGGAGGGTCTTACTTTGGTTACTGAAGGTGAACTTGATTATTGGTTTGTGTTTATCTGATTGTGAGCTGTGGAGTTGTGATGAACATGGGAAGACTATTTGAATTGTGCCATCGACAACGGTACTGGTGTCCCTGTTTGATTTACTGTTTTTGTTATGGTATTTTAAGGAATATATGTTGAATCCTTGCCTCATGAACATGTTCTACTTGCTAGGTTTTATAAAATAATGATAATGATAGTGCAGCGTTTGTCGTCGTATGATGCAAAAGCTAAGAAAATTTGTTCATAAGAAACGATATAGAAACAATTTCTTTTTTTAATAGTTGAAAAAGGGTGGATGTATGATATTTGCCCTTTTAGTATCATTAGAGCTGAAGAATCAATGTACATGATCAATAACATGTATGTTAAGTATATCTTAAATTTTTATATTAACCCGTATCTTTAGATATACCAAGGAAATCGTGATTAAAACTTAAAGTTACCGTATTTAGCGCTTCACTTGTCGGAACCCATTTTATGGAAACTTTAAAACCCTAAGTTAGGAGTATGGTTGGCCCAAAATCATACAGTCATACACCGCGGGATTATACGAATTACCTCTAAGTGGAATCTGAGGATAAAATTTGCGGATTTGAGGAAGAGATTTCCCCATCAAATACTCCCTATATCTTCCGAATTCTCAACAATAAGAGAAATTGCAAACAAAATGACGTATACCAATATACCAATCATTTTAGATTGTATGCCTGAAGTTTTAAGTCCCTAGCTTAAAATAAAAACGATTTTGGCCCTAATCCTGGTTGTTTTTTCCGATTTTTCCTCCGTGGAACGTGGCAATTCGCAAGCGTTAATGCGTTAAAAGATCTCTCGGGGAATAATTTTATTCTTGCACTGGGGAAGAGGGAGGATCGGATTGATAGATAATGCGAATATTGGCGACTCAGCGCGGGCTGTTCGCAGTCCTCCGAATAAATCGTAATTTCGCGTTAAGTGGGAGAGAACGGGGAAGCGAAAATGGCAAGAAAAGGGATTATGAAATGGATTTGCGCTGCGCAATGATTTAGAATTCCTTTTCGGACAGGAATCCCATTCAGAGAATTAGGTGAGAAAATGGCTGCGAAAATTATCGCGAGAAAATGAACTGCGTCCTGAGGTTCATTCTACGCAGCGTTCATTCCTTTTTTGTTTTCCGCTGTTTCGAATCGGCAATATTTGCAAGGTCTTTGAAATTAGATTCTCACTATGCTATGGAGGTGAATAGGCTAGGCGATGTTACGGGAATTGGAATAGATTTTCGGGAATCAAGCTCTACCTTCTCGCGACTGTAATGATTTCAAACTAAAATAATAGGGAGCAATATTTGTTCTGTTTGTAATTCGTTGTATAATAATTCTCTAAGCGTTATGAAAGAGAAGAAAATTGATCAGAGACGTAATGCTGAAGACAGAGATAAAATAAGAAAGCAAGGAACATCATTTAACAAAATAAATTCAGAATATATTGTTTGATATCGTTTAAAATTTATATTTAGTTAATTATTTTCGACCTAATCATCAAAAATTCTTTATTTCTTGTCATTTCTATATACCTAGGTATTTGTATATAGAAAATAAGAATGTAGCTTTTAAAGTAAAAGGGAATATTGTAAATGATGTGTGGGTTTGTCTGATGAGAAATATAGTTTATATGCAAGCAAAACAAAATGTGGTAAAGGCAGATAACTTTATACATATTTATTTATTTAATAGTATAACGGTACAATTTGGTCGGAGGACCAGATGGCAAAGGTCAAGGGGAAGTAAGAAAAATAATTAAGAGATCTGTCCGGCATTCGCCCAAAGACGGGAGGATATCCCGTCCAAAATCCTCCCGTTAAAAGTCTAATAACCGGATTCGAACCAGCTATCACCACACACGCTGAGCTACCAAAAATGACTAGGCGAGACTCCTAACCAACTCCTCCATTCGAACCGCTTAAAAATTGGATTTGGAAAGTTGGATTAATTTCGATATATTTCGATTAGAACGCTGGACCTTTAAGCTTGAAATCAGATACAGCACCGGACTTTAAACATTCTCAGGCCAGGGTTCGAATTCACGAAATTATACATTGGAGCCTTGTGCGCTAACCGCTACACCAAGTTTTTTTTTTGGGAGTATCAAGAGTTGTGCAGAACAAGTATTGCTATAAGATACAGCAGAAGCAAGTATTGAGTAACCATTTCATTGGTGTAAATGTATTTTGCTTGAAATATCTTCCATAGCCGAATACAAGCGGCAGTAGCCAGTTTCCCTATTTACGGAAAAATTGAGGTTTGTATTTATTTGTCCCTAAGTCAAAAATTGACTTTTTACTTTTATATTATACAAAATGATACATTAAATACCGGGATACACTATTTTTTAAGGTTATTCCCTTATATGGGGAACTTTTTTACGAAGTTTTGAACCTTTCTGGTTTAATCAAAGGCGTACAATTATGAAACTTGAATTACTTTTAAATCGAGGTGACTGGAAGCGTCTATAAAAGATAGAATTGTTATTCTTACCGAGTACGAGTATTTACTTCAGTTGTAATCTTGCAATATCCTCTCGGTAAGACGTAAAAGAGGAATTCTTCATCTTCGAGTTAAAGTTCAATATCGTACCCATAATAGGAACCCAATTCGAGTGCACCTATCCAAGGCTGAATATCCATGATCAGAACCTAAAGGTTAATCCACACTGTTCCACAGATTGGATTAAATATTTCCCCTGAATGGGTGATATTTGAAGGTAAAGCAAGCGTGTAAGTCATTAACATGTAAAAAGGATATTATTGATGAGAATATACTCAGAGGAATGTGTAGCTCATTCAGATTTAGAAGAGAAAGCACATATGCTACGAAGTAGCTTTTATGTTCCTTTCCGGTAAACGTAACTTTTACGCTGGGACTTTATAAGCAAAAGTAATTATAGGCGAGGATTCTTCCCAGGAGAAACGGACATGAAAAAAGTCTGACGGAACCGGGACTCGAACCCGGGTCTCCCAATTGCCGGTCGGTTGCTCTATCCATTGAGCTATCCCGCCAGAACCGACCGGCAATTGGGAGACCCGGGTTCGAGTCCCGGTTCCGTCAGACTTTTTTCATGTCCGTTTCTCCTTGGGAATTTTCCGAGATGCACGACTTTTTCGTGCCAAGTCATCTAACCCATTTCCTTGTTTTATAGGCGAGGACTTAAACATGATACTCAAGATGCGGAAAAACGTAACAACCGGAAAACTTTAAAAGCGAAAAAATATAGTAATGAATGTTGCTGCAGTTGGGGAATCAAAATTTTAACTTAAGAGCCGGGAAAACGTTAGAAACGAGAACGTCAGATCGAGATTTCCCTGTACTCTGCATGGAGTTTCTTTATTACTCGGTACGTTGGAATTCATATTTATCGTAATTGTGCATTCCGTCAAAGTTGAAAATTTTCCGCTCGTTGCCCGACGTAATGCAGTTTTCACTTTCCTCTCTAAACGGTCTTATCTGTCCATTCGTTTCATTCCCAATCGTGTTCCTAAAGAGCCATTTCCCTTCAGTTTAGAATCTATTGGTCAATCGATGACACGGAAATCGAGAACCGTAACAAAAGGATCAATAGGTAATTTAGCAATCTCGCCGATGACAAGTTGCGGAGAAACCGATATTTCAGGAGAAGCGGTCATCTACGCCGAAAATAACGGGCAGATTTGATCCTCCTCGAATGATGTTTGATTTGAATGAAACGGTGTTGTTCCTTCCCTTGCGATGAAAAAGCAAATGTTTCCCAATAGTCCCAATGTCTCTTTCGTTCCCCTTATTCATTCCCATCGATTCATTCCGATGTTATTTGGAGCGACGCTTCGTGAAAACCTCCGCCCCGTGCCTCTCTCGCCAAGCAATTGTTTACTTAGATTTATTCTCCATTGTTTAACTCACGCAAGATTGCTTTGCGTGTGAGAGTCCTCTGGCAATCCATGACAACCAATGCTGCGCTCTCTTTCTTTTTCTCTCCTCATACGTTGTTTGTTTTATATTTGTTTATCTTCATTCTATTCATCTATTTCTTTGTATTGTCGCAAATAATTGTGTGTGATATATACTGTATATATTTATCAACCAGATGCACTTGACTAACATATGGAGTGAATTGAGGATTCCATTTCCTCTAGTTTATTTTATTTAGGCAATTCAATCTTAATAAATGGCAATGAGAAAGAAAATTTAGTCTAATTAATTAGTGTTCAGGGGATGTCAACATATGCGTTCATTACATTATTTCAAAATTACCATGAAAGCCTCTCCACAAACCATCGAACAGCTTAAGTGGAGGAATATAGTAAATAAACACATATTGCAATATTTCTACGAAGAGAAATAGGAAAGAATAGTGCAAAGAAAGGATATCATTGTCCGTACATACATAAATACGTTAGAGACTGTTCCCTACATATAGAAGTTCGACATACGTACACTCGGACTTACGTAGAGGATTGTAATGGCCAGAAAATAGTTCTGAAAACGCCAACTCAGAAACAAGTGACTCTCTATTTCCGCAAGTCTAATATGGTAGATCTCGCTCTATCTTTCTGAGTTCTCGCTCATTTTGAACGCTTGTGAATCGCTGTCCTCAGTGTAACAGTTATTGTACTGTTTGTAATATTACCTTATGAGTGTTTTTCGACTTACGTAAAAATTCCTGTTACGCTCTGAATATAAGATAATCTGAACCATTTCAGTCAGTCAGTCAATTTTTTTTGTCAGTCGAGAACTTTCTGTGTTTCATGGCGTCCCTTTCAGAATAAGCACATTTTTTTCCGTTTTCCATACTTCCAACTATCCTATCTTCACATTAACGTTTCGATTTAAACATATTCATACATCTTTTTTAAACTTTTCTTTTTTATAAAACTCTAATATTTTATTTTTAAAGCCGTTTTTTATATTTAATTCAGCAAGTATTTCTCCGCTTGTCTCTCCATTTAGAACCTCTGATACTCATATTTTCCTCATTCACTCATCCTGCTTCCGTCTTTCCTTCCCATTATCTCATCCCAACGTAAAGCGGCTCTTTCAATCTAGTCGCACAGCCTTTCGATTAATCCACTTCCCTTCATTACCCAGTCCAGTGATTCTGTCTCTTTTAATTTTCCCACACATGCTCTTCATATACTCCGTTCCATAATTTACAGATCTACAATCAACTATTGATACTCCTAACTTTCCTCATCACATGTTATTGTGGCGTAAACACCCGTCTATGTACAGCCTACAGTAGATAGTGGTATAGTATAGTCATTTTCATGGAATCTCTTTTCAATAGAATATAAAATAGAATAGAAATTACGAATGGTGAAATTACAAGCGAAATAAAAGCGATGTAAAAATAGCTATGATTATAGAAATCCGACTATGAAAAACTTCCTTAATTAAATTTGGTTCACGAGCTACCATGCGATATCCAACGAGAAAGACTAATTCACGTCGTTAAAATTACATAATTGAGTTGAATATGACCATATCTCCAACCAGTCCTTCTCTATCTCATCCCTTTTTCTCTGAGAATCGTCGTATAGTCAATAGAAGAAAGATAGATATCGTTGTATATTCAATACATGAGGGGTATTTATTTTATTATTCATAATTTACATATCGTATTACATAATATGCTATCCAAAGACTAAATTGGTACGTTTCTTCGGTGGGGAATTCATTCCTTTCAAGAATTATTTTGCTGCTCTTGTGATTCTACGGAATGCATTGTGGGTAGGAAATGCATCCTAAAAGAAAAGAAAATGGTACCGCAAGATGAAAAGTGTTGAATAAAATATGGACATTGAAAAACAGTACAAAATTCAATCCGAAATGTTTGATAATAAGAAAGAATTGTTATACGATATGACTTTGCGTATACAGCGTATATTTCCGCGACTGTAGCATTCATAAACAAAAGAAATAGATCTCTTACTAAGTGTTTACACCACACAGATTGGTCGCTTGTAGAGAATCAATTTAGGTAAAGAACGAGACTATTCTATTTGGACAGCGAAGAAATCAAGAATATCGGTTAATTCGAGTTATGCGTTGCGTCAGAAAAACTCGAAAATTCGATTGAAGGGAAAGCCTTATATTTTACATCGAATTCCGCGACTTGAGAGGGAAAACAAATATCGATGTAATTCTGCGGAATGGAGAGTAATTTGTATTGCGTGATCGTGGCCGCCCATGCGTTGGAGCATGGCTGTTTGCCATGGAAAACAAACTCAGCTCAGAATTCATATTGACGCCAAACCATAGCGCCGTTCAATTAATCCGATAGGAGGCGACACTTGCAAATGGGATTCGCTCTTGGAGTTACATTTTCTTTCCTCCAGTGGGTTTTATATTTAATACAACATTTAATTGGATTATAAGAAAACTTACATTTTAAAGATCATATTATGGTTATCACTTCAAGGCACGAATCTCCAACAGCAATATAAATAAGTACAATTGGAAAAAATATAAAATATATGTGTTCATTTTATGTGTGTGTAGATAGAAATAATTGAAAAAAATAGAAAAGTATCTACAAATACGAACATCTTTGTTTCTCCAAAGCAATATTTGATTGGTACGATGTTATAAAGTTATTTGTTTCTTTCTGCTTACCCTTTACACCGTTCCATTTCATCCAGTGAATTTTTCCCGCTTTCCATTTCGTCCAATTATTTTTTCCTCTTTCCATTTCGTCAATTTATTCTCTCTCTCTTTTTCACATTACTTCCCTCGCACCACTTTGCTCATTTTTCCATTTTCACTCTTTTTGCCTTTTACCATCTTTTGATTTGTATCACGTGCCATTTTTCTTTCCTTTGCGTTTCGTCAGCATTTGTGCAATGATCTTCACAATGTAACGCTAGAAAAGCCTCGTCCACCAATTAATGATAGTTACTTAGATTAGAGAGAAAGTCAAGAATATTTCAAAGATAGGGCATTATTGTTTTGTTTCCTTCGTGGTATACTTGGTCTATTTTTTGAAGTATTTATATTTAATTTTTCCTTGTATTTTACTAATGCACTAATTTTGTTCGCTGCTTCTTATTCTTTGCCAACTTCTCGTCATATTACATCAAATCCGACTTTTCTTGAGTCCATCTTATTATGAAAGATTTCGTCAAATGTTCATCGCATTTAAAATTATATTAGTAAAATTTTTCTCTTTAGAATGTAAATAGTTGAATGTAGATAAAATTAGCGAAGACATAAATAAAAGCGAAAACTATTTTGCTAAAAAACAATGTAAACTACTTCGATTTTGTGTGTGACCGATGCAATTAAAAAAAGCACGAGGGTATGAAAGTTATGTCTCGTATGTGCAAACAATTTCTGCATAAAACAGTGGATGTTGTATATCGTACATTGCGTGCACATAAGAATAAACAATAAACAAACGTAGGAATTGATTACAACAATATTCAATGGGATACATAATAGGGGCAATAAGTTTTTGGCAATTCTCTACGTCAAATTTCAATTAAAAGCCCAACTTTGTAAAATTTTCACATGAAAGTTGTAAAACAACCACCTTGGTTTTTCCCGTCCAGAATCATCAGAAATATGCATCGGAATACCGTAAGTTTTTAATGGGCCACTTTTATCTAAACGATAATTTCAGCAGAATTAATTTGAAATTTCCAACCGAGTAACTTGAGGGCGTTCGTCGAATCTGTAGTCAGGAGAAAAAATTACTCCAATTCCATTGCATCTCATTTTTTATGGCCATTTTCTCCAAATGGTCAATTACTATCTTTGCTGGCTGTATTCGTTGACTTGGCCGTATGTCAATTCTCCATTTTCAGATTATCGGTAACGTGGAATGGAAAAATTTCACCAATGGTCCAGTTCGAGCATCATTCGTTTAATATCTCCTCCATTCTAGCTCAACTAATGCCTGATACTACTCGCTATGTTATTACTTTACTTCCAAGAAGCCGATTTATATTTATGTATTTTATTCCACCTTCTAAGATCCTCTCAGCAGAAATCGGCTCCGTATTGAATTTAATTCACTTTCTTGGCTCAGGTACAAATTTCGCCATCGTGATAAAACCTCAAAGGTTCGTGGAATCTGCATCCTTCGCCTTTGAAGGATCGAATCGAATTATTTCATTCTATGTGAAAGGTCACCGTCGTGTTTGTATTGTAGGAATCATTATAGCGTGCTTTTCGTTCCTGAGAAATTCCTTCTAGTGGTATCACTAAAAAGTTCCATCAGAAATATCTGCAGCTGACTTATTGAAAAACTCGTTTTTACGATGGCTGAAAGAGGGAGGGAGGGCTCATTCTCTTCTTTATTTTCCTTGTGTGTTTCCATTGGTGGATCCAAAGGAGATAGGGTCGCCAGACGTCCCGATTTTGGCGGGATTTCTCGGAATTGACGCCGTGTTTCTCGAATCGCTACGTATTCTTTGATTTTCGTACGGATAAATTGTACAAAAATGTAATAAAAGATTGTAATAAAATGTACCTGTCAAAATGTTATTGTAGTACGTGATAGAATAATTTGCTTCACGGAAGCTGTACGGAGGTAATATACATTAAATACGTCTTTCAAAGAGACTTGTGAGGGAGACTTATGTGTCGCTTTTCCATTCTTAAAGAATTCATCATTCGAAGAAGGAAATTAAAATTTTAAATTTCTTCCTCGAGGAAGTTAGTTTTTAATTCTTGCTGCTCTAATACCAGTGGATTGATACTGGAATTTTGAAAATTTTTGATAAAATATTAGAGAAAGTCCTTCTACAGTTAAATTTTAAGTAAAAGTTCCACATTAGTGAGGCCATCTTAGCATATTTTATTAGATTCACGGAGGGTTTCATATCTAACTGGTTTATAAGCGACGTAAGAATATTATGGAAAAAGAAGGTCAAAACTTAAGCAAAGGGGATGAATTTTGTTCTATGTACGGCGCTTTTACTAAGGAATCAACGTCTTTAAATTATATACGATAAGAATTTATTTCTTAGGATATATCTCTTATATAATTTGATATTTTTGAATAATTATTAACCACAATTACTTTGATTCCAGTTCCCCGACTTCAATTTTTATAGAATCTTTAATTCTATAGAAATGTCCCGACTTGCGTTTTCAAAAGTCTGCCATCCCTAATAAGTGACGTAACTTCTATTGATGACTTTCCAAAGCAGGCGATTTGCTTAGGATATGATGAGAAGCTGAAACTACGAACATAAAGCGAAGTTTTTCTATGATTACTATACCTATACAGGAGTATCCGCGACTTAATCGAATTTCAACAGTAAACGTGAGGATATTAAGGCATATACTTTATTGTCACTCTATTATTAGGAAGGACTGACTATTTTCACATTTAAAAGAGTTAAAATAGCGAGTAAAGGAAGTGAAAATTCTTCCCGTGATGTTTAAAACCTTTACAAGGTCACAATTTACAATTATGCATAATTTCAGTTAGTTTTCTTTCATACGCGACGAACTGCTGTAATCCGGATTTTCCTATTTGATAAAATATTATCGCCCAGAAGCATTTGCTTCTTCTTGTGATCCAAGGTTAGGCTTTGAAGCCTTTTCCGACGTCGCTCACGGGTTCTCGGTCTTCCCACGTTCCTGTTACTCATTGGCCAGTAATAAGCGACTTTATCCTTGGTAATCTTGTCCCCTTCACTCGTATTTAAACGGGTTTTCCCTTTTTCTTTGTATTCTGCTGCTTTTTCCATTTTGGGTGTCACATTTAATGCCTTCCTTATCTCTCCGTCACTTATTCCGTGTAATCTTGTGAAACCTTTTACCCGTCTTAAGAACTACATTTCCGAATTTTCCATCAGTTGGAGATATTTCACCCTTTTACACCAACGTTCTGATCAGTATGGGGATAGCTATTGAGCCATAAACTTTTATTTGTGTTTCCATTCGTGTTTGGCCATCGAGAATGCTGCAGCCTACGTTCAAAATTGTCGATTTTATTCTTTGTATCGAGATCTTCATCATGTGAAAAGAAACATTAATAATTAATTTTCTCCGTTAAAATGTTTTCTCCGGATGAGTGGAAGTAGCGCAAGGAAATTCAATCTCCAACTGTGAGATATTTCCGCATACTTGGAGGCAATAAGAAGGAGTTAGCATCGGAAGGGCATTAGTGCGAGGCAAGCGGTGCAATCAATTGCTGCGCCGTGAACTCATAAGCCGCAGAGCTGCAGGAATGCGTTTTTAATTCCCGCACCACTTCCTTCGGCGTTAATAGAAGCGCACCTACACAAGATTAATCATTTCCGCGCATGCGCAGAAGAAAGTAATGCGAATGATAAAGCCGCTGAGAATACAACGGAAAATCTCATTCTGTATTAACGTATACACAATGCAGTACACCGCTGCATACTTACTAATTATAAATTAGGAAAATCCCTTTAGCTGCAGTCAGACGCTCTTTTATTATGCTATTCTTTAAGTCCATAAGTGAGAAAAAAAGGAATAACAATACAATAGATAGATAATAAATCAGTTAGTAGGAATTTTCAGTTAAAAACGCTGGTGAATGAGTTGAGTAATATATTAGAATGACCGCATTATTTTGCGCTAGAGGATCTCGAAGAGAAATAGGAATTGAGGAAACAAAGGATCGGTGTAATTAGGTTGTTGTTTCATGATAGAGGGGAAAAAAGGCAATATATTACCTGAATAGGTCTTAAAACCCTTCCTGGAGAGAAACAATATGTTTACAGGAATAATCAGGAAGTTTTTTTGGCGTTGTGAATGTACATAAATGTTTCACTAATAGTTTGCCTAAGCTATCCAGCAATACTTCCCAGAAGTGTTGTCTTGCGTATAACGCAGGTTTAATAGGGTGTGAGAATATGACCTCACATGAGGAAAATATTGGTTAATAACAAATACAATTTAATAAAACTAATTAAATGTGATGATTGCGGTGATAACTACTTAGAAAAAACATGAAGGTATTTACTAACGAGCACTAAAGTTCACTTACTGTTTTACATCAACAATTCACTTGCATCTCATTTCGCAAAAAAATTGCTAGAAAAAAGCATATTTCTGACTCTCTCCCACCATTTTGCTTTACCAGCAAAAAGATAGAAAATCAGGCTGCCTCTAATTAAAGGAGATAACGCAACACAAAAAATGCAATAACTCACCCACTTAAAAATCACCTTTTCCCTGGTGAAAGTGGCGATCTTAAGTGGGTAAGTGATTGCCCCCTCCACCTTCCTTACCAATTGCAGATTTAGCTTCTGGTTCTTGATCTGTTGTCTGTTGTCCTGATGGTTATTCCTCTCATTGTATAAAGTTGTGGCTTATGGTACCTCTCTGCATGAAGATGAACTTGAATTAGTTTGAAACCGGTCGCCATATTAGATTATTTATTCAAGTGGATCCCACGCCTATTTATTTCATCATGGTCCCTGGTTATGGAATTTCTCAAAGTTAAGGCTTTTTCAACTGAAACAAATTAAGTAAACTTTTTCGTTACTATCAATAAAATTTTAAAATTGCTACACCAATTACTTTCAGTATTCGAGATGTTATTCATACTTATATATCGGTGGCAACATTGATTATTGCATATCGCTAAGTAATTAACGAGGAAAGTGAAAATTAACTGATAAATAAAAAAATACACATCCTTCTACACAAACACCCAGAAAGCCACCTTTCGGCGTGTGGCAGAAGCTGTAAACACCAAGCGTTTCGTTTACTAATGTGGCTTATTGTTGTCGCGTACCACTCTCGGAAAGAATGAGTCCCTAAATAACTAGTCCTCGCATATGTTTCTTTTACTTTACCCTCATCGTCGGATCAGCCGAAGTAGCAGGAGGAGTCGTATAATACAGACTACGTCTATTGCACTTTCTCTGAATTTATTAAGCAATCGCAACCTAGCTTCTAGTCTCCTTTCTCTCAAGGATTTCCAAACTGCGTCTGAGAGCAATTGCATAACTTTGGCTTCTCTATCGTAGCACTTTTTAGCAAATCGAATCTCCTTGTGCTGCTCTTTGTCGAGTTCTGGGCTATACGCTTCATCCGCTGGATCTCATACACTCGCCGCATATTCCAGATGGGGCCTAAGGTGAAAAGACATCACTCTCTAACCTTTTCATCGCATCTACCTACAATATATCTTTATAAAAACTAGCTTTTTAGTTGCTTTACCGCATATTTTCCGGATGTGCGCTCCAGTTTAAGTAATTTGTGAGAGTGATATCGAGGTACTCAACTGACTTGACTACGTTATTCCACTAATTTATACGAGTTACTCTGACGGAATTTTTCCTTTCGAAGAAATTTTACTTCAAAGCATTTATTACATTTACTAGCGATTTTTCGCACCACCTTTGAATTTGGACTTAATTGTTCGATAGTGAAGTACTATATTCGTCGTTTGATTTTTCTCTATATATTACCGAGTTTTCCGCAAATATTCTCACATTGCTATCAATCTTTTAAAAATTAGTGGCATTTCCGACCGGAAAATATAATGAATCGCAAGAATGACACCGATCACAGCTTTAGTTAATGAAAGAATCAAGTGTGATAGAAACCACTTCGCGTTTATGTATTTCAATTAACGAAAGAATAATAATTTACACTTTAGAAAATGGAAATTGCGTCTAATCTCACGGAAGCTTATCACAGACGACTTGGTTTGAAACCGCGTCTTCTTAAACGTGGCAAAAGTTTTCTCGGGTCCTTCTCAACTGTATAAATCTAATAAATTTTACGTCAACGGAAATATTTCCGTGACATTTGCCGGTGCAAGCGGTTTGCGGCTAGTTTCAACATAAAAATCTTTGTGCGACATTCGCGAGGACATTTACCCCGGATTCAGATCCGTCTTTGCGCTTTTAGTGCTATCGGTTTTGGGTGGGGTGTCTCTGCAAACACCGATTTTTTTACCGTTTGCGATGCACCAGTCTATTATTTTGCTGCTAGAACGAGGGACCCAATTGTCCGATGGTTCAATTTGTTTGACACTCAATTGTGCAAGACGCCATTGTCCTAGAAACAAAAGTGCATGCTAAGAGATGAATTAGTTGAGGAGTATCCGGAGTGATTCGGGCAAAATGGAATACAATCATCGATGTAGATTAATGACCTCATTGGGTGAAAATATAAAATTATATTTGAAATTCTTCTCACATGTCGATAAATTTGTGCAGCTGGATGGGATAATTTTTCAAAATCCCACAGCAGTGCAACTTTCACCAGGTGTATTTCCATGATACACCTGCTTTATTGTATGCATGATAGTTTATTTAAGTGGCGGATGGGTTTATAAACGTAGAAACTAATTTTGCCTTGCTGTTTTCTGCAGAGCGAGCGCCTACGTAGAATTCACTGTAACTTCGTCATCGAATCACTCCTTCTGAATGAAACAGCAACATTGTCACAGAATTTAAGAAGAAAAAAAAACCGAATATGGATTTTAAGGCGCACCTTTATGTGGAAAGTAATTCCCTAATTCCAATAGTATAAAAATCATTTAATACGGTGTTCTGTAAGGAATATACCTGTAGCATTTATTCTATTTCGGAAGTTAATTAGCTGAAAAATAGATATTTCAACAGTCGCAAATTTGCTTCGACTCCGGATCCTTTTCAATGTAAATATTTTGTATTAGCTCACCTTCGTCGTTTCCTTTCAAACGATTCCTTTTAAAATAATTCCAAGGTGTCCCTAACGTCACACTAACCTTTTATCATCTCTTTTCTTTCAATAAGGCGAGTAAGGGTTGTTTCTATATTATCTCACCTTAGGACTAGATAATCACTGGATATTTAATATGAAATATTCACTACCTTCCATATGATATGACATTGATAAATGGTTTGGATATAGTAACATAATGATGTTACTTCCTGGAATTTTTGTCTGCAATTCCGCTGGTATTTTTCCACTATACCTCTTAAGTTAGGGTTTATCCGATTCATCGATTTGTCTCTGATTACCATCAGCTGAGGCAGATTTTCCCCTTACCCGGATCTTAGGGTACCTTTCAATTACTCATTTAGTTAGCTGGCTGCTTTGAAATCATTTGGATATTACTTAGTTAGTGGGTCAGTGTTAGTTTTACAAACCCGCTTCTTTGTCAGTGTTTTCCTGCGTGGAGAATTTCTTCTGAGCTTCACTGTGTGTTTTTTCGTACTAACAACTATCGTATTCTTCAATCTACTTCGGTCTTCTTTCCCTAAATATTTCTATTGAATCTTCATACGTATATTATTCATCGAGTCCTCAACATTGACTTATTTTGTCAAATTAATTAATTTTTAGAATTTTATCGCCAAAAATACTTATTACCACATATTCTGAAAGTCAGCAAATTAATTTACTCTTTATTAAAATATATTAAATAAATATATTAATTAAATTTTCTTGTCTAAATGTATTATGTGATATTTTCCCACCCTTTCCTCATTAAAAAAATTGCTGCATTTTATAGAAGATACGTTTTATAGACCGAAATATACTGTAAAATTTTCCTATAAAATTTTTATTTAAATTACATTTTATTATAGTTGACTAATTAACTGATTTTTACTTGACCATAATTATTATGGAAGAATACACTAAAATCTCATTCTTGTCGAAATAGAGTAGTAAATTTTTATGCGTCTATAATTTTTATGATTCGTGTTCTGTGTTGTGTTTGTTTTGATTGCGACCTTTAAGTTTACTATCAGTTTCAGAGAGTAACTGTAAGACAGGCCTATATGGGTCATGTCTAACAGAATTAAGAATGGTATTACATTGACTGTCAATTAGTCTTCCGAATCTAGACCTTTTCATTACCGTTTCCTTAACTACGTCGAATTCTCTCAGGTACCCTTTGATTTCGATTAATAGACTGTCTTCGACTTTCAGTGACTGGGGAGAGCTGATAATTCTCTATATAATCCATTATCCTTTTTGAGGGCGTGGCCATAAAATTTTGGAAGTGACGATAATGTCGACAATAAAACTACCGTGCCCGAGAGATTGAATGCAAGCCGTCAACTTTCAAACGTTTCGCACGAAATCTTTAGTTTGCAGTTTTTCTGTCTCATGCATTAGTCAGAGGCATGATGGGATTGAGGGGCAGTGATGTGTTGAATCGGAGGCCTTCGCGGGATTTGCAAAATCGAATCAGTATGCGCTCTCTGGGAGTCTAGCGCCGATCATTCATATGAATAGGTTCGTTTGATATGCTAATCGCCGTTTACGGAGTGCACTTTCTTTGCACGCGCTACATCTCGCGGTCCAGCATCTTTTCTGCGTTACTGTGCGCCTCAAAGCTGTGCTTCGCTATTGTTATGTAAAAGTGCGCTGGTCATTTCTTCGCCTGCAGGTTGCGCGCATGGCTGTGCATACTTCGTGTTTTCAGGGACATTTGGTTAAGTTTTGAATTGCAGATTCTGTTTGATTTGAGGAGACGAAAATGTTCAGTGCGATAGGAAATCTTCAATGCAAAGATGAATGGATTCGCGATAATTCATTTTCCCCTCAACAAAGTATCCGCAGTGAATCATTTGCAGTTGCACTCTTTTTTGCTTTCCATTTACAATTGCATTGTATCGATGCTCTAATAAAACATGAAGGTCCATTTCATCGATCCCAAAAAGATATTCTTTTGTATTTATGGATTTAGTGCATATGTGATTATATTAGAGTAAAAGTTGCGTGGATTCTGAAGTTAAAATGAAGGTACTAAAGTATCTGTATGCAAAATTAATGTAAAATAATTTTATACAGGTATAAAATCGATTGTGGCAGGCTTAATCTTGTGGAAATCCATATGAAAAGGATGGTATAAATAAAATTACAATGACTTTTTTCCACAGGTGTATTTACAGAAGTAAAGAACATCAGTGTTTTTTACTTCTGTAAATACACCTGTGGAAAAAGTAATTGTAATTTTATTTATACCATCCTTTTATACACCTAATTACATTACATACTTTAACTGGGACGAAATACCGCAGGTAACGTCAACTGCATTACATTTTCATTTCAGAATTGATTTCCATACATGCATTGCAGTTTTAAAAACGGACCCTAACGTAGGACCCCTAATTATGGGCATCCACATTTACTGCCAGAGATCCTAGAGGGAGTCTAAGACTCAGTGATTCAAAAACCATATCATCATGAAAAGGTCCTAACTTTCATTTCCTGGGGCCCCAAGTATGACCGTTTTACTTTACGACGGATGCTCTCGGAAGGATCGTTAAATGCATTTACAAAGAGCAAAGAAGGCATGCCGAAGTAACAAATACGCTTTCAATAACAAATTTGACGCCTCCCTCTCCACGTCCCTGGTTTCCATTTCTTTTCTTATGTAATGATATTTATTACGATCTGGAGTCGAACCGGGGATGAACTTGAAAAAGATCAAACACATCTGTGTAACTGGGTAACGTCTTCCTTCCACATACCGTGTAACACATATGTATACATTTGGTAAGTGCTTCGAAAATTAAAAAATCACCGCAAAGTGTTTCTTATGAAAGACTTATAGACCGGCTTGGAGCCGAACCCAGGATCACATTTGGACACGTCTGTATATATATGTAGTAAAAGGCATTAAATAAGACCCTTCAGCAATATTCGATATTTATTTTCATCATCCCACATATTTAAGAGCCCATTAAAAGAAATCTCGGTGAAAGGCATTTGTTTAATAACCAACCTTTTGTTGCGATTTATAGAGCGTATTTAAGCGTATATAAAGTCGTTTGAACAGAAATAAGCACGAACTTCACAACTGTAGAAATGAAAGACTTTCATAAGTTTCAAATGAAGGAAAATTCGGCGTAAGGTCTGAGCTGCAAGTAAAAATGTTTAACTTCACAGCATCATTTATCTTTCAGCCTTTAACACTTATGTCTGACTGATATAAAATTATAAAGTATATAATTAAAAATTGGTAACTCTAACGTTCACTTCCTTCAAATATCTTCCATATTAGCACATCACATGCTCCCGTAAAGACCACCCGCAATGTATTTTCATTCGACATGCGATTACATTAACAGCGTAAACTATACGAGATCAATAAACGTGATGAAGTTTATAAATATCCGTTTATCTTACGACCATACAACCATAAATACGGCGATTATAGAATATGTAATGATTGTTTGGGATCCCCACGAAACGGGGCTTATTAATAAACTCGAAGGAGTGCAAAGAAAAGCCGGCTAGGTATATACGTTATAGGCAAACAGAAAAAAGCCGAAATCATAAGTAAAATGCTAGCACATTTGAAGAGCGAATCATTATAATTGCGAAAGAAGACATATAGATTAGCTATTATGAATAAAACATGGGACTACGAAGATGAACTTCGTACCGGATTTAAACTTCCAAGTGAAATTTTCCATATAGCGAAATACTTATTCGGCAGAAGGGCTTTAAGGAATGGAATGCTTTACCTGAAGAATTTCTCATACCAATGCCAAAAAAAAAATTAAAAGTGTTTAAAACTAAGATTAAATGTAGATATAGGTCATTTTTATTATGTGACCTCTTGGCTATCGCCCCATATTCTACATCTTAATTTCTTTTTTTATTTTCCTTTTATAATTTAAAATCTACTTTGTAATCCCTGGCTCACTCCGAAAGGCGGCTTGCAGGGCATTTACGTAGATGCAGATGTAGATGTACGTGATAGTAAGGATAATCTACCGTGTATTTTGTACCACTTCATTGTTTTTAGATATTTTACTATTAACCGATGATTTATTGTACTATGTTGCTTTTAATTTCTAAATTGTAAGATTTATATGTAATGTGTTGCCTACGGGAGGTTTTTGGAGGATTTCCTTCCCGTCTGTGGGCGAATGCCAGGCAATAAATGTCGATATTAATTTTTTATGTCATTCTCCCCGCCAGCGTTCGCTCTCTGGACAGACTGGCCAAATTACAACATAATTACAAATGGATAAGTAAAAATATATACCAATAATTGTGGACGTTTACAAAATTTTCTTCCTTCATCATCATGTCTGTGTAGATTATGATAGAAAATCGGATTCTCTAACGACAGATGATATGTATATATGTGAATACTTTAACAATATTTAGCAATGATTAATACATTCATTAAGGCATAGTTCAGGTAGCACCAAAATGAAGGTTCCTGGTGAGGATTACAGTTAATCGCAATACAAACGATGGAGATTTAATTCAAAAGTTTTCGGTTTCAGATTGAATAGTCTTTCAGTCGAGTCTAAGGTTGGACCAAAACAAGCCGTTTTTTCGGCTCGATACTCCACTGAATCCTTTCCTCATTAAGTCCGCAGCCTTGGCCCACTGTCATATATGCGCCGCCGCTCGCTATAGGCTTAACTCGGGAATTTGCGCTGAAATTTCGAGGGCGCGTCGCAATTCACGGTTCATTATCCTCTAATTCGGCTCCGTTTTATTCTAGGATAACAAATGAAAGCAATTTGCGCGATTCGGATTAGAATCTAGAGTAAGCGATCGGTTTCCAACCGTAATTTCACCATGTGGTCGTGATCTGGAACATACGCGTGGAATTTTGCAATTTGGTAATAAACTACGCGCACAGTATTGAATCCATTATATGCGTGCATCAAAAATATATATTTATATGCCGCGATGCTGAAAGCTTTTATAAGTTCCTCTTATATTGGGTTATTGAATAAGCTTCACACTTGCACCCGTTGCCGACTAATGTTCAATTTAATATATTTGTCCCAGTATTAAATTACTGGAGTATTCTGGGTTNATCAAAAACATATATTTATATGCCGCGATGCTGAAAGCTTTTATAAGTTCCTCTTATATTGGGTTATTGAATAAGCTTCACACTTGCACCCGTTGCCGACTAATGTTCAATTTAATATATTTGTCCCAGTATTAAATTACTGGAGTATTCTGGGTTTGAGTTGACATGATTATAACGATGGGTTTGATTAACAAATAGATAGTCAATAACTGATTTTTTAAACTTTTAGTTAGAAATAAATTTAGTTTATTTATAATAAAATTCTAATTTTCGTCATTAATGGCTTTCGGAATATATTTGAAAAATCGACGATTTTAGAGATTAACAAACATAATTTCGGGAATTAGAAAAGGTACAGCGAAAAGCGATATGTTTTGTGAAGAATTGCTACGATAAATCAGTGAGCATTACCCGGTCATTCGCTAGAAAGCCACTTGCTGGGTAATTACACAGAAATGGATAAATATCAACTATTAAATATTGATGTGTTTTCTATACCTACGGCAACGTTATGAATTCGAGAGGCGTTTAAGTATTAATCAAATCTGGTCCTTGACTCAATCTCGGTTGATCTAAGACTGTTTCGAATAAATCCTCAAGTACTTCAAGAAAGTAATAGTATTTCCTTTTCTTTTCAGGTAAGCGTGAACTGGCTTCACTGTTTCTAGGATTTAAGTATTCAGTAAGTACCTCTTCACTTAAGAATGTATTCTACGAGTGTATTCTTCGAGTATTTTCAAAAAGTCATTATTTCTGAGTGTTTGGGTAAATGGGACAAAGTTTACACCAAAAGTTGTGATGTTTGTAGATTTCAAGAGTTTTATTCTGTCGCTAAAGTCTATGCCTTCAAATATCTACCAATGCCATTTAATCTCTGTAGCCATGCAGATAATCCCGTCTTTGATACTGAGAAATTTCAGCCTCGCCTTGAGAATTAGGATTTATTTAATTTTGCTTTGAATTTTTTAACCTCTTTTTCATAAAGAATATTATNGAAAAATGAAAGGAAAATAGAACGCGAGATTTAAAGCATTCACCTGCAGTTTAAAATTTTAGACGAACGTGCCCTTCATAATCTCACTCAATTTCAAACTTGCACATGTTTTATTCCGTTTACATATCAGTATAATATGCTACATCCTCGTTTACCTTTTAAAAATGCCGTTTAATACTCTTTTTGGGAATTCAATATTTTATGTAAAATGTAAAAGTGGCACCCATATGCTAAGTTTGTACAGTCTGCAGCCCGAGGGCTGGTTTGAACCTCAATCCTCCGCTATAAGCAACGAAGGACTTTGAAGAAAGTGTTGAGGCGACAAGACAAAATGAGGAGTGAGGTAGTATGTCATTGTTTTCTTCAATGAGGCAGAATGCTTTAAGCGGAAAAATTCTGTACAAGTGAAGCACGATGACTCTTCAAGTAACGCTTTTCGAAACATTCATAAAGGAGATACTTTAATCATTGCTATTATCCAGCATCAGCATACCTCAGTAGCTTCTATTTTATCACAGCCACGAAAAAACTGAGATAAAAGTTAATGAAAAAAATATTTTAATGTCTCCTGTACCAGAAGACCAATGAAAAATATTCCATTCTTTAGGACATGGCACTATATGTGAAGTATTCCAACCAAAATATTTTTCGGAAGTACATTTTTGATGTTGGTATCGCTGTCATGGTTTTCAATGTGCATCTGGTTATTAAGCACAAGGAATTTTATGCAATGACGCTGGAAAAAATGGAAATTTTTAATTTCAAACTGCAACGGGACACGTGGTTTGAAGCTCGCAGTGACTAAATAAGATTCAATGCGGTCCGCTGGAAGCTGCTGTATCCATACTCATGGTTTACAGATAGTTCCTCGTTAAAAGCTCAAACTGTGTAACTTTAGGAGCTTTCTTCCGGTGTAGTTTTCGGAACAGGAGTAGGTAAGCTTCGATCTGAGGGCGGAAAGTCAAATGGGTGAAAGAGGCTCGTCTATGGCACGGCGAGGGTGAATTCCCCCGACATATTCCTCCACAAACATTCATCCGCGGAAGAGCTGCTCTCAGACCCCTTCTCGGGGCGCTCATCAACTCTCCGCTAACCAAAGATATCTCATAATGGGCTCTCGGCTGCCACTCAAAAAAGTTGGAGAGGCCAGCACTTGCTTCTTTGCTCCTCTCTCGCCATTAAGGGGGAGCCACAGATAATGAGAGATTGGATGTGGGATACGCCAAGGTGGAGAGAAATGAGGTGGGAATATGCCGCCTCGGGGAATTTCCGTATCATTATTATTATCATCGCTATTATCTATACTCCATCCCAACTTCTCTAGGAAGTGTGGCCGTTTCTGAAGGACTTGCCAAAGAGTACCCTTTTGTCTTGATAAAAAAAGACCCCCACGGGATCGGATTTTTTTCGGTGGTCAACGTTAGCGCACACATAATCACAATTTGTGGTTCACTTTTAAAGAATTAATCTGATTCTTTGATCTAATATCAAAATAAGTGTCCTGAAACAAAGCTACGGAGAATTTAAGTCCTCTGATTCGATAGCAATGCCTAAACGACTATTACATTAAAAAATAACGGCATATCGTTTATTCATCAAATTATATTCATTCCTGGGGTAGGCAAACTTCTCTCTTTTATGGAATACATGTGGAAACGAATTTATACTGGCCTATATTCTTTGCGAGTCACCAATAGGGTGTATAACTTTAAACGAATACAATTTACTTCCTATAACTTCGTTGTTGTAAAACCAAGTTTAGTTCTGGGGGGTTTTAACACCCAAAACCCCTTCTGGCTACACCTTTGCTTTATGTAACAACTACAAAGACATTGTTCCGGAAGAAAAAAACGAGAAAAGAGTGCCTAATCATCGGAAACAACATAATTTGAACCGCATAAAAGCCTGTCATTAACAATAATGCAAATGAAAACAAAATGAAAAGTTTGTTCTTACATATATAAAATTTGGCCAATTCCCTCTTTAGTTTTTTTTTGACCGTTTAAACGTTTGTCCTCTCAATTCATGTTTTAATCATTCTCAGAGTTGTGAAGAAATAAGAACTTACAAAGAAATATTACATTCTTACGATAAATAATACATTTTATGATAAAATTTATATCTAATGATGATTCTTAACCTCGAAACCTGTGTCCTGCTTTAGTACGTATCAAAAGTTGTTTTGATTTTATAAGTTTTTATTTATTATTAAGATGCAGTATTATTGAACTAAGGCCGAAATATCGCATTTTAGTTTAGCACTAACTTAAAAAGATCTATTTTTATCCATAATGAGTCATAGATTTAATCACGAGTCCTAATTTTTCTCAAATATCTCAAAATTAATATCCGTGAATGTGTACGTACTTACATACGTACGTAAAAAGTTTTAATTGCCAAGACAGAGACAAATGAATGAGGTTGCTCTATTGCCTACCTTAAAGTTTAATATAGACTGGAAAGTCTGCCAATTATCTCAAAGTTCTCCTATAGCTCAAAACCTCTTCCGTTTCTGCCCTCGAAATTTCTTAAGGCGAGACCCTTGATCCTGTCTTCCTCGATATCTCTCATCTTTCTCATCACTTTTATGTACTTGGTGGTACACTCGAACTGATAATTCAGCACGTCTCCCAAAATAATCGCGTTAGAAAGAAATTTTATATAATACTATTCATTAGCATATGTTTCATTCATTACAATACATAGTCATAGAATGTACCTCGTTCCTAAATTCAAAATTACTATTATTTCTAAATTAAAAAATTTCGGATCGTAAAACTTTTTTTAATGATTTTGGGAATTCGACTGTGCAATCAATTTTTAAACTTTTACGACGATTAACCACAATATAATGCGTATTTGGAAATTTGAAGAAGCTCATCACGCTAACATTGCTCTCATACATTTTGGATGAAATTTCGTTGCCGTAAATTGTGCCGTTTCCATGCAATTGATTTTTATACGTCGCAAAAAATCCGAGACTCGCAAAAAGTGCCGTTTTCTGTGTATCTTTGTTTAAATGTTTCTTTGCGGTAAATTTTGTAAATCGTTGCCATCAAAAAAAATGTAGGAAAGTAATATATAGAATAACCTTAAATTAGGTGTAAAAATTGTTCATATGCGTTGTGTACAAAGCTCGCAGTAAAGTAAACAGTCTAGGGGTACATAATTAAGAATCCAGTAGTAGGTTCCTTTTGTGCTCATGGAGGTTTAGGGTTTTTCTTCTAGATGTTGTGAATTTGAAGCAAAGGTTGAAAGTGCTTTTGATAAAGGCAATAAGATGATTTTGACACGGAGGATTATAATTGTCTTCAAAATTAATGAAATTGTTATACATTTATATTAATTTATGCCATAAGTGATTAATCAATACACCAATTAAGGAGTATATAATGTATGCTACGTTTATAGAAGAAAGAAACGCGAAAATAATATATTTCTGGTATTCCGTTACACAGATTTGATCTTTGGAGTCACCTAAAGCTTCTTCTCAAAATATTACAATTTCGGTACCTAAACAGGAAGTATTTAATTAATATGTACCTAATTTAAATACAGAATACACGTGAAAATGGCGTGTAAGGTTATTAAACATTCGTGTCTTGAAAACAATTTGATTAATGGTGGCGGTTTTCGTCAAACGTATCACAAACGATTCTTTAAGCCGTAGCTAATACATACATACATACATACATGGGACTTTATTTGGCGAAATTGAGACTATAAAGTCTCATCTTCCATTTAACCAGTAGCTAATCAGATAACGCTTTGCCTGAAACCGTAACTACGACGACACACATTGTTTATAAATTTGTTACCAGGAGCGCGGTGGCTGGCTAACCTCTGGTAGATAGTCTGAGCAACAAAGAAGGGTTTCCAATTAAATAGGAATAGGCCGTTCTCTTATTTATCTTGTACTTTTACGACAAGGAAATTAAAACCATACCAAGCCTGCGGAAATCGTTGCGGCCTTTACTTCCTTTTTTAAAATGAACTTTGATTCAGGGGCGAAATTAAAGAGGGTCCAATAGGGAGTCCCCCACATCCCCAATAGATATCTATAAATCATAGAGTTACTAGAAAAAGTATTGAATGGTTATTCTGAGACTGTATCTTATGACAGCATGTGTAAGAAAGGTCAATGATAGCGTCAAAAGTATCATAAACCTTGACTTGGGGCCCCCTAAACTGTAGGCCCTAGGATTTAACCTGCCATGCCAAAAGGTAAATTCCTGCTTTGATGTGTAAATAAATTTGTCTCTCAGTATTGGAAAAGGCTGAAAGATGTACATATATAGTACATATAATGGCGTGCGCCTAGGAATACTCCGAAAGAGAAACGGAGATGAAAAAAGTTAGTATTAGTATTTATATTATTACTATTAGTATTGATAAAAGTGCTTCGACAGCTTAAGTCATTTCGCACATAGGATCCCACCGGGAATCGAACCCGGGACCGCTTTCACCGAAGTCGAACGCGTTGCTCACTTAGCAATCCAGTAACCCTTTGAAAAAAAAAAGTTAAGCAAGATTAAGCATAGCTCAAATGATTCATGGGACGATAGCTCAATTGGCTAGAGCAGTCACTTGAAAGGTGGAAGATCAGAGTTCGATTACCGGATCAGACTTTTTTATGTCCGTTCCCTTTGGGAATATTTATTTATATTCTTTGCCTCATCAAATGGAAATAAAACAAATATAGTTCAGTTTACACAGCGACTGACTATCTTTCCTTTGAGTAGTATTTAGATGTAAGACCGTGTAAATTTAGGAAACTCGCTACTCCGGAGCTGGCTGATTCCTTCACATGAAGCCTTTCGAAGAAAAATCCGAACTATTTTTTCCCAAAATTGATCAGCAATTATGCCCTAAAATATGCTTCGATGCAAGTATATTATCGGTACTAATTCGTGACAAGGAAAATATTTCTCTAGAGCATCCTTACTAGCAATATCCACGCCCGATTTCCTCTCTAGATTAATTTGGAAATACCTCTTCGTATTCCAATCCCTTTTCTCGTCGCGAGATCTCGGAAATGCAATTTTCATCCTTTCTATTTTCAAAACCATTAGAGTAAATTGAAAATAAAATCATATACCCTTGCAGATGTAGGATATGCGGCAGTTTCCGCTATTTTTATCTCTTTATTTCGCTAAAAATAGTATCCGTGGAAGCAAGTTCAATTCATGAGCACCGTCTTGAGTGTGGCAGGATTTAAATTTTTCGGGTTTTCCCTCGAGATGAAATGCCGCTATGGCCTAAAGGATATCGGTCCCCGGGGAGCGAAGCTTTTCCTAATTAAAATGGGTAAAAACGTCTTCGTCATTGAACTTTGATCGAATAACATCTGCGCCAATATCATTAATCAACCCAGCCTTCGCTAAGAAGCACGTTTTGATTAAATCAGCTCTTCGATAATTGAGGCTGCAAAATAATTCTTATCAAATGGGAAATATAAATGAAAGCCGAGTTGATGAGAAAAATGTTCACAGTATCTTCGCATCTTCCCCTCGGCGAATGATTCGCGTCACCGACTGGTGTAATCAATATAGGTATCGGGGGATGGGGAAATTAAGTTCTTCTGCCCGAGACAACATTATATAAATTAGAATTTTAATTACATCACGCGTTATGGTTGAATGACCAAAAAGGTAATGTAGAATACTGAAGGCTACATTCTTTAAAAAATTTAAGCTTTAAAATATATTTTTTGGTGGTTACGAATTTTGTTAGGTGTTTCGGCTATGATGGCAGATAGAATAAATCTGAGGATAAGTGTCGATGAAGTAAAGGTCATCGTGCTTGATGAAATGAACCAATCGAATTATTGAAGTGTTAATAATAATTAATAGTAATAATAATTCCGCCTCAAAGATCAGTCATTCTTTAACATAATTCGCTAACGCAATTTCCAAAGTTGATATGTTAGATTTATAAGCAGTGGCCAAATTAAATCTGCTAGAACTCATTCTAGAGTATTGGCCAACTTGTGGTCCGCATTGCGGTCCGCTAACGGTTTTAAACTGGCTCGCCAAACTTCTCCAGTTTCAGTAAAAATATGTCGATCTCAAAAACTTGTATCCTTATTGTTAGATAAACATAATTGAAGTCAATTGAAAAACTGATGCAATAATTCCTCGAAATTATCCTTGTTTTAACGCAAAATCATTTGTGTATTGAATAGATTTCTCGCTCATCTGCTTATTTAATATTATGTGACAGATATGTGCTTTTATGTGAAAAAAGTGTGCACATGGTTAAGCAAAAATAGGAAATACGTGCTTGTAAGAATGGTAGTCGTTGGTCGGCTTGTTTGATGGAACTCAAATTTGGCCCTTCGGTCTAAAAGAGTTCGACAACCCTGTTGTGCGCTGCCAGAATGTTTTCAAACAATAGAATAACAGATGGAGCAATAGAAAGTCTAATAAAAGCAGGTTGAAGAGCAGTGGGCAGTATTTAGATAGCAATTTATGATGAGGGGCTATCGAAGGAGGCGGAACTGGCTGTATATAGTAATACGCTTACGCCCAATTTATTGTAAGCTAGCGAAATTTGAGTGTATCAGGAGAATATATGACAAAACTAAATGAAGCTTTAATGGATCATATGAGGAATGTGTTTGGCCAAAACAGAAGCCATAGAGTCTGTAATCTCTGTGAATAGAATGTGTGGGATTTAAAGGGTCGCATACTACATCGCAAGTAGTATGGAATAGATGTTCTTTAGCAAAATAACTAAAGACATTCTTGAAGAGAATAGGAATGGTCCTAGAGAGAGAGAGAGAGAGAGGAATACAAAGTAGAAATTGGCTGATTGAGGTGATTTAGGTGGTGACTAAAAGTTTCAGAGTGGTAAGGTCTTAAAACTTTAATAATAATAATGGTATTTATTCCTTTGCATTACAAAGTATACAAACATACATGATGTAACATAAAAACATAATATTCTAAGGAATAAAGGTACCCCTATTGATAATAAATATCAGTTTCAAGGTTACCGAATCTTCAGGGAAAAAAACAAATGCAATAGAAAAAAAAATAATGTAGAAAATAAAAGAAACTTGACCAGTGTCACTACAATAAAAAACAAAGTTATAATACTTATAATATATAGCACGCTAAACCTTCACACAATCTTCTTTAACAAAAATTCAATGTCCTTATAATTCAGGAGCCATTCTTTGACCGCTTTAATGAAGCTCTTTTCATTAGAAATATTCACAATAATAGCAGGCAAAAACGAAAAAAATTTTGAACTTAAATAGAGATATGACTGCCTAAACAATTCTTTATTGGGTTTTGACGATAGAAACTTACATGTTCGAAAATTATACACTGGAGGTTTCTCCCTTTCTCCTCCTCGATTATAATACATTCTTAGAACCCTATACACAAATAAATGTCTTACAGGAAGAATGTTACATTTTTTAAATAAAGGGAATGAATGCGCTCTCCTATTTGCTCGTAGAATAACTCTTATGCACTTTTTTTGAGCAATCACTAATGGTTTTATATTTGTTAAATATGCTCCCCCCCAACAGAGAATACCATATTGCAGTCGGGAATTTACTAGTGCATAATAAACATTCCTCAGAACAGAGAGTGGGCATATAAATCTTAACAAATAAAATTTCCTTGTTGTTGAAATTAGTTCCGAGTGTATCTTATTAATATGTTGTTTCCAGTTACAATTTTCATCAATATAAATTCCTAGATATTTGATACAACTAACTTGTTCTATTTGAATACATTCTTCACAAGAAACAGTATTTTCATTAAAACACTCTGTACATCTGTAATATAAGTAGTTTTGTCCGACGGTCCGATTTCTTAAACTAAATATTATGTATTTAGTTTTAACACTCAACAACATGCAGTTCATAGTAAACCAATACTTAAGTTTATTTAAATCATTTTGTATTTGCCGATATAATACATTTAAATTACTGGCCGCATAACTAAAAGCTGTATCATCGGCAAAAGAAGTAATTTTTCCCTCAAACATACCTTCACACAAATCATTTACATATATATTAAGAATAACATTGACCCCAAAACGGAACCCTGTGGTACACCACAAGTAAGTTGCAACTTTCTGCTGTAACAGTTATTTATCCTCACGCATTGGTATCTATTACTAAGATATCTGTGAAACCAATTATGAGTGATGCCTCTTACACCAGCATGTGTTAATCTTTTTAATAATATATTGTGGTCAACGGAGTCAAAAGCTTTAGTAATATCAATAAAAGTCCTGCAACTTTATAATTGTTATTAAGTCCTTCATAAATGCTCGAACAAAATTGTAGGAGTGCATCCTCTGTACTTTTACCTCTTAGAAAACCAAATTGGTTTTTACTGAAAAATGTATGTCTGTTTAAGAAGCTCAGCAAACGAATTTTCACAATTTTCTCTAATACTTTCGAGAACACAGGCAACAGAGATATCGGCCTATAATTATTTATATCTGACTGATCACCTTTCTTAAATATTGGTATTATAATTGCTGTTTTAAGCTCATCCGGGAAAACCCCTGTTTGCATGCTGAGATTAGCTATAAAAGCAAAAATTTTAGATATTTTAGTATTCACTTCTTTTATAACAAATGCAGCCAAATCGTCAACACCTTTAGACTTCTTGGATTTCAACTGGGTTATGATGTAACTTACTTCCTTTTCATTAGTTGGAACAAAGAATAAAGATTCTCTCAGAATGCGTTCTGGAAACCATCCGTCTTGATTGTCTAAATTACACCGAGGATTTAGGTCATCATTCCATACTTTCGTGGCCTCAATGAAATGCGTATTAAATGCATTAACAATCTCCTGCTTTTCATTCAAGTAATTTCCATTACATGTTCTAATTTTGTTTATGCTACTATCCTTTTTTTACCACCAATTACATTATCTAAAATTAAAGAACAATACTGTCATCTAACGTGATATTGGATGACAGCAGTAATAACCATTAGCACAACTTCAGTTTGTATTGTATTGTTTGCTGCATAACGTCGCCTTTTTGAAGTCGCCTATTGCTGCAATTGCTAGGATGGTATGTTGCCTTAAAAAAGCGCATACATACGCTTCGTTTATTGCGGTATACTTCCATGTAATTGAACTTAATTTGCTTGAAGTTCTCCATAAATGTTTCCCGGTTCTGTATTACCTTTCAGCGTCAGTTCCATCATTGCGACAGACGAACACTTTTACATCCTCCTCCTCCTGTTTTTCCTATGCACGATTCTTTTCATTATCAATCTAGGAATTCTTTTACTGCGTGATGTCGGGTATCAAAAAGGATTCATTTCATTTTTATCTAAGAGTTTCAAGTGTTCTATTTTTATTCTTTACGAATCACACGTTGAAGTTTCTATGGAGGGGACTTCACGATTAGGAATTCGACGTTCAGGATATATCGGGGTTAAACTACAAATCTCTGTTTCGAGACTTTTTTCCGTAACATTTCTTGAGAAATTAATGGAAATATCTTACAGAAGTTTAACAGCGTTCCTACTTTATGATCGATAATCAGAAATGCTTTCCAAGATATCCTTTACAAACTGCAGAGAGTCGACTTGGAAAAATCACCGCATCAAATTCGAGTGAAGGACGTAAAATGACAAATGGCCAAACTTGTAAAAAGTTAATTGAAATGGCAGAAAGCTAAGGCCACCTGTATTTTGAAAACAAACCCATTTCGACTTTAGATGTCCAACTGTTTAACGTTTGCCGTAAAAACTTTCTTGCTACCGAACTGGCCTTTTTATTGCTCCATGGAAACGTTCTCCTGTATTTCTCCCTTGATAAGCAACGAAAGCTATTTCTTTCTTCCTCCATCTTCTCTTAGTGTACGTATTAACTTGCTAGTATACCCTCTGCGATTCATTTCTTCTTAATGATAACCTGCGGAAACTGGAATTTTCCCTTTTTATTTAAAAACTTTTAGCATTAGAGGAAATTAATATCTTTGTCTGAATAACGTACAACTTGGTGCAATCGATCTCAAGAATGAATCATACTGGAATGTTATTTATTTTCTCTGGTGCACATAAAATAACGCGGGGTACAAAACCATCAGATATTCATTGAAGCAGTTTTTTAATTAAAAAAAATTATCTTTATTATTATTATTATCTCGCTATTCAAGAAATGGTCAAATCAACGCTTTTCGGAATAGAATTTGGAAAAACCTCGGTTGGGTGAAATACACCTTCAGTGAGAAATCTTTGGAATAAATTTTCTTGCCAAGAATCCCCCTGAGTGAAATGTATTTGAGAAAAACGTCTTCACAGTGGAGTTTTTCGGGTAAAACGCCATTGAAATTTGCGTTCTGTTCTCCAAAGAAGAATCAAAACAAGACACAGGGTTCCACTTTAATGAAGGATCCGCCAACGTCTAATCGACGTTCTTACTGTGCACGTATTCCGAGAAATCTCAACTGGAAAGGCTACTGCGGTATTTTTTCTCTTTTTTTCCTTCAGTGACATTCCATTCGACTGCATTTCTTACATTCGTAAGCGTATGAAACGTACTATTAGTTATCTACTATTCATCACAAATACCTTGAATTGTTCACGCATTTGCAGCGAAATGAAGTCATTGAACAATCAATTCCGATTACTCTTAAATAGTCCAGTCAAGAGGTTCTTATGAGCATTGGGAAACTCCAATATAATTTGGTGGACATATTTCGCTATCAGTCCAATCCAGTATACTTGGTTCGCAATGATTACAATGGATTGGAATAACTATAATTACAAGAATTTTTAATAAAGTAAAGGAGTTACTCCAGTATACTTCGTCCTTTTTATAAAGTAACTGATTTATCTATACCAAAGGAATGTTCAGCAAGGATAAAACTATTATTTTGTACGATAAATCATTTGCAATGCATCGAGAAAAAAGATAGTGGAGGAAAAGTGGTATCAGTATTATAGATCAACAGTTGAATTAAATGGATAACTAGAATAGTATATCAATAACTAGTAAATGATTTCATTTATTTGTTCTCTTTTTGCTGTACAACTGTTACTTCTGGTGTTTCTCTTTTTACTTTGTTACATTTTGTTAATTCTAAAAGTCTGTTTAATATTTCCGAAAAAGTCTGTTTAATATTTCCGAAAATTCATAAATAAGTTGTTGTCCTTCTCACCGAATTCCGAACAGTTTTCTCTTTGTATAATTAGACTTAGTACTTCAAGCATTTCAAAGAATTTATCATTTCTCATGGAGCCTTCCATAATTTCCAAATCTTGCGCGTCCTCCATGGTAGGTTATTATTTAGGTTTTTGCAAGTACGTGTTACTAGATGCGACCTTGTACATCTTGTACTTTCTACTTAGTTTCTCCGTTATATTTTCCGTGGTATACCTCATTATCCCTATAGTAATTAGTCTAAGTGCAACCTTCCCCTTACCGAGGTGCCAAAAGATTATATGTATATAAAACAGTGTTTCCAAATAGCCAGTGTCCGTTCTCTTTCCCAAGGCCCTCTTTAATCCTTTTTCCTTAACTGCCGTTTCTCTGGACCAACTTGCTTCATCCGCACTTCTTTTCCTCCTCCATTGCCACTGCCGTCCCAATACAATTGTGGGTCATCGGACTTCTTTCATCCCTTTAATGCGCCCGCACAATCTCATCGTTCTCTTCTCTATTTAGTTCGTGACTCTTTTCTCTAATTCTTTCATTATCTGCACGTATCCCTTTGAAACTCTTTCTTACCTTGGTATTTCTTGACCGCTTCACTGCTTCAATGGATTTCTCAGGAGAAAGTGTTTACTAATTCTCCATAAAATATCCATTTTTCTACTCCCAATACCAATTTGTTCCTTGTTGCCATTCTCAAGTTTCGGATCCATAAGAAGTGTGCTTTGAATTATATTTCCATATAATCTACTTTGAAACTGAGTTTAAAGCTGTGGGTATCTGAAATGGCAAGTACTATACCATGCCAAATCACCAAATTAATATGTAAATACATTTAGATAGATACACTACAAGCTATGAGATAGTTACAGGGAAAAGAAACACCAAACGAAACCTTTTTTTTCAAATTGCTTTAATGGATAGTTTTCGAGTAAAATTAATTTTAAAACGATGTATATTCGCGTCCATATAATTTATTTTACGCTCGTTATCTGATTGAGTGAAGTCGCTTGATACCAATTACTTTTGTCAGCATACTTTCTATGAATTCATATATTATTCGCAACTTATCGAGTAATCTTAATCCTCCCGTGGAAAAAAGGGCATCAATAGCCCAGCATGTAACCAGAAGTAAAAAGACTCACTGTTTTATCATAGTCGATGCATATTGTTGTATAACACGCACATGACACATTTTTCTTAGAACTGTGTGTACATTACAGAAGCTACAGACCTAATTCCACGGTACAGAACCGTATTTACTTTCGTTCTGGTCTTCGCTTCAGTTCAGTGAAAACGACAAATTCCGGTTCGGTTCTGATTCTGCTCCGACCTCTAACCTACAATCGGTTAGAATTTGTATTTCGGGGGAACATTGAAGAAGTATTATAATCCATTTGAAATATTTTTATTTTGTACTTGATTATTGTAATTAAATTAAAATTTTGGGAAACAATTCTCTTGATTTGAAAATGATAATGTAGTTGAAAGGTCAGTCGGTAAAGTAGTAATATGATGAAAACAAAGGAAAAACAGGCTTTTACCTTTACCACAGAAATTTTTTTACGAGCATCGTTTCTAACCCTTGGGTCATATGATAATGATCAAAAGGTTCGAAACTAGGGTCATATAATAAACTCTCTGTGGCAAAGGTAAAAGTCCTTTTTGTAAATTTTCTTCATAATCGAAAATCACCACAAAGAAAGGAAGATTCTATAGATAATAGTAAAAGTATCAATTAGTGAGTAGCTGTTCGCTGATACTCGTGGCCAATAAATGTAACTACTACTTTCCTTGAATTAGAATGGATAGCCGAGACAAGATCTGAATTAAGGTTAGTTTCTGGTTTTGATTCATGTGCAAGAATTATCCTTTTGGTTGGTTTTAATTTCGCAAATTGTTTTTTTCGTTTGCTATCTTAAACTCGACTCCGGTGGATTCTATTTTCAGTGCTATATTAATCATCATCAGTATTCTTCTATATCCTGTCAGGTGTATATACATTATATTTTATACCAGTGTTATTATCGATTCCGTTTTTCCTGTTCTTATCTTATTTTGGTTTACACCTATCCTACCTCAATTTGTAAAGGAGAGAAATAAGAGCAGAAACACAGAAAAAAATATAACAGCTACATGTATGTATCTTGTTCTGTAATTGCTGTTCCATAATTCTACTCCAAATTTTCGTAGAACATGGGAAGCAGTAGTAGTCAGAAATAGAAGTATATCATGGGACATAAAAGAGAATTAGGCGTCCAAAGAAGAAAGCGCTGAGTAAAAATTGTTTGGAGAGAGAAGCAGTGGAGATAAGGGAGGGCTTTTGCGAGATATATCGGGGAGCATCTTGAGAGTAAGCCGTGTAATAAAAAACATGCAGATACCCGGAAATGTGTAAGAGGAGCAAAACGGAGGGGAGATGTGATGGAAACGGCGTTGCTAGAGGAGTGAGCGTTGCTACGCGACGCGGAGAGCTTTATGAGATTGTTGTTAGGAGAAACTTTCTCTTTTAAGAACTCTTTCTGGAGCCATAGTTTAAGGTTACAGAAGGTATTATTTTTGCTAAAAGACGCTGGCTGATATTAAGGAATAGGAGCGCCCTGTAAATAAGTTCTCCCTATGTCAAGGGTTGGGGACCCTTTTCCAACAGAAAGCTGCCTTTGAAACATTTCGCGCATAGGTTGCGCATTTCCTGCATTAAATTTGACCAACTTCGAAATTTTATGTGGAATGCAATTTGATCGGACAGTACAAATACGCCTGAACATTTTCAGTCATCAATCACAGATTCCGGTCTTCAATATAGTATACAAATTTAATATTAAAAGACTTGAATGTTTATTCATCTTAGGGAACTTTAGTAGAAAATTGCGAATGGTGCCTTTGTGGAAATATTAAACCACTAACATTTATATTTAACCTTTTCTTAAAATTTCTCTTAATATACCATAATTAATGCTTCTTCGTATGTTTCTTCACTTCATATGAATGAATTGTAATCAAATAGGAAATATTCTAAAGATAATGGAAATTAGCATCTCTAGAAGAATACAAATAAGTATATCATAATAAACTGGAATTTATAATAAATAACCCATTGGTCAATTTGTGTTTCAGTGTTTATTCTCTTAAATTACTTATTCGCCATATTTAACAGTCAAGAGATTCTCCAGGACGTATCAGTCGCTTTGCTATTGGTTGCTGATGATGGAAAAGCATTTAAGAATACACCAACCTTGAAAGCTGTGCAACGCTTATTCGATTACGTAGTTTAAAGAGCCCATTAATTGATTAATTAATATATCTGTGTTTNGCAGATTTAAAGAGATAAATGCCATCATTTGATTTACCTTTTTATATAAACAACGCTTCCATGAAATCTCGTTTAATGTAAGCACAAGAGGAAAAAAGTTTTTCACGGAAATACTATAAAAGACGGAAGTACGCAATCATAAACTGCTATTTTATACTAAGGAAGGATACGTGAAGATTTTTGCAAAAGCGACTTGGGTTGAATTGCTTTTTCGCCTTCGCCTCAAACTGAATTCACTGAATATATACGATCTGAGGGATGCTGCTATGGTCACTGTGCACGATCTCAACGCCAAAGAAATCCTCCAAAATCCAGTAAGAAAGGAGTAACGTTATACGAATTACTTTTTTACGAATCCATGCAAATTGTACTTTTCTTACGGCCAATAAACTATACTAATCACATTACAAATCCACATAACACTTGACTTAGATTGTAATACCAGTATTTACAACAGTTACACAGTATAGAAAATAATAGGGTTTTGTTTCCACAAACGTAGAAATTTGAACCTCCCACAAACAAGATTCTGGATTCTACTATCAACTCTTCAAAAGTAGAGTTGGGTGTAAGATACGGCCAGCAAACCCATTCCAAATATTTATGTTTCGAATTTGAAACCGTTTTCATTGCTGAATTCATTCAATTTCGATCTAAATAGCGACATGAATCTTTGCTCTCAAGAATGTAAACAATTTTGGATGTTTAAACGTTCTGAGTAGGTGAGTAAATTTACTGGATATTTTCATCATTCGTCCCTTAGAGTGAAATTTTGAAATCTAGCTACGTAATGCACATTTGACTCCTGCTTTACTCAGACCGATTATAATTCAATTGATACCACAAGTCTCTCTCCATCGCTAATGCAATTTAACTCAGGTATAAGGCATTCGCTCCTGTGACCGATTCTATCCACAGCAAAGTCCTGTTTTTTAATCGAAAGCTTTTGATTTGATTTAGAAACTTTTGACGTCTCCCGCAGATGTACTTCTCCGAGTTTCTCCGTCTTTGATGTTATCTTTTGCGGGCGCACCGGTGCATGAGTTTTGCCGATCCTAATTTTTTAGACTTTGGTACAGCTGCTCCGGCCTTTGCCTCCAGCGAAACCTGCCTAACCTCATTACGGTGGAAAGAGCTCTGCTTTACTTATCATATTTCTATGGAGTATACACTGATATTCTCGAATACAATTTTAAATTCTATATTCACCCAAGACGAGAGTACCAAAAATTTCAAAACTTTTAGACCCTTTTATCGCACCTTATTAAAGTTTTACACCCTGCGGATAATTAGTTGCTTTACATTCTTGATGTCGCTTGAATTGAATTTTGACAGGAGAGACTTAAGAAAATTCGCCAAACGTTGCAAAATTGGAGCTAGAAAAGGTGTCTTTACAAAGAAAAACTACTCTTTAATACATAGAATGTTAGAATCTCCAAATATAATGTTATGTGTGTGATGTCATGAAATTACGTTAATAAATTCGGGAAATCTCTATAAGAAAGAATAAAACAGGATGAGTTAAAAGCTAAATATGTTCAGCTGCAAAATCCTCCTGCTAAGAAATGTATTATGTTTATTTATATATTTGTTCATACGAAGAAATTTGGCTTTGGCCAGGTGGGGTCGCTGAAGGAGAGTATAACATAATTATGATTTTGATTTTAATAGCATAGCATTTACCCAAAGACGGAAGGGCAACCACTCCAAGAACCTCCCTTACATTAAAAATTAACATGTTACAGAGTTATACATTAAAATAGCACATTTAAATGATTAACATAAATATAACGTTTATATTTTAAAAGGGTTACGATTTTGATAAAAATTTGCATTAAAATTGACAAAGTAAAAGTTACGAATTGCAATTGTACATTATGACCGTTTATAGATGAAACATAAGTTACAAGTTATCGCAAAAAATGCATAGATGGATGCCCTTGTAGTTAAAAACATAATTATTTTATTTCAGTAATAGATGGAGAATATAAAATTAAACACTTAAGTACTATACAATATTTCCTAGGTTTTTAAATAAAATTACTAAAAACTGAGTGATTTCAAAACACACTAGGAATACCGAGTAAAGTTCGCAGTTTAGATTCATTTTAGTTTAGTTGTCTTTTGCCGGACTTCCGTGTGAATAATTCAAGTAGATCCGATAAAATTATTCAAGAAGAGATTATTTAATGGAGATTTAAGTGCAATGCATTCAGTTGATAGTTTCACTAGATATCATAGAATAACACGCTAAACGCACACAGTTTAGCCCTACCCCATTTGAGGTTAGATTGAAATAGTGCATACTTATAGCTTATGTTCTAGTAAATGCCTAAACTCCTTTTTAATTGCATAATAGTGATGCAATAGTCGAAAATAGTTGCCGTATTACTTACTTTTTAATTACATTTTTCCCTTCAAACAAAAATAACAATTCAGGGGAACCAAAACGTTGCGTAATTTACCATCAGCTCCAACCTTTCTCAAATAGTTTAAATATGAACTTTTATAGTTAAGCCTGAAATCGGTGAATGTAAATACGCCATCAAAATTTTAATTCTGACAGTTCGTCCCATGCAAAGGATAATCAGCTACTTTCCATCCGATTGGAGGATCAGAGTTCGAATTAATTAACGTTGCATTTTTCGATGACACTATGGGGTAATATCGGAGTTTCAATTCGAAGCGCATTTTTGCTCAGTAACATTAAATCGCAAGTAATATCCTTGCGAATTAGAGTTGAATGCACCAGGGTTTTAATGATGATTAATCACAGTTGGTGTTAATCGGTCGAATTGCTTCGCGATTCACGTGAAAAACTCCTTTGGCAGATTCCACTTTAAAGCTTTAAGTATTTGCTGCGCTCGAAATAGTCTGCAGATTTAAAGAGATAAATGCCATCATTTGATTTACCTTTTTATATAAACAACGCTTCCATGAAATCTCGTTTAATGTAAGCACAAGAGGAAAAAAGTTTTTCACGGAAATACTATAAAAGACGGAAGTACGCAATCATAAACTGCTATTTTATACTAAGGAAGGATACGTGAAGATTTTTGCAAAAGCGACTTGGGTTGAATTGCTTTTTCGCCTTCGCCTCAAACTGAATTCACTGAATATATACGATCTGAGGGATGCTGCTATGGTCACTGTGCACGATCTCAACGCCAAAGAAATCCTCCAAAATAACAAGAGTTTCTTGTGTTCATGTCATATACGGTCGAAATATGTAAAGACTGGTCTAAGGTTGTCGACGCTGTTAAAGTTTCAAGGCAGTACGCATGGATAAATTCAGCGCATCTATGGTTAGGATTACCAGATCTTTGAGTCCATAAAGCTGTGAGATTCGATAAAATGTTTAAAACTTTGGTTAAACTTTGAATTTTTAGCTCGCCAGCTGCTGGCACCCCTTTAATTGTCTGTGTATATTTCTTCAACGTTTAACAAAAACGCTAATCTTATTACCGGGGAGAACGAACATGGAATCGTGCGCGCTAAGAATATATATCTTATAGCCTCGTTAAGCTCAAATGATTAATAATCAAAACAGTTATGTTGTCAGATACTTATCTCACAGGATAGTCTTACTATTCAAGACATTTTATTTAAAAATAACGTATTTAGCCGTTTATTGTATTAGTATAGGAATACTAGAAAGATATTGATGCAAAAGGAGATGCTCATTTTATTCAATAACTGTTTATTGATTATTTATTCGTGATATGAAGATATTTTTCCGATAAAAGGTGATGGATGCCGCTTGAAAGAGCCTCCAGTCTCTTTTTCCTGTAAGTTATTCGTACTGGCTCAATTAATTTGGCACTTTGGTGTAAAAAGTCAAAGGTATGAGATCGAGCCCTAGTCACGTATGTTTTTTTTGCTTTCCTATTTTACTTGAATTATTTTGTTATTCTCACGATCTCTGACCATTTAACTTCTGCACTATCATAATTTGTAACTCATTATAAGTAAATTCAATATGTTGAGGAGTTACTTGTTGGACAGCCGTATCACAGAAGAGAAATTAACTTCGTAATTTTTCTACGCATTTTATTATTCACGACTGGTTTCGCTAAGTAGCATCGACGGGAGATAAACATGTCTCTAATATATATCTAAATTTCAAGTCGCATTAGAGATATGAAATCCATTACGAATTCAAAAATTAAAATTTTGTGATAATAATTTCGTGATGATATAGACATTGCTTCGCATTACCGATCTTAATATTGATATTTTATTTTGAAACTGAAATTTTAAGTTTTATTTTTAAAATAATATCAAACCGTTTCTTAAGCACATTTGATACATCCATCTAACTTATCATTAGGAATCTCTCGGAAAAATCATGTCGATGAATATCCTTCCTAATAAGTCTATACCTTAGTAGTACACTCTGCTGTTCCGATACATGAAATAATACTCTTTGATGTGAATTATAATGTACCATTGCAACTTTGTTTCATCTCCATAAAACACCTCCATTTGCAAACGGACCACACCAAGGGTCAAACTGTTAAATACTGAGAGCCCTCGCCGGAAATGGTTTCACGTAAAATGTGTAGCGGTGACTAGTTCATGCGATCCAACGTAGACTGGATAAAGAATCTAAAGCGGTGAGCACATAAGTCCCTTGTCCGTGGGACCAGAAAGTCGATTGCAAAGGCGTTTGATGTTCCGACTCCACCCGAGGTCCGCTCCATAGGCTATTCTAGGCCTTCATCACTTCCCATCGCCCGCCCAAAATATTTTTCCTGGGCTTTTTTATCGTCCCGACGTAAATATTCCACGAAAGGGTTTCCTCCTATGATTTCCTTCTCAGAATCCCGAGAGGCATTTAGTTTCCGTCGCACACGGCAGTCGAGCAGATTTATTCAAATCAAAGCTGAGCAAACAAAGCATCGGCACCAGTGTAGGATTTGAATTATACAGTCAAATTCCGAGACATATCGCCCTCCGCACACCCTTCAATAGCGCCGATAAATACTTGTGAGTGACTCTCCTCGTTTTGTGTAAATATTACAATATTATTTTTCTATCTGCATTGCACATCAGCTGCTAAAATACCAACTAAGCCAGCGTTTAACGCATATTCATTACATATCACTCACATTATTTTCTTTCAAAATAAGAACGTCATTTCCCTCGCGTACTCACCTCATTATGCCAAAACTAGAATTCCTTGTATACATCCTTATATTCTGACATATTTGTGAACTTTTTTACACTTTCCATATTATTCTTAAAGCTGCGTTTGTCTCCCCTTGGCAACGCTTCATTCAAGTTAATCTGCTTTCAACAATTCTCTATATGCGCCCAAAACCAACGTAAAGAAACCCTTTTTGACTGATCACACAGGCAACATTCATTGCATATTAATTAGAAAACATTTCATAGCACATTAATATCTTTTCCACATTACTAATATATATAGCACTTGTCAGTTCTTTCGACAATTTATAATGTTTAAACATTGACCATACTCAACTCACCAATCTTCAAATGAACGAAAGAAAGTTATTTTGAAGTAACTATTCTGATCCAAAAACAAAGATTCCGTGCATCGGATTGTTTAAAAAACAATTAAGCTGCGAGTATTACAATAAAATTATTATATAGTCGCTTCTATAAGCTAAAACTTGACTTCTTATACATATATCCTCCTCGTTTAAAATACCCTTTCATCCACCTTTCTGTGTGTCGCCCATTTATTGCAAATCGACAAATATTTGCAGTGACTAGTCTAAGACATTCAAACAGCAATTTCTTAAATTTTCTTTTTGTATCGGATTAGCCCATAGAGCAGTAGTACGGTTTCCTTTTAAATTTATGAGAGGGTAGCTTTGCGAGGATATGCTGAATGAAACACAGTATTAAAACAACAGAGATATTTATAATTTTTACTAGCTTTGGCTAGTAATAACATTCCTCAAGCCTACTATCCTAAACTAGTCACAGGCCAAATATATACATTGCGGTTAAGTTAAAGTTATAAATCTCTTTGCTGTTTTAAAATTGTCTAATTTCAGCAAATCCTCGTTATGTAAAAATTCCACTAAATGACGACCTTCTCCGTGAATTTTGTATTGACTTTTGTTTTCTTGAGCTAGTGTCGCCCAAGTCTTGTCACTCCTCTCCTATAGCACTTACCAATGCATCATAAAATATTAACAGAACGTAGGCAATTTCTCTATGCCTTTTCTAATGCGCGAATATATTGCTAGTCTATAGGACTCGGTTACTACTCTTCATGGGGTCTAACTAGAGCTGATTAACATCAGTACCGAGCAAACCCAGGGAATCTATAAGGAAAAGGTATACGGCTGTGGTAAGACATTAGAGTTTGAGAAAAGCACCAACAAGCCGTTCTTTGCAAGCAAACTAAACGTTCGGTAATTCTCACCAGTAGGGGTTAGGGTTCTCCGTGGTCCACGAAGTATTGCTCTCCACACGTATTTCGGCAACTACGTTGCTGTCTTTAGGAAACAAGGTAACTGAGAGTTCTCTCAGATCGCGCCGATAGATCTCAGATATCTTATTTCCTAAAGATGACAACACAGTGGCCGAAGTACGTATTGAGAACAATATTTGCGAAGCGCGACCACGGAGATCCTTAAACCTCACCGGTTGGAATTTCCTTACGGTTGCTTTGCTTGCAAACAACGGCTTTTTGGAGCTTTTCTCGAACTCTTATGCCAAAATCCCTGGAGATGATGATAGAGGAATAATAACAACTTATACACGTTACCATCAATTGCTCTGATTCCTCTTTCATCATGAAGAGCTACCACAAAGTTGAGGCAAAATAGTGGATTTTGTTAGCCCAGGGAGTAAACAGAAAAGTCATACTGTAGTCGTATTCGAACCAAAGACTTCAAGTTTGGCATGTTTCGGTTAGGAAAGGTACTCTAAACCAGTTAAGGTATCTCACACAGCAGTTTCATTTCATTTATGGGGGCTTTGTGGGCACAGCGAGTGGTGGCCGCGACTTAGCAGCACCCACCAGCGGCACGGTCCTCATAGAGGCAGGAAGCCCACAAAGCAGGTGTTAAGAGGACCCCCCTTAAAGGAATTGACAAGGAAAGGGATTTAAGGTAAACTTTGCGAGGAAAGCTATGATTTACTCCTTGGATTTTTCCAGGCGCACGGCTTTTCCTGCAAAGTTCACCTTAAATCCCTTCCCTTTGGGAAAATTTTTCTTTACTCCTATCGATGATTCTCTTGAAGAAGCCGAGTTACTTAAGTGCCCGTCAATATATGCTTCGGGTTTAGACGTTCCATGGTAAAGTATTCGTGAGAATAACCTAAAGATATTCCAAAGACAAGTCTTGAAAATAAGCCAATAGCCAAGTGTTCTCCTCTCGAATAGTCTAGCGTACGCCTTTGGTGAAAGCGGTCCTGGTTTCGATCCCCGAAGGGGCCCATATGTGCGAAATGACCTCAGCTGTCGAAACACTGAAATTATAATAATTACATCAAACCCGGAGCACACATCGCTTTTTAATATAGATCTACGAAATAAATGTAACATTCAAACGATATAAATAAACTACAGAACCAATTTTAATGGAGCACCTTCTGAATGAACCTAGAGTGGGTTGATGAGCTGTAGCTTGATATTTCTACTTTTAAATCATCGACATTGAACTTATACAACTGCACACCCCTTAACTGTATATATGTAAGACCACCACACGGGAAACGTTTTTGCAACATTTATATATTTTAGGAGAAAGATTGTATTCCCTTGAAAGGAAGAAACGAGGTATTTATCAACAAGAGCTCTGCGTGAGAGCGAATTTTAATTTTTCAAATGTATCCCTTTTGTTGAGCAAACAGTGAGGAAACGGATGGTCGCTAGGAAAATGGGATCTTAGCATTTCGTTGATGCGATATGTGGCCGCAGAGAGGCGCCTCGGTCGCGCGTGGAGGATATTTATGAATGATTGAACGTCATCGAGAGTGTGTCAGCCCTCTAGTGGTCAGGAGCTGAACGTGTGCTGGCCCTAAGAGGATTTTCACAGCTCTAATTTGTTTCCAACGTGTGTCTCCTCGAGAATTATACTCTTTACCAGAATTCCGGAGTATGATTAGTTATTTACTTTTATGCAGTTTAGTATCGTCTTTTCTGAAATTCTCATCCTCCTTGCAATGCGGAATGGAAGTAGTGGGATATGGGGTTTGAAATATCCATGAAACGTTTCGAAATCTTCTTCTTGTTTCGTTTCAAATGAGCCAGCTTGGACTACGGAAGTTAATCAAAGTGATCTGCTGCCCAGGTTGTTAGCGCTACTCATGCTTTCTTAAGGGCCTTCTTCCCCGCCCAATTCTCTTTCATTCTTTTGCTGTCTTCATCAAACTTCTTTTGTTCTCTTTCCTTTGAATCCTTTTTTAATATGGTCATCAGCTCCTTCTGAGCCATTTTTCCCGGAAAATTTTTAAGTCATGCAGTTGTGCTAGGAGAGTGTAATCATGCAATGGCGGCATGACTAGGGCTTTGTGGGAATGGCGGCATGGCTAGGGAAAGTGGGAAACCTGGGTTCGAGTCTCTGTGATTTTTTTTATGTTTCACATCTGTTTCTCCTTGAGTTTTAAGACGCATACCTCAATATGCAAAGATAACCACCTTATTGTTTCCATCATTGTCTTAAAATTGCTGAACTAAATACTTGATCGAATAAGTGGTCCTTTTTACATTTTTGATTGGGCATGGAGATGTAACTTTGTTGTTGTACGATATATTTCGATATACGTTGCAATTCTTCCTGCCACCATACCCAGATGAATGGGACACTTTTTGTCTTTTGGTAGAAGAGAGAGAAAATGTATCTTCCATTTACTTATGTCTCAGTTTTGTTCGTGGCTGTGATAATCTGAAAGCTATTGAGGTATGAGTGGTGCCAATTAATGGCATTGATTAAGGTCTCCTTATTTGATGCTATGAAAAGTGTTACTTGTGTCATTGTGATTCACATACGAGGACTTGTTCCGCTTAGAGTTTTCTTTTACAGTGAGGAAAGCAATGGAAAACTACCTCACTCGTCATTTTTCATAGTAAGCCTCATTTCATATGGTAGAGGGGATGAGGTCCCAACCGGCCTTCGGGCTGAATACTTTACAGTAAGGATTCAATGAAAAATGAAAGGTCAGAAGTAGCTCCGAAGCTTTTCGTAGTTGAGGGTAGTGGGGATGAGGCTCCAAGCAGTCTTCGAGCTGAAGACTGTACAGACGTTACCATTATGCGAATTTGCGTGACGTAGTAACTCTGCCAAATAGTAAGTGAAAGTACGAGTTTATCAAATTAATTTTCGCTATTTCGTTTCCATTATTGTTGCCACTTAGATTACAAAGTATTTAGCTCATAAATACAAATGGTTACACACACTTAAGATAAATATCGTAAACAACAAATTAACACCTTGCATAGTCTCTCTCGATAATAATTTCCGCTCAAGTCTAGGGTAGAAAATGTACCATTCGCTATCTTCAAATCAAATCTCTGAGTCCAGCAAATTAGGTAATCTCTTTTTTTCATTATTTTTCATTTTGGTTCTTTATTCACTGACCAATTCTGTCGTAATAAAAGCTTGAAAGGACAGCTGTAGCGGAATAACACGCGGAACAACCCGCAAGAAAAGGGAGATTTATTTACATTTTCTCATTACAAAGCCGAAGCCCCGTGCCTAGCCAAAACCAACGGGGGTCATTTAATCAGCGAAAATGGAAAACTCCCCCATTTTGTGGAAGCTGCTTGCTTCATGCTGTTCCGAATCTCTGCAGTCACTTTCATCGATTTTTTGCTGAATTTTATGAAAGCTTAAACGCTGAGCCCTCCACCACCTTATGACTTATCGGCGTGTTAACATCGTATTAAATTAGTCGTCTGCCTACTGGTAGGTTCTCAAGGCTTCACATTCTGCAGTAAAAAACCGTATCTATCACTTCTTGTTAACTGTTGAAGAAGTTGTAGATTAAATAAGGGGATTAAACCGAAAAATTAAAAAAACCGTTGTTTGCCGGAGCAAAAGTAGGAACAGAATAAATGAATGATATTTCTTGAACCTAAGCTGGAAACGTTGAGTTATTTTGTTTACACTAGCTACTCGTGAGGCCAAAAATTGAGCCTTTCATGAGCAGAAAACTGTGTTATATTTGTATATACATTTTTAAGAACCTTATGAAAACTAATGGCATTTATAAACGAAAATACCGTACCCAAGAGTGAGTACTCGTTTGCTTTTGTAAGATTTCACGCAAATTTCATTTTTTTAACTTTAAGGGTATTTATTCATTAAATTATGTTAATGGGTTTGGATTACCATCGTTCTTGCTTTATTGAACGGCTAAAAATGTTATCTATGTCATTCATGCATTTATTTCCATTTTGTGGTCACAAATATCATTAATTAGTAATTTATTTCGAATATATCGATTATTTCTTACTCTTTCTGATCATTTCTCGAAGGGACTGTAAAGAATTAAGCGACAGACTAAAGTAAACTCGCAATAGTTTATTTATCGGGTAACTGCTGTAGCAACCAAAATATTTTAGATAGCTTCGTAAAAATTCTCTTAATTTAATTATTAATATAAAAACATCGATCTAATTCATCCTTTTTAATATAGATCTACGAAATAAATGTAACATTCAAACGATATAAATAAACTACAGAACCAATTTTAATGGAGCACCTTCTGAATGAACCTAGAGTGGGTTGATGAGCTGTAGCTTGATATTTCTACTTTTAAATCATCGACATTGAACTTATACAACTGCACACCCCTTAACTGTATATATGTAAGACCACCACACGGGAAACGTTTTTGCAACATTTATATATTTTAGGAGAAAGATTGTATTCCCTTGAAAGGAAGAAACGAGGTATTTATCAACAAGAGCTCTGCGTGAGAGCGAATTTTAATTTTTCAAATGTATCCCTTTTGTTGAGCAAACAGTGAGGAAACGGATGGTCGCTAGGAAAATGGGATCTTAGCATTTCGTTGATGCGATATGTGGCCGCAGAGAGGCGCCTCGGTCGCGCGTGGAGGATATTTATGAATGATTGAACGTCATCGAGAGTGTGTCAGCCCTCTAGTGGTCAGGAGCTGAACGTGTGCTGGCCCTAAGAGGATTTTCACAGCTCTAATTTGTTTCCAACGTGTGTCTCCTCGAGAATTATACTCTTTACCAGAATTCCGGAGTATGATTAGTTATTTACTTTTATGCAGTTTAGTATCGTCTTTTCTGAAATTCTCATCCTCCTTGCAATGCGGAATGGAAGTAGTGGGATATGGGGTTTGAAATATCCATGAAACGTTTCGAAATCTTCTTCTTGTTTCGTTTCAAATGAGCCAGCTTGGACTACGGAAGTTAATCAAAGTGATCTGCTGCCCAGGTTGTTAGCGCTACTCATGCTTTCTTAAGGGCCTTCTTCCCCGCCCAATTCTCTTTCATTCTTTTGCTGTCTTCATCAAACTTCTTTTGTTCNGTCAAAGAATCCAGGTCTGTAACGAAAAAAAAGTGAACGTGTATGTTACCGATATCAGAAAAATAAATATATACCTTTATGAATTCATAAAAGACGAATGTATTTATAATTCATGGCGGCGGGATTCTGTCGTAAAATATTCAATGTCTGGAAAATAGAAGTATTTTGATTTCAAAAAACCTTATGACGCTTTATGTGGTACAGCAAGAAGCATAATGCATCCGCGTTGTATTCCGAGTTTTGATTAAGCATAACAGTTGTTATATGTTTAACGGTGACACACTACTTCCTAATTAATGCTTATGTGGAAAATATTTTGATGCATAGTAATCATTCAGAAAATGTTTAATGTTTCATCATTGGAGAGAATAAATCGTTTCCAACTGGATGGATGTACAGAAATAAAACAAAATGTTACATTTTTATTCAATGGAAACGAATGTCAGGTTGGATTTCTGGTTTATAAATGCTAATGATAAGAAATGTATACGAATATATCAAGTTGTAACCAAGGCATTCGTTGCTAGGTCATTCGTTACTGGAACAGTAAAAGGATGGAGTGAATTAACTGAAGGCATACTATCTTATCTAGAATGCATAAAACGCTCACTGAAAGGATAAAAGTCTCCTTGTAAAATATATATACTCATATTTTCCCCCAAACATTGCTTTGTTTTCCTCAAATATTGTTCCTTTATCTTATGCTTTAAGTAGCTCTCAATGATGAAACTAAATAGGCATACGCATGTAGTGTTTTCCTACGTGTTGGCATTGTTACCGGAGTGATGGTGCACTTAAAATAATATTTATTCAAATATTTTCAATAGTAGCCAATACTATCATCCTAGACAATAAAAATCCTAGTTCTCATAGTGATTTCCTGTACTCGAATTTTTATATTACAATCGCCCACACTGCGATAAATTTAGCATTAAATCGTGCTCAAAATGGGGAATATTTCCACACTCTACATCCCGATCTACTCCTCCCAGAAAACGCTATTTAATACATTGCAGTTCTTTCGAAATGCTTCAACATAAACCTATGGGAAAAATGGATTGAGAGATAAATCAAAAGAAGTAAGTCGTCCTCGTTCGCGCGCTGTATCTAGGTTAAAACCGGTTCATAGCCCTGCAAAATTCTGTTGCGGCTATCTGCGCTCTCTGTTGGGATTGCATCGGGAGGCTGTGTATTCTGGCTCCAGCTCCAGATCTTTTAGCACTCCGTAAACATAGTGAACGTAAAGTTATCTTTTGGGACGGCTTCCACTGGAGCTACGCAATGGTCCACCGCCAAGATGTCTGAATACATTTGGGTGTATTCTAGGGTTGGCAGAATGTAGTTCTAAATTTGAGGAACAAATGAAATTACCCTCCAAGATAAAAATTCCGATATGGTTATGGGCATGTTCATGTTTACATATTTAGTACATATGTACTCTTCATATATATAAACTATATTATTATTTTACTTTTCTTTGACTATTGGAGTAGGAACCAGAAGTATTTCATATGGTACACGAACCTGAATTCCAGTGCCCAGACATTTACAATCGATTGCTAAAACTGATTGACTTTTTATATTTCAAACCTTAAATTTTTGTATTAATCAAATTCTAACCTCATAGAATAGGGGGAAATATTTCATTTTGTCACTAAAATGAAATATTTCGGGTTTTTATGAGGATACTGTTTGAGTAATACAAAAAATTAAGGATTGGAATATAAAAAGTAAATCAGTTTGGTTAAGTTAATTTTAATTTTATTTTGCATGTAATACGCCCTGTCACGACAGCGATTATCGTTACACGACGTAGTAGTAGGGATGTCCCCAAATACCTTCAATGACATTCATTCTCGTGACTTCTATTACTTAAATTACGGCATTGTTGTTGATTTTCAGCTCCAAATAGAATTCCCTAGGAATATATTATGTATCAATTTTGGTTTTTATAGATGTTTTCTTTTCGGAAATTTATTTTGTACTCTTAGTATTAGAAAAAATAACTACATTTTCCTCCTCTTTCATGGTGCGCTGAATTCCCTCTCCATAACTATTATAAGCTAATATTCGAAGAGTTTATGCTCTAATCAACCTTATATAATAAAACTTTTAGTTTGTTATTGTAGCATCTAGACTTTATTTAGCTTGTTAAATAATTACTTTATAAGTTGTATAAACCTCCGAAAGAGATGTCTGAGAACAGCAAAAACATCTAGGGAATTAAAATATGGTAAGAAATTGAGTGGCGTAAAAGCGAGAGAAAAACCTAAAGAAAAACTTGTGGATTATGGTGGATGAATAACGGTAGGGAATGGGCGTTCCAAGTTTTAAAAGTAAAACGGGAATATGTGGAAAGATATACATATATGTATGAAGCTAAAGAAGTATCAAAGTTAGGAAAGTAAGAATTGTGAATTCAATGCATGTATTCTGGTTTAGGTAGCTATAACGCTGGTTGGGAATCCTCGAAAGAAAGGAGTTGAGAAGCTAGGCTGCAATTGCTTTATAAACGGTAATTTAGTGGAAGACGTATTCGGTATTATGCGACCCCCCTGCTACTTCAGCCGATCCGATAATGAGCGTAAAATAAGAGAAATAGATGCGAGAACAAGTCGTTTTAGGGACTCATTCTTTCCGCGAATGATACGCGACAACAATAAGCAAAAGAGGTAACACGAACGTTAGATGTTTATACACCCTGCCACACGCCCAAAGGCTGCTTGCAGGGTATTTTTGTAAATGTAGACTTAGATGCATAACTGGTAGAAATAACTGGAATAGAATCAGATTAAGCTGGAAATATCCATACATTTGGGCGAAAAAGGATGAGATGGGAGGAAAAAATGAAGAAATGAATGAATTGAGAACTCTTCTGAATATTTACAAATAGTAGAAATGGTTCGGCGAGGCAGAAGAAAGAAGTGGACTCGGAAGAGATGGTTGTCCTCTTTAAATAACAACTTGAAGGTCAAGTAGGCCTTTCGAAGAAATATTTGAGATGTCTTATTTATTTTCTTTCATCTATTGCTCAGAAAGGGAAACTTCAAGTCTCCGCAAAAATTTATTTAGCAGACTAATATTTCCATATCGATTACAAAGCATGCGATTGGTCGACATTTTATTCGTCCGTTTGAGTACGCAGGTAATTTTGTTTGAGTGTATGAGTCTTTTATTGATACATTTAAGCTACAAAGTTCATTAAAACTTAATGGAAGATTATCTGAATGCTATCGACTTCCAAAGTGATGGAAAATCTTACTCACGTTTCTGAAAATTAAAGTAGGTGTAAGTATTAATCATAGAAATAGTAAAGTAGTAACAATAACTGTCTATAGAAATAAAGATAATTGTCACGACAAATCAGTGAGTATTACTCTGAAGCTTCAGGACGCAGGGTGGACATCCCCAGAAGAGGCTTGATTGAAGTTCAGAGAAGGTACGTTTCCAGAAGATTTAGCCAGTATTACCTGTGTTACATATTTATGTATCATATACGGCGAGAAAAATCTTAGCAATAGATGCTGGAAGTTTCTCGAAACGAAGCTAGTCGTTTCAATAATTAGCTTTTCCCGTAAACTATACTCCCCTTCCACCTAACCTCTTATCTTATTTTATATTGGTATTTGCTATTTTGCAATGATAACCTCACATAAAACATTCCAGTCCTCTCTTCTCCTCTTTCCCCACACCCTTACATTCCAAACGTACATATTTTTTAATCGATAAACTTTTCCTTGTTATAAGAGCAATTTTAGTAGCATTAAACAGCTTACATTAACTGTGAAATACTGCACTTTCTGCTTATTTCAACCGGAAATATGTAATCTGTCAACCCTCGGTGATTTAACAGCCTAGATAGTTGAACTTCTTCACATCATTTTTGTCTCCATTCGTTTAACTGTGCACTAGCACTAAGCTAGCTCTCAGTATAATATTAAGTAGTAGTTAACTTCTTTTAAAATAGTACATTCCCTTACATTTCAAAGTAAAATTCTCTTTTGAGGCTAAAAGGAAGAATCAATTATTTTAATAATTATTTATTTTTAATTTTTCTGAATTTTGAATTCTGAATTTTTAATGGTATTTTATCATCGTTTTTTGAAAAACTAAGGTGAAGTTTGTGAAGAAAAATATTTGCTAACTTTTCCGACGTCAAATTTGGTATATTCGTTTTTCATTGCCTGGAGTTGTTAAATTATTTATATCTGCTTCATCTCTCGAAGTGACGCTATTTCGAATCAATTTATATTCAAAAGTATTCATCTTTGCTTTAGATTTATGCTTTAAGGTTTACCTCTCGCAGCCCTCACTTAAAAGATAATTTTCAGAGAAATTAATTAGCAGAGCTTTTTTTAAGAAAATGATGAGAAGATTACTAGAATCCGGCGCACACATTCGCTAGAAAACTATTTGGGTCAATTCCTTCCGTAGACTCTACGATTTATGGTTGGAAATAAATTTCCTCGACTCCGCTTGTATTGAAAAATTATTCGATTAATTATTCATACGGAGAAGGATTTCCGTCAAGATTTTTCACTTTTAAAAATTCTTCCAAGAAAGTTTTCTTCTTCCTTTTTGACATGGGAAATTCCGCCATGGCTTTCTGCTTAAATGAGCTCCGTATTTTAAGCACTCTTAAGTAAATTCATTACCAGAATTTCTGTAGCTTTGTATATTTATTTTAAACTCTCCGGAGAAGTTACAAATACACTTCTTGGTCTATCCAAGAAAACGCAGCTCTGGAATTGTAAAACTAGGTGATTTGTAAGGTAAACCTGACTCCTACAAATCAACTACAATGAATTTTCCGGAAACTAGAAGTTCTTATTAAGCGTGAGTAGAATTTCTAAGAGTTTCAAGTGAACTAGTCGATTCCTTTTGTTACCGTATCAACACCCATTAAGTACTGGTTAGTTATTACGGATCAATATTCCTCTGCTTCTATTTTATCGACTTAAGTACTAATGGCTGATAATACAAGATTCGCCCATAAATCAGTCTAAAATGTTGTATAGCTTCGTTAATGAGATGCCAACAAACAATAGTAATGCCAACTTTCCACAAAACGCCCCCTTTTTTCAAACACGGACACTTATTGATCCATCTTACCAAAGATAAAATTTTAATCACCTAGTAAAATAAGCGAATCGTCCGCAGGAGCATTAAAGAAGTTCGTGAGGGACTTTATTTAAAGGCTGAACTGTATCACTCAGTGTATGGGACCCCACGGACTGGCTTTGTATCCGTGAATTACAGAGGCATCGTCGAAAAGCCGTACATTATGTTGGTTATTGCTGATAAACATCAGTCGCCAAGATACTTGTTGGCGTGTAAACAGAGACCGTAGAGAAAGAAGGTGAAAACTTATTTCAATGAAGTCAGTAATCACATTTCGTCCAAATATGTAGTGAAAAAAATGCGTCAACCTTTCTACGTCAGAATTGTTTACCGACCTTTTCACCATTCATTATTACTCATTAATTTATCAATCACCCCATAGTCAAAACAAACTATGTTTTAGCTGAAAAATTCTGTTTTCATATACGCTAATTTCATAATGCAAATATTCCGATAGTTGGAATCTAAGACAGCTAATACATTTCAGAATGAATACATTTACCCATGAAATGCCAAAGGTGTTGCCAAGAGTTTTATTTGAAGGCTATCGTACTCCTCGGCAGACCAAAATAGCGAAAATAGCTTTCATGTAAAATGGAATTTTGTAACCACGAATCTGATTATGTATGCAGTGCTTGGATTGATGTTGATAATTTGCATAATAAGAAATTTCATGTTAATCGGCGTTACATTGTAGATAACTATTCCTAATGAATGTTTGGGGATGGAAACTTGAACTTTGAGTTTACCTTAGATATTTTTATGGAAAACGAGTTTGTAGAGTATTTTTTTGTCATAAGATATCCTGCATTAATGGTAAAAGACATACATTGGGAAAGGAAGAAGTTTATTAATTGAATTTAGGGGAGGAAGAGGTTTATTAATGGTTGGTATCAAAGCACTGGAAAAAGTAAGAATGAGTTCTTGTTCTCATATTTGACTTCAACCACAGAAATGTTTCATTGTGAGAAAAATGCAGTCCAAATCTTTGAGTTTAACAATTAAGGCTTGCCGTGATCTCCCACTTCTGGATTAAGAATTATTAGACTAATTTCCCCGATCTCCTCAGTAATAATGACGGGAATCAATTTAAATTATTTAAAAATATATAATTAACATCAAAATAGTTTTATTTTTTCAATCTTTAGCTATAAAATTAATTGATTTATAAAATCAATAGACTATCATATTTTCACCTTTCATTCTACTTAGTCAAAATTTTACTGCGTACGCTTATGGGATATTACAATGAAGTTTAGAATCAACCTAAATTTCCCCCATCATTCATGACAGCACATAAATTAAATTGAACCGTTAATCCATAATCATCGAATGCGTTACTCATTCATAATATGAATTTTTATGGAAATCAACATAATAAAGTTAAACACAATAATATAAAAAATCCCCAAAATAAAAACGATACATAAATTTTATTCAATACTTAGCGATATATTTTCTTTGCACCTCTTAGTTATGCTAAACGTTTCCCAGTGCTCACAATTTTATTCCCATTTGTCCCCTGCACTCTTATGTATCATATAATCGTTTATCTTAACAAAGTAATGCACGTCTCATTTTTAAAATCCCGCTAAGAAACACTTCTACTTGGTCGCAAGTTTGTCCTTGAGATTTGTTTATCGTAATTGCAAATTATGGAATCACAAAGAACTGTCTCCTGTTGAGAATACTTTCAAATTCTTACATTTCATTCACTATTGAAACTTGCCTCGATTTCTTAGAATTTCTTAGTTTAATTTTGTAAACAATATGAAGCCTACCAACAGCAAAAAGAATTTTACATGCATTATTATGGAAAAGGTTCGAGTCATTTGGAGTCGAACATAGAATAACTTTGATAGAAAAATATCCATATGTAATGGTCCATTAGTCCTTGAATCAATTACAATTTTTATATTTTTATCTCATAAGGAAGTGGGTGAAATTAATTTTTGAGAATTGTTTCAATCCATTTCTTATGGATTACTGATATCGGATGGATAAATATATAAATTTGAATGTGCAGCAATGTTATTATTATAGTAGATTTTACACCGCAGATAGGCAACCAACTAGGTGGCAGTGTGTTCGAAATTGAGTTAAGAAGAATAGAAAAGATTGGAGAATGATACTAATTACAATGATGTCTAAGAAATAAATGCATAGGCAAATTGGCTCTTTAAGTGCATCCTCAGGAGAAAACGGGCATGAAAAAATATTACAGGTGCAAGACTCGAGTTCTTTTAATCTAAAAATCTTTTAATTTCTGGGTATATGCTTTATTCAAGTACGCTATCAAGCCAAAACACTGCTACTAGCAAATAATTATGTCACTTATCTATAATACTTCGATAGATTCTAAAACCATGTCCACCATATAATGCAGTAAATTCTTTCATTGCCCGACATCTACGATGAAAATGTGATTTTCCTGCCTTAGCGCATTCTAATCGTTCATCATTGCGCTTGCTTACAAATATACACCGATTACAGCTTTGCTTCGCCTCTCGATTCGATAGCCGCATTGGTATTTCCGCAGAAATTAGGCGATTCGCAGTGGAACAGTCTTTGACCCAAAACGAGCCCAACTTATCTCTGTGGGACATCGTGAGGCTGTAACGGCGATCGCCGCGCCACCTGCTGACGATAGCTCCAAATCCCAGAGAAAGTGCTTTGCTAGCATAACTTCACTTTACGATGACAGAGTCGAAACACTTGCCAAACACCTCGTAACCACCATCATAATAAGATACGAATGTTATATTCATAGAGATTTTTACTTTTTTAAAGAGTTCTATGATTTTTGGTTTACACAGAATTTCCATTAAACATTAAAAGTTCCAACGTCACATGGTCATAAAAGTAAGAAGGACCTCTATAAAGAACAAATACATTAAAGCACCTAATATTGTCCTAAATAACCTAGACCTATTTTTATTTTAAGCGGTAATGGGTGGTTTTCCTTCTACTTTCTTGTTGTTTCGTGGAAGAATATATTGTTTCGTGAAAGCATCTTCCAGATCATTTCATATTCTTTTCACTTTTTGTTAGTTCACTCCAAAGAACACGCAAAAACTCTTCGGAAAAAGACATAATCCGAGAGTAGGTCTGCAAAAACATTCACATGGTAATAACTAAAAGATATTAAAATATAAACCCCTCAGTTTGATCTGAAATTGCAAGTTACGCACATGGTAGGACGTGTGGTGAATGTTTGTTGAATTTATGCGTATCATTTATCGCAAAGTAAAACCTGATAGAAAAGACAATTAACCGAGTAAAAATCAATAAAAATCAAAGCAAATTCATAACAGAAATGTGGACGACCGTAAAACTCAAATACGTTTGATTAAAAACATTTTGAACTGATGTAGATACCATTAAATTAATATGTCCTAGCGTGGAACTCGACAAATATTGAAAGAAGAAAGAACACTTCAAAATTGTATACAGCAGACTTTTATTGACAAGTGTCATCAACGAGTTGACATCTTCAGATCTTGAATGTGAAAGCAAAAAGGAAAAACAAAATTATAAACCATATATACAAACACGCGATAGAAAAGAGAAGTTAGCGAAATGGTGCATGTATACCCTGGCACACATCAAAAGGCACCAGAAGATTAATCATGTATACATGATGGATGCAAAAATCTCTCACTTTCCCAAGCTCCTCCGTCTTTTCCTCAACCTTTCCTCCATTTCCTCTCCTTTGTGGGTGTTCTCCCGTGATCTTCTCGCCATCTTCAGCGTTCCTTCCACTCTCCACTTTCATTTCCACTCCTTCGCCCATCCTTTCCTCTCTTCTTCCGTTTGAGCCCTATCTCCTTATCGTCCATCCGTTTCTTCGCCACCGCGCTCTACATTCCCTTTTTCGCGCAATTTTTCCCAAATCCCTTTCCTTCATTTACTTTTAATCTCCCCACTTCTCTGGAAGAAGAAAGCGACGCTGTTCCCGGCAAAAAAACTAATTGCGATTCCCAGTCTTCTCTCGACGATTTCTTCATTTTCTTATCTCCTTTCGCTCCGTCCATTTCGCTTCCATTCCGCGCAATCACGGATGGATCTCCACTTAAAGACCTTCACTTTCCTTTTCGCTTATCCTTTCTCTCCTCTGCGTCCATGGAAACTGACGTTTTGCGTCGCAACGCAAACGACTCCAAAAGTGGATGACGTACTCCTCGTATCCCTTCTGTATTGTTAAGTCTCCTTAAACATTTTAGCCCCTTATCATTGCGAACCATGCGCCACTCTCCTGCTTTTTCTCTTTAGCACACTGCGGAAAATTTACCTCTGTTTAATAAGTTTCTTTCGATTAACTCTCATCGAAATAGTATCTAATTCGATGATAATTTAGTGTACTTATATATTTATTTATATACGTTGCATTGCGACCTTTTAGCCAGGGGGCAATTCTGGAGGAAGTATGACTTTAAGTACCTTAAAACACTTCTAATATGAGTTACCAATATGATTAGGGATAGTACTCTCCTTAATCAGCCAATAATCACATTCTTAGGGCTGCCGGATAGCCAAGTGGGCTGCGCTTTCGCCTTGGGTGGAAGCTGTCCCCAGTTTGATCTCCGGTGGGACCCCATTTCTTCAAAAATACCTCAGATTTCGAAGATTAAAAAAAAACTACTACTACCACATTATTTACCATAAAAGGTCACAAATGTAATCGTTGTGTAATAAGCACGGACTAGAGAAGGATGCCATTAACTTATTGTGGAATGAGCTTGTGATACATCTTGAAGATAATCTTCAAAACTGGAGAAGAAGATGTGGAGGAATCGTATTATGAGGACATTATAATGCTCTATTGCTCGCGGACAAGACGGACGCGGAGGTTATTGTGCGTCGGACAGTGATGCTTTGGAAGTAAAAGAAGGATATCATTTTTTGGAACTGAAAATTACTTCAGCGAAAAATGAATACCGGAAATTGGAAGACAAATTAGAGGATCTTGATATCGAGTGAAGAAAGATCAGATCATCAGCTTATAAATATCTTTATCGACGAGCAGTCAAAGCACTAATGACGTGAATAACAAGATAGGGAAAGGTAAAAGAGTGATGTGGCAGCTCAAACTCTTCTACGGAATAGAAAAATTCGAAGAAAACTAAGAAGTGATATATTGGTCAAGGCTTAAGAGCATAGTTACATATGATGCGAAAAAGTGAGAAGTTAACAAACAGAAGGGAAAACCGCTATCAGCTCCGGAGATGGATTTATGAAGAATAAGTAGTGATGTATCAAAATTGGACCATGTCTGCAATGAAAAAAATACACGAACAAATGGGGATGGAGAGAACGCCATCGAGAGAAACCGGATAATGTGGTCACCTGGAGAGGAAGGGGGATTCAAGATGGCCCAAGTGGGTTTGGAGGTGAAATCCTCAGGAGAAAAGGAAGCGAGAACTTAATGGGGGGCGAATGGAGGTATGATGTCGTGAGGACTTTAAGAAGGGGACTAGATAGATAGAAATAGATGAAAATCGAGAAGTGAGAAGCGTCGACAGCAGTAAACATTCGCAATACATACATAAAGCTGTAGATAATTCAGAGAAGAGAGTTAAGCATCAAAGGCAAGATTGAAAGTAAGTAAAGAAAGCAGTGAGTAGGGATAGGTGATCGATGACTACAGAAGGAAATAGAGTTGCGTTTTTCCAATAATTAGCGTTTCAACCAGGTAAATAATGGAGATAAATAGAGAACATATTGGTTTAAGGCAGTGGTCTCTACCGCCCTTTGATGGGCGTTTTAACTTTTATAGTCGGCGCATTTCTTTCTGGTTCCTGGAAGTATTTAAAAAATGATTAAATCAAGTCTTAGCAGGTAAAAAGTAGAGATTGAAAACCATTAAAAAATTAAATGCCCCTCAGAAGGACGAGGACGGAAAATGTTTCTCGTAGAACTATTTATTATAAAATAATAATACTTTAAGAAATACGTATATTACGGTATTATTATATATGGCAATATTAAAGCATTACGGATGCATACTCCTTATTTTATTGGACTTGCTATTGAAATATAATTCTATAAAAGAGTATATTTCTGAAAATTTAGTTTGTAGATATTATATTTACTTGAGGAAGGCAGTGTCTCTGGATTGCCAACAGGGTAACGCGTTCAACTTCGGTCAAAGCGGTTCCGGGTTCGAATCCGGGTGGAGATTCACGTGAAAAATGACCTTAGCTGTCGAAGAACATCAAAATTACTACGACGAAGACACCAATTTACCCAAACATGTTTAACTGTATTATGTAAATGTATTAGGTCAAATTACATAATTGTTCTTAGAAATCCTTTTTACAAAATTTTTCCAAAAGTGCTGAATTTCTTTGAATTTGTACGATATTGTGATATTATAATTCAATTGATTCAAATTAAATTTATATTCCTAGGAAGTTATTGGTAAAACTGCATTTTAATAAATACAAATGGAATAAATAATACTGTATAAGCTTTTCCATTGTTTACCTTTTTGGTAAACATTTGAATGGATTCGACCTGTCTCGAAAATCACGGAAAAGAACCTCCGGCAAACAAATAGGTCTTTCTTTAAAAATCGTGTTTACTTTAGATAGGTCTTAAATTAAATAAAACATTCATTGTGTTCCAAAATCGCAGTCACTTATATAATTGAAAAATTTTCTCATTAAAAGTAATCCATGGATTTCAAACTTTTGGGATCGGAAGACCCAATGCATTAATTAAACATAGTGACGCCTCATCGGATATTCCATACAATTTGACGGACAATATAAAATGCTCCTCTCTCTCATCTATACAAGGGAAAATTTTGAAGGGTAAAGTTAAAAAAAAAATATTATTGTATCATGATAAACATAGTTGAAAACTGATTGCTAAAACAATTGCCAATCTCCAATACCATCAAAATAAATATTGAAAGAATCAAAAGAGTTATATTTCCTTCGTGTTAAATTCAGTAATTTGAATTCTACATTTCGAACTTGTTTATTGATCTTTGAAGTATTCTTTCTTGATTTTAAACGGGCAATAGGAACGTAATACATGTGACGTAAATCAACCTGCTCTGTCTCTGACACTTGTCAAAAACAAATAAATATTGTAAACGAAAATAATTTCATTAATTTCGTTTCATAAAAGTTTATTAATTAGAGTGCGTAAAACGTCCCAAAATGAAGTCATTGTTATTTTGGTATTTATTTGTTGATATGACTCTGTGTGGAAATTATTCAAAAGTTTTGAACTAAGCTTCTCTTATTTATGTTAATATAATTTGAAACCTATTAAAAATATCTCAGCTCAAGTTAAGCATTCCACAAAAAGGTTTAAACGAGGTTCTGCAATTTTAAGTTTCGTTAGGATTTACCCCAAAAAAGACATTTTCATCGAATTCAGTTTTTGACAAAAGAAGGTTCTCTCGATCTCTAAGAGAATAATCAAATATATTCAGATATTCATGAAGCTTCTGGAACAAACAGGATTTAATGCTTCAGGAAATGAAAACTTACACAAATGAATGTTCTGGAGTATTTACTTTAACTTTAGTACATTACCACATTACAAAACTATGATCTTGATAACATAACTGATATAATTTCTTTGTAAACGGATCACGATTTGAGTCAAGCAATTATTTTCTATCATTCTGTCTTGACTTATTTTAGAAGTCTTCACAACTTCGAATAACATTATTGTCTTCAGTAATTCATGAAATATTTGATTTATTATTTAACATGTAAAACCTTGAAATTTGCGTTCAAAACCAACAGATTGAAACTCTTTGAAAATTGAGCTTCATCTATTTTTACTGAATTATACAATTCCTCGTAACTCGGAAACTATGTACGTCGATAGATACATATGACCCAAAGAATTTATTCGTACTGCTTATGTATGAAATTATGAAACAGGATTCGATCGGCTTAGGCGAAGGAATGTTCAGTCACAAAGCATTCGAAAAGTTTGGAAAGATACAATTCAGCGTATGCGATGTACTGATCAACATCCTGAAGGCACTTAATTCATTAGAAAGCATAGTTTGCGGTCATATCCGAAGCATGGGCATCGCCGTCAACACAAACATCGGGTAAAGTCTCCATCTAAAATAAATGTTTTATTCATGTTGTTCAGTTTACTCAAAGCACACAAGAACCTGAAATGTATGAGGCGGGGAAAAGGAGCTATACGGAGGGTTTGCTGTTTTCCACCCTCTTCGACACGAGTCCACCGCGACCTCTTCTTTTAATATTTCATCGTCGATCATCCCTCTTAATGCACACCTTTCTCTGATTCCACCGTTCGCTGTTATCTCCCCAATCCCTACTCCCTTAGCGCTTACCCGATTGCGGACCGTTATTTTGCTCTTTATCCTTCATTGGCTTTCATATTCCAGAAGCTACTCATATATGTACGTGGGGGCATAAATACACGTACATGCATAATGTAATATGAGAATTCGCTTTCAACCAACTCTCGTAATATACAACGAGCATATTGGACACATTTTCTTGTTATGAGGACTGGCAGGTGATGAAATTGTACTCCAACGCAACTAGTGAACAATTATGACTAGAGGAGGTTTTAGTGTATTTTTTATAACAAGGTATTACTCATAAAAATGAGTATACGTATTTATGTGGTTTTTGTGTGATTCTATTTAACATTTTTTAACAAGGGAAATACATTGCTATCGTTAGAGAAACACAACGCACTATCAACAAGATAGATATCCTGTACCACCAAGTTTGGTATTTTTCTATAATGTTTTGAATTTGTTAAAGAAACAAAGTAGGTTCAGGTATTCTCAGCTCTCGATTATACCTGGAAACTGATTTAGAGTAACTTGAAAAACAGATTGATGATATTTTATTGAAACGTTATGAAAGATAAAATTTAAAAAATCAATCACAAATTAATTGACTATCAGTTGCTTCGTAAATAAATGAATGGATATGAAAAGATAGGGATACAGACTTATGTTTACAATTTTGTCAATTTTACGCTTCATAGAATTAGTTGAGAATTTTTGCTATGTATTTTTAAATGCCATCGAGTAAGAATCTAACGAAATTATTCTCAAAAGGCTATTTTTTAAATATTATGGATATATTTTTCACGTTTTTCTTTTTCTTGTGTGCTTTACTTTTGCGAAGATATTATTTCCTTAATCAACGTACGAATGGCTTTCAAGAATTTCTGGGAATCAAGGTTTACCGCTTTTGATATAGTTTCACACTATAATAAAATCCTGCGAAAATTTCGTGCAAAATTGTAGGGAATATATAAGAAAGGAAATGTCTGGTCGAAACGCGTAAACAACAGTGAACCTAGCAAGCCTTTTGCGCACGATGTCTTCATGGGCTCCTTGAACGCCCTGCGCGTTTCACAATTCTTTCAAGTGAAAAAATGTAACCTTAGTTCACGTAATTTGGCGTAAATACATATTTCCTAAACACATGTATGTGTTTTTTCGCTGTATTTTATCGAATTTATATGCGTAAATTGAATTGACATGGTTCTTAACCTCATTCCACCATTTGTTCGGAGTTAAAATTCAGTTGGCTATTCTCCTTCTCTCTCTAATTCTCGCATTTCTACTTAAGTCCCTCCCTCTTCCTACTGCAACGTTGACACATTTCCTGCTTTAAATATTGTGACTATTGGTAAAATAAAGATAAGCAAATCTCTGGTAGTAACTGTCATCTAATCGTAGATTGAGCTGTACCCCCAATTCAGCTGCATAGAGTACTTTGCCCGTCCGTCTGTCCGTATTTTCCGCACGCGAAACAATTTCCCTCGCTCCACTTTCGCCCACCCAATCATAAAACGCGACAAAACCCGCGGTTTCGGGATCCTTCCGAATTCGGCTTTATAAACGGGGACGGAGAGTGGTATAGAAGGACTGACGCACTCGGGCCCTCATTAATATTTAACGCCCCGAAAGGGTCCCAGGCGTCGTTAGGGAGGCCCCCGCCCACCGCTCACAGATGAAACTGGAAGAGGCTAAAGAGGGAGGCTGCTTTAGGAGCGTTTCGTCTCCCTCTTCTCTTTTATTCCAGCGGAGCGCGAAAACTCTTTATTTTTGGGATCATTCACGTGCGAAATTCTTGGGGGCCGTTCCTCTCTTTGTGTTTCGGTTGAAATTTGTCGAATGACTAGTCGACGTTATATTAGCGGAAGGTGCGTGCTAATAAGCTAAGGAAGAAAGATTATCCCGTTTCGAGAAGAACTCTTCCTCGCGGTAAGTACTCAAAAATATGCCCTTCCAACTTGGGTTTGTATCGTGCACGATAAGACAAATGGGTCGTGTACATTAATTTTTGATAGCCTAGATACAAATAAAATAGATTATCTCTATGTAAGTTCTCTATTTGTAAAGTATATGAACTAGAATTTATCACGAGTTAAAGTCCCGGAAAAACAATTTTCATCGTAAGGAAGTCTTGGGTTCAAACCCAGGAGTCAGTGATAGCTTTCCGCGAGATTAGACGCAATTTCTCATTTTCTTATGATCTAAAATTTATTCTTTTAGTAAAATACGCAAATGGGAACGTATTTCTATCGTTCTTTGTTTTTTTTTGATGCCGAATGAAGTAATTTATTCTATTCTAGCGATGCTATTGAATTTTGCGCTATAAATGTTTTTTTGTACGATTTCTTACATATTCATTGGATGTTTCTTACTATTTCATAAATCACTGAGGTACTATAGCCTCCGATTATGTGATCAATGTAAATTAATTCTGAAATAGAAAAAATGTCGGAAACTATATCTACAAAAATTATTCATAGCAACGTAAACGTTTACTCAATTTAATTCGCTTATTTCAGGAAAACTCGATGTGTCCTACCGATTTTTTTTTATTTGAAAATCGAACATTGAGACAGAAAGGCTTATACGAGCTTCTATCAAACTTCCTTCCATAGAGTTCCTCTCCCAATTTCGTACGACCATTATTTATGTTTTAATTTGAAAAGAGAAAAAAAGGTTTGTAAGAAACCGGAAAATGAAGTTAATGCGTTTCAGACATCGGGTAAAAAAATACACGAAGGCGATTATTATGATTTTACCTGCGCAGATAATAAGCTAATTTTCATGTACTCAGAAGTTTCAGGTCCAATCTCAGAAGAGTCAAAGGGTTCCCATAAGAAATGCAAATAATTTCCTCTTTTAAGTGTTTATATTTCTTCTGATCCGTAAATTAAGCTAGAGGAAATCATTGTCTAAAATTCAAGGAAAATTTTCATAGGAAAGGAGTTAATAACAATTGTAATTTTTTTCATTAATATTTGATTTTTGATCCGAATCATGCAGAATTTGATAAAATACAGCGAACTTTCGCTAAAATTTTTAACTTTTAAACGCCGTGATGCTGCTGCTGAAGTAGATTTCATGTTTATTTTATCGCGCTTCTTATAGGCTCATATTTTAAAATTTAGCTCAGGAGGGAATGACTGGAGATATGCGAGTGACTCTTGTTCCTCAAGTAAGACTAGAATTTCATGATTACCTTCTCCAATCACAAAATCAATTGGCAACTCAAACTGTTAAGCATTTTCCATGTGTCATAAGCAGCTTTTTACGTGATTAAAAGCCACCAATGATCTTTAATGTTTTAATGCAATTAAATGTTGATTAAACCTTATTATACATTATTAATAGCTGCTCCTATCCATCTCAATTTAAGTTTTTTCTTCTTCTCTTATTCTTATGCATATTTTTTACATTCTGACTAGCTTCATCGCTACCCCTCCGGCTATCCCCTGCTAACAGCTGAGGCGTGTAAACGGCAGCGTAAAGTAGAGCTTCGGTTGCTGATCTTCGCTATTCTACGTTGCTTAAATGTGTGGACTGCATTTTGTGACGTTAGTTCTTTGCTATCAACTGAACCTTGAGATACTTCTTCCCTTAAAGGCTATCACGAGAAGCTTACTTTCTACGTAGAATTATTAGTCTGAGCAACTTTATTAATTTTGCTAACATTAATTTTATTCTCACATTTTACTCATGTATGCAACCCATAGCTATCGAACCTTCCTCTGTAGGAAGTCTGCAGTAGTTTTTCTATTATATGTATGGCTATACCAATTTTCTAATGATTACATACTTATGGGATATTCTCGAAACTTTGATCCACTTTCAGCGTTGTTTCAACGACCAGCGTGTGATTTTTACTAAGTACAGATAACAATCACTATGATTACAATGCTTACAAATATTTAAAATTCGTTGTTTCAGATTAAAACAAAAATAACAGCTTCAACCACATAAAGTAATAGCCATTAATTTAATGTAAATAGAGTCCTAGTTAAAGGAGATGAATACATATTTTAAGCGCTATTAAGATAAAAAAAAATTACAGTCCCTACTACCTACTGACTAATTTTATTTCATTAATACCCTGCTTAGCTACAAAAAACATAATTATTCATCCATCAACATCTAAATCTACATATGTACCTTGCAAGATGCCTTTCGGACTGTGGCAGGGGGTGCATGCACCATGACTCTACTTCCCTAATCGATTACTTTCATGTATCTTTCGCGGAAAAATGAATTTTTGAAACGATTTGTTCCAGCATCTATTTCTCTGATTTTTCTCTCGGTATCAAAACGGCCTATGTAAAAGGAGGAACACATAATATCGGCTATAATTTCTAAGCATGCACCTTTTCTGAACTTATTAAGTAAATTGAGTGTTTGTGTAAATCTTTTATCTTCTAGAGATTCCTATCCAGCGTCCTGAAGCATTTGAGAAACGCTGATTTCTCGTAACAATATTTTAAGAAAACGTATCGCCTTTCACTGTAATTTTTGAATACAACACTTATCGGCAGAGTCCCATACACTACACGCATATTCAAGTCCTGACCAACGTAACATTACATCGCTCACGGACTTTTTCTTCGCTCCTACCGACTATCCAATATCTTAATCAGAAAAAAAATATATTGATTTTTGAATTACTCCATACTACAAGTAACTCACCTCTAGCGAATTTTGGATGAAAATCACAGGAAAAGGCTTTGAAGTGCGAAAGGCGTTGCCAATGCGCGAGTAGAATGGAAGTTATAGCTATCGTATGTCGGATTCGCAGGATTTGCATCTCAGCTTACGTCATAATCAAGTCGATGCAGACAGTTGGCTTTCTCCGCTGCACCGCTTCTGATAATGGCCGATTTACCAATGGTTGAATGTGCGGCTGCTGGAACTCGACGATGGAACGACCGTCGCCATCGATTTCTGCACCTTATGATGCATTTACAGTGGAGAAGTATCATCTATTTGATCAAAGTCGTTATTCATCTACTTCTGCGGGTCAAAAGGTATCTTTTTCCGCATTTCTTATCTTTTGCTCTTTACTCCATCATTCCGAAACCTTCTGGACTCTTTAAACCCGATTCTACCTCGATTGGCCAAGTCTACCTTTGACCGACCAAATTAAGAGGGCTCTTTCTTTCTTCCCTCTTCTTATTATCAGTTTCCTTCATACACTCGCAGTTACTGAGAATATAAATTTAAGGTAATCAGCGAAACAACGGGTCAACATAAGGTTATTTCATGGATATTTTAGTAATACATAGTATGAAATCAGTGAGTTGAGCACCCCTTCCCTTAGTATTCCAAGTATTCCCTTCTTTATACTAAATAGGTAGTACTACTTTATCAGTAACCATTACTCTCTTGTGGAGAATTCTCTAAGGATTGTGGTGGAGTTAATATAACAGAAAATGTCTTGCTTCATCCTTCAATAACTAATCTATACCAATTATAAATTTTGTAAATAAATAAATAA
>KZ308253.1:1095638-1108420 GCA_000376725.2 Ladona fulva | reverse complement strand
TATGTTTTACTCTCTTTATCATAAATTTATCTCATAAAACTTGATTACGAATGTCAGTGCCTGGAATATTCCATAAAACAAAAATGGCATTTCTATTAACTGCATATACTCCTCAAATTATCTAACGTGTTCATTTTTATTTTTGCAGGTAAGCAATTTTACCTTTCCTGAGCCGGACTAACTCTTTAAGATACCACGCTGTAGTGAAGTCTTGAGGATCCTCCAATGCGAAGTTCTTGGATAAGGAAAACTTGAACTGAACAGTAAGTGCACTTTAAAAACTATTATATAATTGTGCAATAGGTTGGAAGAGATCCATGGTGATACGGGACAGTGATATTTTGTCGTTAATCAAGTCTGTCTAGTAAATGGATGTTTGTGAGGGCTTTGGGAAATTACATTTTAAAAAATGGATTACTTCAAGAGCATCTCCAAAAGCTGAGTTAATGTTGTTCTAGAGATTCCTTAGTTCTTGAAAGGTGATACGTGTCACCCATTAAATCATACATTAAAAATCCAATTACATGCAATCTGCAAATTATCCTCCGAGTCAGATCGTATGACATTATTTTCTTAAATACTAGTACCAACAAAATTACAAATAACGAACGCATTTAACTTAGGACTGTCATCGGTCATTTGACTGTGACGATGCAATTCTATTTATTGCTTCCTATTGTCAATCAATTATCCAATATTCACAAATAACATTTCTCATGCTTTCTGATATTAATCTTACAATGGACGTAAGATATTGAACATAAGATACTCATAAAGAAACAACCAAAGCAAAATGCAAACAATTAACGTTGCTAAAATTTTATAGGCGATTTATTTATCAGTGTGATAAAATTTATGGATAACATAATAATATAAGATAGAAAGAGAAAGTGCTAGAATGAAATACAATGTAAGGAAATATTTGATTTTCCCTCAAAAGCTTTCATACTTGAACTCGAAATAGCTTTTAGCAGAAGCATCCCAATGTTCACCTCCAGTGGACCGCATAAGCATCTACATGGCCTAACGGGCCATATTTTACTTGATTTTTTAATTTTCGTTCATCGCTGAAAATGGTTCATTTAATTATTTTTGGAAATAATTTTTCAAGTGAATTGCATATTTTATTTCAAAAGATGGATCCAAACCATGCTTCGCTTTTTCACTCCCACTACTATAAAATTTATGGTTGCAATAGTAGCGGACCCTCCAAGAAAGAATTAGTTTCTTGGCCACGGGTTGGTATGAAGATGAAATGTAGCTTTTAACTTCCAGAATTTCGACTTTAAAGCAGTGAGACCTCTAGTTATTCAGCTTTAGAAGAAAGTACGCACGCTCTCTCACAATATTATTTATATATGTATGTATATATTAAGAAAAGTACTGATAATATAAAATTAAAATCTCATCCGAAGGATATCTACGGGCATTCAAAAGATGAAATGCTCTCATTCTGTCTTTCGGGTTCTCATTGAGGCAGCATCTTGTGAACCTCGTTTCGGGTGGATGAATTCCCTGCTCTAAAACGAGGTCGGGTTCCAGAATATAATTTCCATTTCCTCGCCGTTTTCATTTGAACATATGCCTAAATTTACTTTTAATTCCTTCCGTCGTTATTTTGCCCATGTTTTCTACAGTTGAGCGCATAGTCGCTGCTTCATGAATCGGTATCGGGCCCTGAAAATGTTTGACCGCATTTTGAGAATGTCCTATTTAAGGATCGCGTTGTATTTCACGAGTGATGGGGTACTCTCCTTTGCAGGAGTGTACCCCATTTTATCATAATTATTTTGTTATTGCGGAGTTTTCAAATAGCAATGCAGGTAACGCATTCTACTTCTGTGAGAGCGGTTCCGGGTTCGATTGCCGCTGGTGGGAGCTCACGGCTGGAATGACCTTAGCTGTCGAAACACTTTTAAAATCACTACTACTACTATTCTGTGATTGTGTTGCTGAAAGCAGAGCTTGGTTCTCGTGCCTACAAACTTTTCACATTTATGATGTGCAAAACGTTATCAGTGGAGACTGACTTCAAAAAACGTGATCTGTAATTATTGCGGATAAAGATCATCCATCCTGCTGTTTCTTTAATAGATAATTTATAATTTCATAGCGGATTTGTCTGGCTATACATTTTTGTAATGGATTTGCTTAATTAAACAAATTTCGCTAGTTTTGGATCACTTAATACTGCGTCTCCTAAACATACCGACCTAGAGACCGGTTATTTAAGGTTTTGTAGACAGGAGAATCGCTTCAACAGTACATTTCTATTGGATCCATCATATTGCATAGGAAATATATTCCTAGAACACCTTGGTTCTCGTTTTCGCACAATACAGGATTAGCAAGAGACTCAAAAACATAGGAAATATTGAGTTAGATTTGCTACAGTTGTATAGTTTGCTACATCTTAATGAATCATATATACAAAAAGCAAATGTCTGTCCGTCCCCATATTTATCTCAGAAACGACTTGACTTAGGGATCTGAAACAAACTGCATTGTGTTTCTACCATGCTGAAACCCTCAGGAAAACTATTATCATCTTTGTAAAGGCCCGGGTTCGAACCCAGGAGCATAAAACACATTTCTATAAGAGATGAACGTAAAGTACATTTTCATGACTTGCAGAGGTCTTTTCTTTTAAAAAAATGAAATAAGAAACAATGGTTCTACGAAATTGAGACAAGTGTCACAAGAAATGACAATGTTCATAGAATCTTATTTTAGTCGTGAGACATTCTTATCGTTTAAAATTGCGAGAACTTTGAAAAATACACGGAAAATTCGTCGAATTTTTAGGAAATAACCCATCCCTTTGACGACTAAAGTCATTGTTGAATGTTGATTTAATTAATTATCCTATATAAGTACACGGGGATACCCAGTCCATATAATTTTCTATAAGAAATCTTCGTAAAGTAGTTTTTCATGTCTTGGAAACAGTAGAATAAATATTATAAGTAATGGTAAGAAATATATCGAGTTATTATGATCTTACGACGGACTGTGTCTGGCTTAGGGGGACCATATGTATACAATATTAGATATATTTTAAAACTAAATTAAGTTCCATTATGATTGACGGGGGCGTTTACTAGTAGTTTAATATTTTCTGATCGCAGGCATCTTTCCTCAAGTATCGGTACTTGGACACCGACCTCACTTATGTAAGCTTTGGCCTAATGAATAATAAACATTGCAAAGAGGATGACTGTATAAGAATTTAAAAGATTCATATTTAGGTCTCCTCACTCCGGTTTTACTGTTGTCATAATCCTTGCGTCATCTAGAGATCTTTCTAGGGGTAACAGCCAACTTTAAAATCCCTTTTATCCACCACAGCTGTCTTCCGTGTTCTGTCACATTTGAAAGGTGTCAAAGCGATTCGCTTATTCAAGAAAGCCGAGTGATTCAAATTCGAAACATTTGGCGCTTCTTTTCTCGCGTCACCTTGGAATAAATGAGTTACGAGGCTATACTTTTGAGCTGGAAATATGCAGCGTTGTTGGGATCGCTCGGGGTGCATCCAGGGCGACGCAGATCCTCGTTTATTTTCGAAACTCTCGCAACCTGCATTCATTCGCCTTTGGGTCAAAAAAGGGAACTTTTTCGCCACACTCTCTCTCCGCCATAAATCAAAGGGAGATATTTAGAAGGAGACTATTCATCCTTTTATCCGACTCGAAGCTTGTCGCTTTCGGGACGCGCCACAAAGATGAAGATTTATACTTTGGCGGTAACATGTTTTCACTATATTTCATTCTTTTAAATCCGAATCGCCATTTTTGCTATTCCGAACTTTTCTAAGGCGCGCGAATGAATTTTTTATTCTTCTGTTTTCATTCGATTTCCTCTTTTTCTTCCCTCGCTAATGCCGCATCCCCTCGGACCGAAACGAAATCCTGGCGTTCTTCAGCTTCCGTTGGGTTCGTTTGAATGTCCTCGTCGTATTTTTACAGTGAGAATGCGTGTATTACATCCAAACATCTGCATCTGCATAAATACCCTGCAATATGCCTTTCGGTGCGTGGCAGGGTGTGTATAAACAGAGAGTTCGAGCTACCTCTTTAGCGTATTTTTGTCGTGTTTAGTTCGCGGAAAGAATGAGTTCCAAAAACCACTTGTCTATTTCTTGCATCTATTTCTCTTATTTCATGCTGATTCGATCATGCTCAATATGATAATTTATGATCAGTCTAATCAACTTTGTGGTTGTGGGATACCGATTACGTTTTCCCCAAATGTACTTTATCTAAACTTATCAAGCCATCGCATCGTAGCTTCTATTTTCCTTTTTTTCAAGTACTCCCAACCTGAGACTGAGAGCATTATCCTAACTCTCGCTTTTTTTCATTTTTCTCGCATTTTAAAACCAATCGTATATTCTTGCGCTGACTTTTCTCATATTTGCGGGTACACGTTTCATCCGCTGAATCCTATACACTCACCGTATACTCCGCATTCCAAATGGGGCTTGGAAAAGGTGAAACAACACTTCTCTCTCACCTTGTCATCGTATTCATCTACAATGCGCTTTATAAAACTAAGCCTTTTGGTTGCTTTGCCGGAGATAGGTTGCCGGACAGAGTTAAAAAATTGTTGCTATAGAGTAGTCAATGAGTTATACTGCCTTAAAACCGCCTTTATTAATATTATGTCAGTTCAGATAGTAAATGAAACAAACAGATAATATGAACACTAAAAATTCATTTATGTGATTGCTGTGATTTGTTATCGCGGAAAAAAATGTTTCCACTGTAGGAAAACTCTCAAAGGGAAGAGGGGGTGAAAAACAAGCAAAATTTGTAGGAAAGACCGAAAGAAAAAAATAGGTAGATTGTATTATAAGATTACGTAAAGTATATGAAAAGTTACTTTCTTTATTCTTCGTCTTTACTTATTATATTTGAAAGAATATTTGTAGGTTGTATTATGTGTACATATTTAAGAACCGTAATTCATGAAACTATGCTAGTGACGATGGAATTGGCCAAATTCAGAAAAGTAAAGCATTGAGTTTATCACACCTTCCAAATTGTACTCTTTCACTTCATAGCAGTATGAAGTAGTCTTCACCGAGCTGAGAAAATTGCACCGGAAGATTGTGTTGGTTTTCATGTCGTGTGGGGCCTCGATTCACTTTATTTTTATGTTGTTTATGGTCTAAGACGCTCTCGAGGTTAATTTAACAAGTAATCGTAATGTGGACATACATTACTTTGACACGTTATTAACAACCGCGGTGGTGAAGCACGGTGAGTTTAAAGGTAGTGACATTTTTCCACTTGTAAATACATGAAAAAGAAGCTTAAATTAAAAACTGGTAGTTCTTTACGTAACTTCTCAGCTGTCTTCTCAACTTTGTGATATATCGTGGTTTACGTCGTATCGTTCCATATTTTTTAGTCATTGCACTAAACCGAGGAATTGAATGTTCCATTTTATAATTCATAGTTACTATTGAAATAAAATGATTCTGTATGTGACTATATCCAACCATGTATTTGGCGTAAAAATTAGTCATTTATGTAAAAATATTTATAATACCTTAATGTATAAATTTAATTCACAATTTTGTAATATGTAGTATAGTATGCTGTGTACGTTTCAGTAATATACTATGTATTTTATGTTTTACATATGTATTTTAATGCAAAGCATTCAGTGTTTATCATTTAGATGTGTTACTTTTAACTTCTAAATAAATATGGCCACATAATGTATGTACCAAATTTTACACAATGTATGTACTATATTTATATATGTGTATAATCTAATTATATATATGTGTATAATCTAGTTCTTCGTACATAATATACTTACATATACCTTATATAATGTACTGGCTCTCTGGGATTCCATTCTGCATTTGGGTTAATACCAGGTAATGAAAAATCAAAATTTATAATAAGATGGTACACCCCTCCTTTGTTGCCATCTGGCCAGACGAACAGGAATAGCAGCTACGTATAAATAAATAAAATTGACCTCAAAAGGCAAAAATATACATGACAGTGCCTATAAATAAATGCGCGGGAAAATAGCGAAGAGAAAAACATAATTAGTTTGTAATGACTTCGAGAAATCATTTGCGATTCCAAGATTCAGCTAACCTTATTTGTAATTACCGCAAATGTAAGAGCAAATCAAAAATGGCATCTCAATTGTGATTGATGCAACTAATTCAGGCAAGGCAAAACTGCGACTGCACTAGACATTGTAAGTGCCGTAGAACCAGTTATCTGAGAAGATTGATGGTGACAATTGGCAAAATTGCTGAAATTTTGCATCTAAGTGAAGATCTAGCTCGTCATATCGTCAGTGCAGTCTTGATTAGTTTCATTCAATTTGCACTTAAGCTACGCTTTGGATAGTCTTTGTAACAGGTGCAAGATATATGTGATTTTTTATTATATAAGATTCATCATGCGTGTAAGCTTGTATAAATACGCCCACTTTTGTAATGAACAAGTTTTGAAAGATTGCGACTTTATGTGAAATACGTAAGGTAATTTATATTCCGATAATGGACCCTTTTCCGTATCATCTGACGGCTTCAAATTGTTCTTCTTATAAGTCCTCGGTCGACCATCCATCTTGTTTTCGGTCTTCGCCCGGGAGTGCTTCATTTCCTACTTATCTTCCTCTTCCCGGCCGCTCTCTCTCTCTCTCTTGTGTCCCCAAAGCACGTCCCCGCTGCTAATTCCGTCGAACTCCAAAGCATTCATTTCTGAACACCATTTCAACTGTTAGGACATGCATCGAACACGTTCGGAAAGTTTACAACACTCATCGGATCGTACACGTGTAAATTAATGCCATTTCAAATTTCCATTGAAGGACGATTCTTAGACGGAATTCGTGAAAAACAATGTCCATAATCTATCCGAAATGAACGAGACACATCTGTTTTATCGATGAAAGGGCCAGGAGTTTCTAGATTTTTCACTATTTTACAACATTTACATTATTGTGTATATAATTGAACAAGAATTAATAAATCAAACTTAATTGAATCTCATGTATGATGACGTCGGTTTCATCTGGCACAGCATAAATAAACAACAAGTCAAGTCACTGGGAAAGCAAACACATCATTTTGAAAATCTATTCGAAGGGTTTTAACTTGATTGATTTGGAAAGAACATCCAGTAGTTGCATTCGAAAGGCTTGAACAAGGCTAGGATGGCATATTACTTAAATATTAATGTAAATAAGACAATGTGGATGGTCATTTGTAAGAAGAAACTCAACCGAGTCACCATTACAATATATAACGGAAATATTGTAAGAGTTAATGAATTTAAATACATTGGATGCTACTTCACAGAAATCTAAGATCTTGATGATGAATAAAAAACGAGATGTCGATATGCTCGAACTGTGTTTCACAGCATGAGAAGCTTGCTCTCCAGCAGGTACATACAACTGCAACATGCTTAGAAATTAGACAAAATATGGTCCAATGCTTCATCTACCCATTCTTAATGTACTGGTAAGGTGTGGAACCTGCCACTTTCTACAAGAAGCAGTCGGATAGATTGAAAGCCATGAAGATGTGGTTTCACTGACGGATGCTTAAGATATCTTGGATCACAAGAACGTCAAACAAGGAAGTACTAAAAATGGCCGAGCTCGAAAGAACGCTTATATAGCATATAAAATGCAGGAAAATGGAACACTGTGGTCACTGTATGTGAGGAATGAGGTATGAGGTCCTGCAGCTTATAATACAAGGATAAATCCAAGGCAAAAGGAGTTCGGGAAGAAGGAGGACATATTGATTGCAAAACATCAAAGACTGGAGCACTTCAAGTCAAAGATTGCTGAAAAAAGCGCAAGAATACAGTAGGAAGAGTACGATACGAAGATTCAGAACTTATCCTATGAAATATTAACGTAACTTTGACTTTGGTAAAATGGGAAACTTTGCGCAAAGACTTTCAAGAAAATTTGTGGGAATATGGAGTCTTATAAAATTTCAGTTTCTTTTTCAAACCTTTTCTTAACTGAAACTGTAACTTACTGATTAGTTTGGCTTGCTTTGTTAATAAGCGTTCTTGTTCAGTCCACAGTTGATTGATGTATAGTCTTAGTTTAGTCTTAAGATAATGTTTTCCCGCATTATTTACTGCCGCAGTAATTAGGAGCAACTGATTCAAATTGCTGGAGCCATAAATTGTCCTCTAAAAGCATAACTTGTCCTTCCCTTTCCCTAATTTTGCTTTCCCTTTGTGTTTTCAATTCCACTAACTCTTGGCGGAGGAGCGCCCTGTATTTATCTCCTGGAGTTGGAGCTGCAAACGGCATAAAATACGTGAGCACTTGTGACGTTCAATAAGAGAAGATCATCAAGTCAAGGAATTCAGTCTCTCACCCATTCTGAGAATGCATTGCGAAAGAGGGAAAGAAAGCCATAAGAAAGCAATGGGGTTCATGTATGCTTTATTTTATGACCTCCCAAAACATCGGATTTGTGAATTTATCTACTGAATAATTTAAGTCCTGGTTTCTAGTCTCTTAAAGTGTATCTGTGATTATAAAATAAATATTTTATTCTTAATTGAAGCCTTAGCTGAAAATAATAATCACAGGAAGTGTTAAAATATTTGATTATCATTATTATGGTAAATTTAAAGGCTGAAAATTCGATTGGCACTTTATAAGAAAACATATTTTGGAATAGGTCAGGTTAACGACTATTTACATTTCTACAAGGTATTTCATGGAGGTTACCGTATTGTTTCAGTAAACATTTTATCGCCTTTAGGTTTACCTCACAAAAGCAATAAATGTTAATAAGTACTAGTAATATTTTAAATTGATTCTAATTGCCTCGATTCATGTTGAATTTTTGTCGGGCGTTTTCGTGTGTTATATCCACTACGACCTTTGAGTGAAAGCAACCTATTTGAACCTTCAATCTTAATACATCTTAAAATAAGATGTAAAACAGGAAAGAGTGAGAGTGTAAATGGAAGAGATAATTCTTTCGTGCTTTCAGACTGAAATGTTCAATTTATTTCGAGTTTATTTCATACCNCTGAAAATATTTGAATACGTTGACATTTCTAGCTTCTAGTTGAAATTTCTAGCTTCGATTCGATATTGAGTCTGTTTTTAAAGAATGACAAGTTTTTATTATTTACATACGGAAATTTATAGAAAATCTGAAGACCAAGTGACATTGTGAGTCGCTAGTTTTATCAGTTTTGCCGACAACGAGCGATTTAAACCTACCTGTCGTGTGGATTGCGAATTAATTGCTTCTGATACTTTCCGGAATCTGTGCCAATCCGATATCTAAGGCTTATCAAATGAGAAATTGCCGAACTAAGGGTTTATTTATTTCATTTTTAGGGAATAGAGGCCTGCCATTTAGTGTAAATTGTCATGTCTTTTTGTTTGTGTTTTGATAAACTTTGCAAAAACGTTTTATCAAGGAGTCCCTCATCTTTAAAATAGTTGAAACTGGCCTTTATATTATGATGCATGTTAAATATCTCTCCTACGAGAATTAAAATATTGCTATTAAAAGATGCCGTCGGCAATTTTAAACCATCATCTAACTTCCAATACTAATTTTCAAAATATCCCCAACCACTCATGGAATATATAGCATTTACGAATCCTGCCAAATATTTTCTCCCGGGATATTTTACTGCATGTTGTACTATTCTTGTTCATATATATTTTTGGGTTCCAAGATTCAATGAATTTTCTCCGCGAGACATAAATTTTATCATAAATTAAGTATTACTATTTCGCCCTAAACTTTGTGGTCGCTCCTCATGATGAAGCAAGAATAAGAACAACTTATACACGTCATCACAGGTTTTAATACACACAACCTAGGTTCCGACGGATAGTCATCATCATCATCACCTGATGATGACTTGATCATGACGTTGTGCGTCGAAACCTGGGTTGTGTACATTAAATCCTATGATAATCTGTAATTTTGCTTTCAATTAAAAGTATTAAAACTCAAAACTTTATAGCAAACATTTAAATAATGAAAATAATATTTTAGTATTCCGTAATTTACATTTTATTTGCATCGGTTTGATTAACGATTTGACATCTTTAGCTAACATTAACTTGATGACAACATATTTTTATGTGAGGTTTTATTTTAGAAAGACCAAGACGTTTATTCTAAACTACATACGTACCAATATACGAGTATTCACATCGGATGTACCATTTGGGCGTCTAAGTGCTACATACAGTTTATTTTTTCTTGCTCGGTGGTGCAAATAGGTCCTGAGAAAATGTGAATGTTTCAACTATATTTGTCCTTAGTTCTTTACCGCAATATCTGTTATGCCTTTGAAACATGCATACATTTTGCATTTATTTCATGGATATCTTCCCACAAAGTTACTCTACAAAATTTTAAGTCTTAAAGGTGGCATATTAGGAAGTGAAAACGTTGAAAAATTTGTTACTTTGTTCTAATTATGGCCGAAATGTGTTTCCAGAAAACGCTTTTATGTATTGCAAGTGACGATTGATGCTGAAAATTGAAGGGTACTTATTCTCCATTTTTACTGTGGACGGTAAAAGCCGTTGTGTTGAGTGGATAGCAAATGCGATTTCCTGTCCATCCTGTCCTATTTGTATTCAGCGATTTCCCAAGCGGATTTCTTGCTCATTGTGAGATGTACAAAGTACGTTACTGTAATTTTATTTGCTTATTCTATCAAACAGTCTTTCCATTATCTATTTATTTGCGATGAAAAAGCAAGTAGGGCATTGCTAAGTTACAACATTATCGATTTTGATCAAACATACTATAAGTTAGAAACAGACTATAGCTGTTAGAATAAAAACCCAAACATGCTTAAATTTACCCCTGATTGCCAGTATATATTTTGTGTAACATCGTGACTTTATAACCTCAGGAAAGAATTTTTTCCACAAGGATAACCAGCCAAATAGCATTCTGTTGTTAGAATAGGATTCATCCATACAAAAAAGAGTGATAACTGTTGGTGATATTCAACATCAATTTTATTGCGATCTAGGTTTCGTTACAACTGGAAAATTATAGAAATGTTTTTTTTCTCGCAATTTCTTCTACAAACATAAGAATGGAAAAGAAGTCGTATTTAATTTGCGAAAACGTGCAGCTTCTCCATGTTCTTTTAGCTATCCAAAAGAGGTAGATACACATCACTATCCCACACATTTTTTCGATTACAAAACAGGTAGATTCTTGTCAATCCCATGTCCTGAAGAAAAAGCAAAATTGAATCAAATTTCAAATTTTCCTAATGCACACTTTATAACCGTATACCGATACGCTTAACTACCTCAATACTTAACTATACGCTACCATCTGAAAATGTAGATTTCCATGGACATTGAGAGCAAACCAACATCGAATTTGCTGGCACTGTTTAAGGTGTATGCTATGGCATATGACCTATTTTCCTGGGTAGTTATGAAAATTTATTTATACATGTTATTCCAAGTTACTGCTGCCCCTTTATGAAAGCGAATTCATGCACATCACTGCTGCTCCTTTGAATCCCAAAATGTGCTCATTTTCCCACGAAACGGCGGTAGCCCATTTTGAAAGAACGGCTAAAGGCAATTTTTACGTATTTATGACTTCAAGTGAACTGAAATCAATCTTTATCCCTCACGCATTCACTAAGAAAAATTTCCGAAAGACTTGCGATGGATGCTCAAGCTTTGGGTAGGTCGAAATGTTGAATCGAAATTCCTCTTTAAACAAGAGAAAAATATTATCTTTTTTCTTTCGCCGCACTCTTCTTATTTTCCGCAGCAACACATTAATATCCATTTGTGTCATTCATTCTGCTGGAAAAACGCTCCCTCACCGATTTTGGTGAAATGGACAAATTAAAAATCGAGCGAATACGAATGATTCGCGAACCGGAATTGTCATTACATTCGGTGCGTTTACCTTTTTTAAAGCGTAATTATAACTCTCGCGGGATAAAAATATCCAAGCCCATTAATAACAATTGGGAGTGACGTGCGATGTTAACGAAAAATCAACCGCACCTTGTTCGTATCCAACGTAGGAAATTGTGATGAGTTTGCAACTTTAGTATTATCGGCCATTTAATGCCATTTATTTGAACGAATTCGCGCAGCATTTTCCTTAAATTTCGGCAAGAAGTATGATGATAGAATACATGGTGTGAAAATTGCATTATACAACCAACCCTCGATTTGTACTGTTCATAGGATCCGCTAAAATGCTTTACAAATCAAAATCATGCAAATCGAGACGTGTATTTTATGTAAACAAGAGAGTTAATTCCCAAAATATTTTGCAAGATGAAGAAGTTATTCTAGTTGACGTTTTTGACTAATATGACGTGAATTATTGGACAAGAGAAGCGATGTGAAAAATATTACGAAAGACAATTATAATACCAATTCACCCTGAATCTTCATCAACTGTTAATATAGACTATTTTTTTCTAATCATAATATCGTCACATCTGTTGCTGCTGTTTACTTTGACATGAGGAATTTTCAAAGTTTTTCCAAATAAATGAAGTTCGCCAGATACAAACAAGCAACAATCATTTATGTACATACATTTGACTATTTTTTCATAGGTATTTTATTTAACCACACAAATTTAGACTTTATCATCGTATGAAAAAAGATATTGCCGCATTTCGTTAATTATTCTAATCATGTATCATACAAATAGAGGGTAAGGTCTATACTTATATTTTACTCTGATTTTTGTTATTAATGCTTCTATACGATTTATATATTTAATT
>KZ308253.1:1071430-1095618 GCA_000376725.2 Ladona fulva | reverse complement strand
TAATTTATATTATTATTTATTTATAAATTATACGATTTTTCTCTTATTCGCAAATTTTTATCTAACATCTCGATTGCCACTTAAAAGTGAGTTATACTTGTTGTGTTTTTAATTGTTGTTATGTAGTATTTGTGACTTTATTATTTCAATTAACTCATTTTGCCTAATTATGTGGAAGAAAAAATTGCTTAATCTAAATCTCGCCCAATAAATAAATGAACTAAGCCATCATCATAAATCCAATTGGCACTGCTTCACAGCTTAAGCCGAGGGATTTACAGTTTTGCATTGAAACATGTTTACTCTACTGTGGTGAAAGATATTTTATACACGTATTTCGAATAATGTTAAATTAAAAAACGATCTCTCTTAAAGAAAACTAATTTATGTGTCAAGTATTAAAATCTCCTTATCTAAGTTTGTAGACACTATTTCAAGGTGAAATTGCCGACTGAAACTTCAAAATTGCCATATTTCGTCCCAAATTGAAAATGGATATGTGTACGGAAATAGTTATAGCGGGAATGAGTGTGGGAGATAAGGGAAGGCAAATCCTCACAAAGGGGACGCTCCTCAGATAATCCACGAGGTCAATTTGAGATGAAATTGGAGGACAGGTGACAGATAGGGAAATGGACTCGCCCTGCAAGCATTCTGGGATTTCGGCTAATCTGACGATTTGAATTTCCGGGGACCAGGTTTATAATACGACCGAGCCCACGGGTATTTCCCTTCGAATCGGGAAATCTCTGTCGAGGTTGATGGAGCGCAGAAACATACTGCCTACAGCAGGCAGATAACACGTCTTAAATGTAATATTCCTAAGCGAATATAGTGTATATTTTTAACATTTATGACGAATTTTTTAAATCATGACAATAGAATTGTTATCATCTATTTTATATCGAGGGGGAGCATAGTTTTATGGTTGGATTTCATGTAGTTCACACAATTAGAATTCATATGGTATTATCCTTACAATTTTAGTAATTAAAGTTATAAGAAATGTTTCCTAAAAACGAAATTTCCTAGAAAATGAGGTCCTAAAAGGTCAGAGCGGTCGGTGCCATGAAAACAATAGCCACAAAACATCCACGGTGTTCCCCTCATCCTTCCTTCAAAACCTTCTGCTTATGATTAAATTTCCTGCATATTTACCTGAAGATGACGTTTTAACCAGTCGTAAAATTATATCTTATGAAGAAGTTACAAAGTTTTTTTTTCTCTTAGTTCACCGTATTTCCACGAATTGCGCCCAGCAATGATATATTATACTCTTAAAAGAGTTTTAAACAGAAAATAGAAAGAGAGAATTAAAGACGATACTTGTGTTTTGGAAATAAATTAGTTTTAATGTTGAAAATGGGAAGGATGGATGAAAGCCGAATGAGGAAGAGTTTAATCATGAATAAGTGCTTCTCCTTTTCATATAATGATTCAAAATAAACGATTTGTTGCATCACTAATTTCTGCTGGTCTGCATCTATTTGTTTATATTTTATTACATTTCGCATTGAATATAAGAAAAGGAATATTTCACCCAACTATGCTACTAATCATTCTAGTTTTGGAAGGTTTATTTTATTCTGGTTTTTAAGTACTACGTAATTGCTAAACTTTTCCGTTCCGTTTCCGGGTTTAGTGGATATAGAAAAATCATTCGATAACATAAAATATGGAAAGATGTTCAGAACACTAAAAGAGACCGATATGAACCCACATGATATGCACATAATCTGGAATTCATATAAAAATTAGAAAGGTGCGATAAGAAATTAGAGTTCAAGTACGCTCAAAAAAGTTGTTTTCGAGCAACTAACTGTTAGAACATTCCAACCAGCAGGGGTTAGGGTTCTCAGCGGTTGCGCTTTGTAAATATTGTTCTCAATACGTATTTCGGCAACTACGTTGCAATCTTCGTGAGAGAAGAATTACATATTATTCGGTTATTCTTCCCTCCCAAAAATGGCAGCGTAGTTGCCGAAATACGTATAGAGAGCAATACTTGCCAAGCGCGATTTTTGAGATCCCTAATCCCCGCTGGTTGGAGTTTTCCATAGTTAGTTTGCTCGCAAACAACGGCTTTTTGGAGCTTTTCTCCAAATCTAATCTCTTACCACATCCAATTTCCTTATATAACTATGATAAATCTTGGAGAAACAGAAGAAAAAGCAAATATAAGGAATGCTATCAGACAAGGTTACAGACTTTCTCTTGTGTACGTACAGGATTCTCTGAATAAATGTTATAAATATTCTGGTGGAGTAATAATACAGGGAGAAAAATGTAATATAAATTGTCTTACTGGGTAGGTGTCTATGTTATAGGTTATAATATAGGTTTCATTGATGGAAATAAGCAAGTATTGACTACTGAGTTACAAAAAATTGGAGAGCACTGGAAAGAGAATTCGATTTGAAGATGAGTACTAGGAAAACTAAAGGTACTAAAATGAATGTACCATTAAATGGGTATAGGATAGAGAATATATGAGTTCACTTACTTGGGCAGTAAAATTACTAAAAATGAAGTAAAAGAGACATTTAAGCAGAATTAGACTAGCAAAGGCGTCATTCAGTAGTAAATAAAATGGCGACTGCCAAAGAAATCGATCTGGAAGCAAAAAATAGGTTCTTACCAAACAAGTGAAATCAACTAGTTAGTAAACGACACAGAATCAGGAGTAACTTTGTGGTAATAATTAAAGTTAAACAGCTCCATTTTAACCAAAACTTTTACTAAACCACAAGATTCATACACTCACGACCATGGTTTCGCAGCATGGCTGCATCATCAGGTGACTCAAAGTGAAAAATACACAGAATATATACAAAAGCTGCTAAACCATGGTCGTGAGTGTATGAATCTTGTGATTTAGTAAAAGTTTTGGTTAAAATGGAGTTGTTCAACTAGTTAGTGCCCACATTCGGAGTATTGCATTGTACGGCTGCGAGTCTTGGACAGTGGTAGTGCAAGAAATGAGAATATTGGTCGCTTCACAAGTGTTGCTACAGGAAAATGTTGAAAATACGATGGATTGATATAATTAATAATAAAAGTGTTTTAAGGAGATTGGGTTAGAAAGACTTGGGTTTCGAGATGCGTCTCAAAATAAATAGATAAAGTTATAGGACATAAGGTTTTCTACTCGAAGGAGACATTGAGGACAAGAGAAGTAGAGGAAAACCAACATTCTAGTACACGGAAAAAATCATTAGGATGTGTATATATATGTAAAAAAAAGAAAAGCTCAGGAGTGATCCAGATAGTGATTTGCTGCAAACTAATCGCAGGACTGAAGACAACAGAGAGACAAAACTCTTGCACGATATGCTATATGCATATATAACATAGATCTCTTCACTCACGTCTTCTGCTTTCTCGGAATATCCCCGACTTCATATTTTTATTAGCTCATTTCGTCTTTCTTTCATTCATGAACTTCTGCCTTTATATTCCTCTCCCTCTTTTCCTGTGTATCCTGTTATAAGTTACTTACTTTCGTAACAATCCTCAATCAGTATTTCTCACTCACGCATCCCCTTTATCTCCACTTCATCTTTTCTATCAAAACCCATTTTTACCACCATTTGTGGTCGGTCTGACCCTTTTGTTTTGTTGCTCATCGGCTTCAAGGAAGTCATTATGATCGGTGGCAACCCTCTAAGGCAGTTATAACCCCCGAATAAGGCTAATAGAATTGTTTATTATTTTAGGAAGTAGTCCAGCACTTCCTCGCTTTTATTTTCTATCAAACCAACTTCCTTTTATTCTCTACGCCACTCCCACTTTTTGAGAGCTTCCGATATTTGGTTATCCACGTTTTCAGCCTTTGTAAAGGAAGCAATCCAAAATAAAGATTATAACTATAGGTTCTTGAATCTCTTCTCAAATTTCTTCGTCAACATATCCTTTGATTCATGGGAGCATTTTTAGCTTCCGCTACTTTTCCCTTTTCTATATTTGCGCACCTTTCATACCTAGAAAAAACTCTACCGGTGAAAGTAATACACAAAATGTTCAATTTATTCTCTTCTACACTTTACCATATTTTTCCTTTCTTTAATGAGTCATTACATTAGTTATTCGGAAGTGTATTTTGATGTAAGTAATACTTATGTGAGAAATGGTTTGTAAAAATTTCCTATGAACTATTCTACTCAAAATGCCATGATAGGATGATAATATTTTTTCTAGCTAAAACAGGATCATTGAGACCGCAATATAACTAAAATTGAAAGTGTAGTCTGCTTATAGATTGCTTCTGAGGAGAAAGTCTTTTCGAAGATCCAATCCTGATGAAGAGTGGTCCACGATGTTTTATTTTGCTCATTACATGTCTTGGAATCTTTGTTCTGATTGTAAACCTTATTCTTTTATTACAAAACTTTGATTAAAATCCTTTCGTTGGTAGCTGTGTATGATAATGAACTTTTAGGGTATTTTTTGAGAAACAAAGCTTGAATGGTCTACGTTCCTCGCTTGTTTGTATCGAAAATGGTATCGCTATAATTATACATTTTTCCTAATTAAAATTCGTTGCATTACTTATGCTTCCACCTGTTATAATTACACGGCGTTAATTGAGTTGAAAAATGTATGCGATTTTGTCAGTTTCGTCAAATATCTTCAAAGATAAATATTTTAAACTAAAACATATCCAAAATTAATTATTTTCCACAATCTGAGATTAAGACCTTAAAACAATAATCTGTAAATACCGCCGCCCAAAAGCTGTTCTGATTGAATTAACGTTGACCTAAACACAAAACCTAAGTCCCAGCCAGATGCTCTCCCGTAACCCGTGATCCTAAATAACAAAGTGAACTTAGAAGTGCTTAGTAGAAAACCAGGGATGAGACGCAAAGTCAAGATGCATGAACTCCAGCGGAAAGTGAATTTATTTGTCGTAAATAAATCTTTCATGTTTCGTTAAATGCCCTATTACTTTTTTAGGTGAATAATTTTCGTTTCAAACCTCATCTACGTGTTTCCCATGACGAAGGATAGAAAAAAAATGTTAAATCGGAAGTTTGAGAAGAATGCAAGAAACTGTTCTCCATTTGTATCTCAAGTAAATACGCTGTCGGTGTCAACTACTTAAGGCCGTCTTCAATTTTGGAGTGAGGTAATTATTGATGAAGGGCATGTACAAAAAACGTGTTACATTGGAGGTAATGGAGTAGTTTTGGGAGGTGCAGTGTTGGAGAAGATGTCAATGGAAGGGAATGAGATAAAATTGGTAAAAGTTAGTGAGGGCATAATTACTTTGTTTGCGTTAAATTCTCGCGAGTAGTTCCAAGATACTCAGTTTGAAGCGCTTTCGCTGAGTGCGCAATAAACGAAGAAAATTCTGAGGAATGATTAAGGCAGAGGGCGTTTTGGGAAAAGGGCTATTTAAAATGAGGATTTTAGAAACCCTCAGCGCTCTTATTCATTTATACCTAGAGCGAACAGTAAATTAGTCGTACGTATTTTCATTGAAAATGTTATGGTTCAGCTATTTTATCACTAAAATGGTTGGTATTTTAAAAGAGATCTTAGAAAAGATCGTTTAGAAGCAGTGGTATATTCCTGTTACGTTAAGTTCCATAATTTCCATGCAAATTCAACGTTAATTCTAATTTAACTTCCCAAAGGCAACTTTTGCTGCGTTAATGGGCTGATTCTCATGTGTAAATGCATTTATAGATAGAGGCGATTGGACGTTAGAAAAGTTTCAACGTAATTGTTATTGAAATCTGAATGATATGATCATTAGACTCCTGCGGCGAGACTTTTGACGTCTAAATGTCAGTAAGTGGCGTGTTGTCAGTATTTTAACCAATGGTTCTTCACCATTCCCACATGAACCTCCTGGCTTTAACAGCAAATGCGATATAATGTGATAACAGTGTATCTTTAATTATAGAGATGCGGAAAACAAATAGACGGTTATATTCTTTATTTATTTTAGGATTTTGAAGCATTATCTTATTATATATGTGTATATTACATACATTTTATACCACATAAAGGTACAGAATGTTTCCAGTATATTGGATTTCAATTGCCTATTTAAAATATCAATTTGCANGATCTTTTGATATTCTTCCCTTCTGTCGATAATTTGTTTCCTTTACCTCGTTATCTTAGGTTTTGTTTATTTTACTTTCCTTTACACCTGCGTATCATTCATCCCTTTCATCTCCTCCACTGCCTCAGCATTAGCATTGTTTACTTTCGCGTCCCAATGTGTATATTACATACATTTTATACCACATAAAGGTACAGAATGTTTCCAGTATATTGGATTTCAATTGCCTATTTAAAATATCAATTTGCAATTTAAAGCTATAAAAATAAACTTGTCAGATGACTTTCATTCATAGAATTCAGAAAGCAACTCAGTTTGTTCTGATTAAATGAATATACTTCAATATATGCATTACGCTTCCTAAGTAAGGTCAGATAGCTTCACGTGCGACCTAACGGCACACGTGAACTCCCAATATTAAAACCTATTCCACTCTTTAACTAGGGCATTGCTTCCCAATCAGTCCACATCCCACAGCCTACATGAAATAACTCAACGTTTACGGAACTTCTAACCATCAGTTAGTTTCAGTTAACGTGAAGTTGAGGTAGAGGGATAAAGCAATTGTAGAAATAGTATTTACATTTTCAGTGATTCAGTTCCATTATACGATGTAATATTTCGAAAAATAAAGCGTATATACATTGAAATATTTAAAGAAAATATTTTTGTCAGCCTCTTATAGTATACAGAGTATGAAGGACTCGTGCCACACCCAAAAGTTGCGGTGTACCCATCGTTGGCAATTCAGCGATTCTGCTGCTAGATGTTGCGAATTTGACCTTTCAGTTACTTCTTTTTGTTTCGGCGACTTCTCACTCCCTAGTTTTTTTCAGTTATATACACCATTCTCCAAATTTTTGCAGAATTGCATTGGTGACATCAATAAATAAAAAAGAATGATTTGTACTTAATGATAGTAATGGTCTCCAATTCATAGAGGACATTAAATTGACAAAAGACTTAAAATTTAAAAAAAATAATGAGTTTAATGAGATTGACACTTTTTCACATTTTTTCCTTAAATCTGATCATTTTATGTGATTGTGCAGTTTCGCCAAATTTCAATTGCGAATATTAACTTTTAAATTACAATTTCATATTAAATTCATAATTATTTTAATATCTGAATCTACATTATATTTATTAAAGCAGATTTTTGCCATCGAACATTTTAACTAAATTTTAGCGATATTTGACCTAATTTTAGTGACATTTTTGGGTACATGTGGAACGTCGATATTACCAAGAATTAGCCGGGATAACCGTACGCACCGATTTCGAAGTACAGAGGGCAACGAAACTATGCGTAAAGTTGTATGCATACTCCGCAACACACCAAACGAGGGCTAGCTGCACATGCCTGTAGTTTTAGGAGTATAAAGGAGAATTTTCCAGCTTCCTTTCCCCTTATCGAACTCTCTTCATAAGGGATTCCGCGGCCATCATCTCATTCCGATTCAGCTCATCTACTGTGTAGTTTTGGCGGCGAACAGCATCTCTTATCTACGCCCTGAGAATACCTTCCCTCCGAGGCCACCAATTGTCTCGCATGCATTCATGTCGACTCGTTATTAGAAATTACGCCACGCTTTTGAAATTAGACCTCCATCTGCCGAGGGCTTAAGGGCTTCATTTGCTCCTCAATATTCTGGTGACGACGTTATCGGTGATTAGGTCGTTTGGGAGATATGAAAATGAAGCTAAATGAAGAGTATTAAATGTCCACTTTATTTGGGGGTAATAGAAATGATTTCATCCAAGATTTTTGTTTGAAATCCTCCAAACAAAATAAGGCTTCTGGAGATATTATCTTGACTATGCGAATTATGTTACTCAATATAAAGAGTTATTATTGCATTATTTCCCAGTACATTTCATCGGTGCATCGTATTATAGCATTACGTTGCATCATCTGATAAAATTAGTTATTTATCTTTATTATGTGGCGTTCAAAAAATCTTTTTATGTCAATTCTGCATTTGAAAGTCTGCAAAAGTAATTTCAAGTGTGACAAGCACAAGAATTACTCTTGCCTTACTTCAATTATGTATTTGAATGCAGCTTGCGCGTGTGGAAATATGCGTGATATTCGTTTTCGATAGAAGGGGATATCTTTAATTCTGATAATGAGGTACTTAATCCAAGTGCTGTTTGTTCAGGTTTAATGAAAAGTATCAGTATAAGTTATATAAATATTTCCCATTACCCGATAATCCTATTTCTGCGATATTATTGCAAATGTAGATTGCAAAAAAATCATGTATTATCAACTGAAGAAAGTTAACTTTGAATTATTTAATTATATTCCTATACGTTTGTTTGGTCATCGGTTTCGAATAATTTGCTGGAACGTAAAGGCCTTAATATAGTAAGCTTCCATGAAAATCGATTAAAGTGAAATTCTTTATATAACAAAAACAGGCACGAAGAATAACATCTAAACACAGTATGCTTTTGAGGTTTGAAACAGTCTTTACGCAGACGGCTTTTGCCCACCCCTTGAGTACTAAAGGAGGAAACAAGGGAAAGGAAACTGATTAATCGGTCTTCTAGGGATAACCAAATGCGTGTTTTAGCAGCAATTCTATCATCTTTACGGGAAGAAAAATGCTAAAGAAAATTATTTATGGTATTCTAACATCAAAGTGTAGGCGTGAACCTCCAACGAGATTGAGTGGAATGTTAATGTGTGGGTGGAGTGTTTAAACTTGTAATTCTTAAATGTTCCTATTTATTTCCTTACAACGGTATACAAATACAACAATATATGCAACCGAGTTTTTCCGGGACTTTAAAGCAAAATTATTCGTTAGTGAGCAAATTAAAGCGAAACTAAACAAATGGTCTACGGCCTTATATATATATATACTATCCTTGAGTGCTTTTCTATATACGTGGTTTTATTATATGCATAGTTTGATGTTTTTAACAGTTCATTGTTTCCCATTATATGCTTGTTAGTGGAGTAAACCTATGCACTGGATCTTTTGATATTCTTCCCTTCTGTCGATAATTTGTTTCCTTTACCTCGTTATCTTAGGTTTCGTTTATTTTACTTTCCTTTACACCTGCGTATCATTCATCCCTTTCATCTCCTCCACTGCCTCAGCATTAGCATTGTTTACTTTCGCGTCCCACTGACCGGCCTCCCAGTCTCTCACCACATTTGTGGTGTCCGCCTTCGAGCGAAGCAAGTCTTACCTCCCTATCAATACTATTACACACTTCTCTACAGACGCATGAGATCCCTGGCAATGGGGTTTCCTTCCCCACTGGCTGCTGTAACTGGAGGACTGGGTTCGAACCCATGAGACCGCACTGACAGCGCATCCGCATAATCGACCGCCTCACGATCCAAGTCTTGTCGCGTTCGCTTGCACGCAAAAATCACGAATAAGAGAAGCATGGCTTACCTAAGCGAATGACATGAACGAATGGCAGAAGCGATGATAATGCCAGAGTACTTTCAGTTGGTTCTTAAATTTTAGTTTTATCATTACTTTTCGGTGGGTATTTTCAAAATAAAATGGTACTTGTTACAGTAGTCTCGCGTTTACAGACATAGTAGTCCCTTATGGTTAAAAGATACTTCCGTTCCTGTACTGCTTAGTGAAGATTGGAGCACTAAAATTAAGGACTATAGAATACTCCTTACTTTTAGGAGTTAAGATTAAGTAATGAGGAGTTCGAATTAAAGTTTAATTTTTAATATATAAAAATATCACACATCAAAATAAATCCATCCTTAGACGTGAGGTTAAAATATGGAAGAGAGACTGAGAAACCAAAATCGTCCTATAAATTCTTTTTTCAGAGAGATTTCTATACCCAGCTTTGGACGTGAAAGAAACTATTTTTCACTTTGGTTATGAAATAAATTATACCAAAAGTTTCCATGTGATAATTATTTATTTTAAATTGGAAAGGAACGTGCACCAGGCGGAAGATGGATGTCCTGAATGATTAATATCGCTGGCTGCTTTTGCTTGATCGCTCATTCCCTCACCGAAACAACAAAGACAAGATGATTTCTCTGTTGTTATAAACCATTTTTGATTAGAAGGAGAAATTTAAAATATATCGTTTCGTTTAAAAGATATTATTATTGCGAGATAAATCGGAGAGTAGTTATTGCTTCGAATAATCCAAGATTTAAAATTACCCTTTTTTCTATTTGTTTCCAGGTAAGTTGCAATTTAGCTCTTTGGCCAGATTGCGACGCTTTAGGGGAGTGAAATAGCAAAAGTAAATTTGTTAATAAGTGCCTTGCATTCGCTCTCTCTCTCTCATAAGCAATTCACTACATGTATAAGTTATACATTCAATGTAACACATTATTCCGTTATCCACAAAAGTGAAACATTTACAAGTTAAAGTCAGAAAGAGTTACATTAATATTGACGTATTAAAAGTTATACGATGAAGGTTATCAATTAACATTATAAATTATGACATATTTTTGAGCTTAGAGATAGCCAAGTGGGAAATGCGTTCAACTCCGGTGAATGCGATCCTGGGTTCGATGCGGGTCTACGTGCGGAATGATATCAGCTGTCGAAAGACTGTTAAAAATACAACTACGGCTGATGATCTAGTAGTATACAGATTTTTACATAATAGACGATTATTTACACGAAATACAATGCTGGGTATCCACATGGTAACATATATAATTATTTACTTCAGTAAATCTAAGAAATATAAAATAATCCATTTAAGTTCAGCACAGCAGTCCGTAGATTTTCAGACTTAAAGCTATGAAATGGTACATCACACATGGTAGGCTATCCATTTAAGCACATTATCCATATAGTTACGTCTATTCTTAGTATCGACGCTGATGAGGGGAAATAGTAATCCAGGAACCCTTGACAAGTTTTTAGAAAACAAGACTTTAATTAACCAATCGCGGTCCCACCCCTAGGGTTGCTTTTCCAGAGTAGCTCTGACTCCCTCCGGATCTGCCCAAACCTAAGTCCTTCGCTAAAGCCAGCAATGATATCCGTGTGCTTATGTTACGCGCGAAACAAGTTTGTCTCACGAAGTTGCCTGTGTTCAAGGATAGATTACCACGACCGCAAGACAAATGGCGAGTTCACTAACAAAGGGAATGGTGGCCAAAAGCAGTTGCATGGTAGTACTTTCACGAGTAGAAAGGAGAATAGGAGGAAAAGGAATAACTGTTTCCTTGAACATGTTTAGGTTAGTAATATAACCTCTCAGAGGTGAAAGAAATTCACCTGATATCCTACGCGAGTGTTTCTATATTTATTTCTGATTCTCCAATGGACCCAAATAGGTTATATGTGAGAGTTCAGCAGAATTTGATATGCGGTATTCTCAAATTAACTTTTATAAATTTAAAGTAGAATTTAAATGTGATCTCGGTGGACTTTAGAGCTAAGATCGACACTTGATTTCTATTAGAGTTGACGGTTTGCTTATAACCGGATTGACGAACCCATGGCACGCGAGCCCAGGGTAGCGCGATGGAGAATTTTGGCACATGGACCTTTTGATGGTCCTATTATTACGAATGCATAACCTAAAAAGTTCAAGCTCAAAAGTAAATTAATTTGTATTCGGCGCTTAATAATGTGAATCAACAGTCAATAACACCAACTTAGGTCAATTATCTATTTCATAGCATCGATGATAAGTCACGACTCTGAGAGAAAATTCACCATCGTTGCCCTACGATATTATGAGTTCGTTTTAAAAAATTGATAGTGAAGTATCTCTTCAAATATTATGTAATGGTTCCTTTTGTTACAACGAATTGATCCTCTTGTCAAAGGAAAAGAACTTACGAACGACTGTATAGCTATATTAGAGTAAACAATCATAAAAATTGTTCTAAAATGCCTCTTCACATGTTTCTAGATATCCCTACCAGATCCTCTCCAGCATTTACTTTATTATTTCTATTTAACCCAATTATGGACGACTTAGGTCCAAGTGGGCCTCTCTTCCACTTAACCTATACGTTGGTATTTATTAGTTAAAAACACAAAAAAGTGTATTTAGTAATTTTTTGAAGTGCTTCGACAGCGAAAGTCATTTTGGAGGTGAGCCCCCACCTCGAATCGAACCCGGAACCACTTTCATCGAAGTCACCAGCATGGATACGCGGAGGCCCCCCAAAAAAGAAATTTAAATTTAAAATGAAAAAAGACAGATTCCGTTAAAATTTAAGTTAAGAAGTTAAGAGCTGGAAAAAGAAAGAGGAATTACATTTTGATTCGCGAACTTATTCTAGGTACCCAAAGAAATAGCGACATGACTTGAACTCGAACCCAGGTCTCCCACTTTTCGGACAAGCATTCTAAACACTAATTTACCATGCCACGCTTGTTCCTCATTGTTAACGAAATGTGAATGCAAGGTAGTTTAGTGGTTACAAAACCTGCCAGGAAAGTGGGAAACATAGCTTCATGTTCCAGCTGAGACGGTATTTATCATATCTGCTTATGTTTTGTTTTTGAGGCGCAAGGCACATGTGCAAAGTTAACCAACTTTTTATTTCCCTTCATTCCAGGTCTATATTACTGATGATAGTTATTCCATTTGTGGATTAAGGATTCCACATCGATGTCAAAATATTGAAAGGGCTGAACAAGGTCTAACTCTGAGGAAATCTGATTCATATTTGAGAGACCGTTAAGAGAAAGGCGGAAGGTCAGACACGGGCACTAATCAACGATTTTTCCTCAGTGGATAGTAGTTGTTAAGCGAAGAGAGCGGAACGGATTCATAGTTATAGTTCATAAATTTTAGGTTTGTTTTTTCTCTCTATACCCTTTTGTAGGCATCTAGCTATGCTCGTTTGTTTGCAGTTTTGATTGGTTTCAGCTTATTAGTGTTAATAGTTTCCAGCGATGCAAAGATACTTCATAACTGGATTACCTGAGTCATATCGACATAAATAATAGGGAATACGCAACAGATCCCTTGTACATTTCTTTTTTCGTTGCTGATGATTTTTTTAAAGCAATTAAATGATATGAGGAATTGCCTAGAAGATAATTTCAAAGCTTTCGTGATGCGTGTGAGGTATTTAAACTTCAGAAAGGCGGAAGAGATGGAAATATGAATAATATTACAGAATTTACGGTAAGTTTCTAGAGGGAGGGCTTCCTTGGAAGCGGAAGCTGCATAATGCGAACGAGTGTCTGCATAGCTTCAACCTAGCTTATTAAGGATTACATCCCGCAGAAGGCGGAAAGAATTTCTTTCTGAGAAAAGTAATTACCGCTTGCAGCGCAAAGGGATAAATTTGCAAGCAACAAAATGGCTGGGAGCCAGTTATCCTGTCACGACACATTGCAAACTGTTGCTACTGAGTGTTACCCGATACACATAATTACAGCATTAATATTTTCAAATTAAAGACACGAATTGTAAGATTCTCATTCAAGAGTTAAAAACAGGAAATTTACGGGCGAAATATTCTTATCAAATTCACAGGTGGTGTCAGAAATTATCCGTTACGAATGCGCAATCAAAATATCTGTCAAATATTTTGACTCAAAGCTTGAGAACCAGGTCATTGAGAGACCAAGGATATTGGGAGATAAAAGTCAGTGTTACGAATTCTTAAGTTCATGAATTTTAAGGATAAACTCCATTTTATTAACATTTAAATTCCTTTTCGTCAATTTTTAAGAAGGAAGGAACAAGGTAATATTAGTATTGCCATGCTATTAATATTATGTAAAATAGTTATTAGTACTGGATTGTAATTTTTTGTGCTTTTTCTGAAATGTTATTTTAATTTACCTCTCCTATATACTCAAATTGCTTTTTTTGTATATTTGACCATATTTTGTTAATCAAAATCAATGTAGAGTATCTTAATATATATTATTTAAAAATTTGTCTGCTGATGTCGAGTATTACACGCCTATGAGGAATAAGAAATGGTATATCATGTTTCCGCATTCATAGCAGATATCCACGTCGTCGAGGAAACTGGAGCGTGACGTAGATAATAATTTAAAGGCGATGCACGGCAACTAAGAGAGTCGTTGCTAATTATTCTCCAATCGATTCCGACTCACTGAGGGATCATCGATGCGCTAGGCCGAGAGGTGCTTCTCGGAGATAAACGTTCTTTTCATGTAGAAACTTCCCGAGTTGTTTCTCTCCACGCATCGCATCAAAGCCTTCCTTTCTTCGGCTCTTCTTTTTATCGAATCCGTCACTCAAAGTGGTCTTTTCTCTCTGATCGAGCCTCCGATTTCCTGCCCGTGATATGGGAAATTGAATGAAAACTTTATTCCTCTTCCTTTTTTCATTTTTCCTATCCGGCGTGCGAGGGAAAAAGGTCAGAGTTTGTAATTGTATTCCCCTTCGCTATCGATTTCCACATCTGCGCTTGCATTTGCATAATTTGCCCATCACTCAGGCGGGTGATTGATGTCCCTTTCTCGCCCTAGCAAATATATTCTAATGAAAAGGAATAAGTTTTGCATAAATCACAGCCGCCCTACGACTTTGTCAGGGAAATTATATCCGTCACTTTTGTCTTCTATTTATTTAAGGACGCTCGGCAGACATGACGCCCCGGCGTAAGTGGGACTAATCGCCTTTTTCATTCGGTAATGCGTTGAACCACTCGCACCTGCCATATTCCCAATTGCTCCGTCTCTACACTGCTCACTTGACGTCTTTAATACATTATCAAAACGGATATTTAAGGGACCGCCTTCTTTCTTGGAAGTGATACGTGGGTGGGGCAGGAGAAGTGAAGCAATTTAATATTTGTGAGTGGAAGTTGTTGGAATCGTATTTAATGAATGCGAACAGAGTTAAAAAGTGTTCAGGGTTTTGAAGTTAACCCTTTTTTATACGAATTATGGATTTGCTAGCTCAAGGAATCGGCGCACTTTTTTGTTGATCCATGGTTCGTGGCACACCTATATTAATTTCATTCTATAGAATAGAATAGACCTTCTACAATAATATCGAAAAGGAAGATGTGTGCAACTGGACAGTGGGCAGTGGGACTGCGGGGAAAGCGTTCTCAAGTTCGATTCCCGGTGGGGCTCTGTGCTAAATGATCTTAGCTGTCGAAGCACTTTTAACAATTCTTCTATACAAAACCACATCCGTGGAATAAGATATAATAAAGTTCTCATTTTTCATATTTCGTTAAAAGAAAAAGACTTATAAAAGAACAATACAAAGGTTTGCTACAGAAACATAGTTATCATTACAAATATAGCTTATTATGTATTACAAAGTAGAATGTGTGTAATTGCCAGCAAGACCCTCCTGAGCCTTAGGTGACTCATCAGGTGAAGCCGAATTTTACATTCAAGATCAACATACAGTTACTCTATTGAATCATAGATATTTAAATATGGTTTTATATACTGCATTACAAATTTACCATCTTAAATATCAATTAATATAAATATACTCCTACATATAATACAAATTCAAGGGCAAATAGCAAATATTATATCGATAACAATCGACAGCTGAGATCATTTTGCACGTACGAGCCCCCACCGGAAATCGAACGCAGGGCCGATTATATAAAAGCCGATTGCGATGCCCATTTGGCTATCTGAGAGCCCAGTAATAGAGTCCTTTGCAAAATATATAACATCATTGCACATTGTGCATAACACTGTTCTATGTAGATATATCTTTCTTTCTATGGTACAGCCATTGCAGTCTTACTCATTCTCTTACTTTTTCTAAGGCGTTTACTAGGGCGGAAATTGTTTTACTTAGCTTATGTCGCAAGTTTTATCCACTAAATCTATTCTGTCATTATTTTCAATTTTTTTGTCAAGGGAAAATGCTTAGTTTGAAAGAGGTAAAAGGAGTTATCGAGTAATTGCAAGTATTCTCGGTAAAAACGACTTCCCTTCTCAATTACCGCTATAATCCAAAACTTGAGGAAGTTGGAAATCCTACCACTTTCGCCTCCATTCATTGCTTGAACGTCACTTCATTCCAAAATCCACTTTAAGGGCAACGAAATCTGTGAACTCCATCTCTTTCATTCCATCTCTCTCTCAACATCGCGCACCACACTCACTAAAAACAGCTCTCTACGTCTCTCTCTATAAGCAGATCACCTCTCGTCTTTTACTTGAGAATAATTTTCTATACATTGGTAGTTCACACTTGTACTGGAATGTATAAATATAAATAATGATGAACTCTGTACTTAAGTCTCTTCTAAAATATGCGACGGGTACTGTTAGTTAGACCCTTTGTTGGTGAGGTTAACACTATGTGGACCTCTTCTCCACCTAACCTCGAATGTCGTTATTATATGAAAAATTATTTATAAACAAACACAGAAAAAGATTTGAGCGTAGGAAAATTCCAATTTAAGATTAAGCCAAAAAAATCCACATTACCCACATTGCGGGAAAAAACCACAGAAAACGGAGGCGAAAAGGAACCGCTAAAACATGGTAGAAAAAAATTCTAAGTAATATACAAGTAAGACGAAATGAAATTTACACTCAATAACACAAAACAATTACTTAAAATGAAAACAATAGATAATTCACACGAGAAAAAAATATTATACACATTTGAACGAGAAGAAGAAAAATTGATATCAGAATTATGTTACATACTTTAAAATCACAACTATTCCTGCAATGAGGGTTGTATCCCTGAACTCGAAAAGATTAAACAAAAATTTTCACAATTTCTTAAAAATGTTTGCGATAATTTATTAAATGCCCTTTGATGTAAATTGAAAATCCTTTGAAGAATGGACATTAGTACTTACATTATTTTTTTAAATTTTGAGTTAATACATTTTCGGACGATGAAGTGGTTCTTGTGTCACATATTTGCTACTTTGTCAGCTAAAAAAAAGAACGTAAAACAATAGATATGTTGAGATTAATAGTAAGACAAGTTATAACTATAACACATTTATCCAACGACATACACAAGCATGTAAAGCGTAAATTAATATTCATGGGTAATTTCAATTGTACTATTTTTACAGATCTACATTGCATTTAATTATAAGTGTTATATCTTATGGTTTAATAACAATTAAAATTACTTAGAATTACAAATATACATTAAAATTTAATTAATTGAATTTCATGACAACTATAAGGCATTATAGATATATTGCGTTTTTCATGTTATTTCACATTATAATGTAATTAAACATGTTTTTCATTAAAAATCTCTTCCACACTAAAGTGTCTTTTCAGTAAATTTGCCAAATTGCATATTATGACTACATTTAATAGAGCCACGCAATGTATTAAAAAAACATTCAGTGCTATCACCACAAAGCTTTTCCCAGTTAATGTCTATCGGATGAGGTCTATGTCTATGTTTCTTTTTTCTCTTGTTAAATGGTCATGTTGATCCTCTTGTTTCATGTACATTCTGATGAATATCAACAGCATATATTCGCCAAGTAAATTTATATTTTTAATCATTTTCTCCATGAACGATGGTCTAAATAATATTCTAACTAAATGTTTTCACCATTTTATATTTATATAAAAAGCTGGGAAACATTGAAAATTATGGGTTGAGCTAACGTATCCCTTATTACAGAAACATGGTAATTAGAATTTGAGGTTCGTAATATTAGCGCTTAAATTTGGTTTAATCCGCAAGACTTATGTGAGATAAATTTGCGCTGCCACCTGGTCAGAAGGCGAAATTGCAGTGTAAATTAAAACAAATAAATAAATCATAGTATATGAACCATATGATATAAAATATATTTCAGTATTTAAATAATCACGATTAAAACTAAGAAGTAAATTTAGGTTCAGCCCTTTTGCGTGAACACATTAAAATTGAGTTACCCGTTAATAATAACAGGATCGTCGAAAGTTTTTTTCTAGATATTTTATTAACGGCGGGTTTATGGGATATTATTGGATTTCGCCTAATGAAAATTGATGATTGGGAGGCCAGGTTGGAATTAAAAATATTTTGCATTCATGGAGATTTGCTGTAAATGTATTTTAATTATCTGATATGTATTATCCTTCATATACCCACGAGTGAGGCTGTTTCGTGAACCTTGGATGAACAAAGTCATTTTCAGCCATTTTAAAAAGAACGAGCGGACTTGTTTGGTGTTGGGAAGGCAACGTGAATCGCTGAATATGAAGCACCAGAAGTGCGTTTCCTACGAGAAGGAAACCATTGGCTGCAGCGGTGGGTGTTTTGGAGTATGTTTGATGGAAGCAAAGGGGGATTAAGCTCTTTTGCTGAACGTGTCTAGCTTAGTCTTATAAAAATACAAACAAATCAAGGCTACAATTGGACTGAAAAAGATAGGGTAAAGAATGTTATCATTTTCTGTATCTTTTGGATAAGTGTTAATCCGATATATTACTCCGAGGAGCTAGGCTAATTAGTAATTAGCGTTTCAAAACTTCCTTCTGCAACATATACGTGTATAGGACACAAATGGAAAATCTATGAGTTATACTCATTAAGGAAACTTCGGTGCGATGTTATTTTTTTGTTATTTGTGATGAAAAGAAAAAAAAACTAAATCGCTTTGGTGAGCTGTCTTCTAGAATATGCGGAAATTATTATGCGGCGACATGTATAGAAACTTTCCAAGTAGGGGTGGGGATGGAGATTAAAAGCGATAACTCATGCCCTCTTTACTATTAAAATGTCTTGATAAATGTAGTGCGTGTGTGGTGGTCGTGGGAAGATTGCCCATTCATACCTTATTTCAAGTTTATCGCCAAATTATAGGCGATATTTATAAGTTAATTAATTTACAAGGTCATCAATGAGGGAACAATCACCCCCTTGCCCTCCTGGATCCCTCAATGATGTAAGGAAATAGATTCTAGAAGTAAAACGCCCATACCCTCGTAAAGGGAGTACGCATTTCGTTGCATTTAATTAAAAATGCTAGTAGTAATGCTAGTAAAAGTAGAATCTAAGTTTTCAATGATGAATACATTGGTAATTCCTTCCTCATTCATAGGGCAAAGAATATGATTCACATATCCACCTTATTTGCCTACCAATTTCTTCTTTCAAACGCTTAGTTATTTTGAAGCAACTCATATTATCCTTATCATATTCTACATTAGTCTATCCCTCAATCTGCGCAAATAATTTGAAAAATTTCCTACTTTATGCATAAAACGTTTTCTGGAGTGACATCTCTTTAGTTTTAGCATGTATATTTTCCTGATTATCCTAAGTGATCCAAGGTCCATTGTTTAGTGTCTTATTCTTGTTGTTTTCTTTTTTTATATTAAGCTAATTAATTGCCATAAAACAAAGAAAAATATCAAAACTGTCTATATAGTACAATGGAAGCAGTTAATGGGATGATGTCTATGACCACCAAAAGGAAAATTCTGAACGTGAGAATTGTCGAGGAAGTTCATGTGCGGGTTTGTGTGTTTAAGCTCATCCATAAAAGTTATTTGGTATTCCCCTCAGCAATTTATAGAAGCATAACATTGCGAGGAATCGCGTTTTCCGCAATAACTGCAAACAGAGTAAATGAGCAGCCTGCATCTTAACTTCGCTTAGCTCACACCGCGCAAATTAATTTCGGGGAGGAACAAATTTGACCATGTGAGAAAATTAAAATTCCCCTTTTGAAATACGATAATTTCCAACACCCGACTTCCTCTCGCGAGCACTTTTTTCCACTTTCCTAAACCGACGTAAATGTCAACTTACCATTAATCCTCGAGGTGGAAAATTGACATCATTAGAGACAAGGAAAAATCTCAGATCGCAGGAACTCACCTACGGCTGTTGTCTCCAGCGAAATCCAATTTCTCTCCCCAGCGGAACAAATAAAAAACGGCAAAAGAGAAAGGCAAGCAAGCGGTGGGGAAGAAAAGAAGGGAAGGCAGGAAATTTGGGTACAAATAAACCTTATATGTGCGCCTGAAAGTGACTCGAAAATAAAAAAGCGCGTTTCCCAGCCTCGACTGAGTTTTAATTCGACCGCAAGGACAATTGAGAAAAAGCCATCCGTCGCCCGGGCGATGGCAAATTATATCGCCGATTATTAATTTTTTCTCAAATTGGTTTCAAGGATGGCTCTAATTAACACCAAACTACGCAGATGTCGTTAAAAATCAACCGAATCCATCAGCTGTTTTTGCACCAGATCATAATCTCAGTGTAGTGTAGAGGTCATCAAGGGCCACGAAAACTGTTTCTCCTGTTTGACCACCAGCCCGTTTGGGCGACACTTTTCTCAGCAACCTATAAGGGCGACACGTTTCTACAGGAAAGTGTTCTATAGTATTTTTTCATGACCCGGAAATTACTTAGTGTTAAAATGATAGTGAGGCGATAGTAGTTAACATTTAAATAATAGAGGGCTGGTTTTCGTATTAATTAAAGCATTAAAAATGCTACTATCGAAATAAGCTCTAGAAAGTTTTTCGCCACATTAACGATTTCTGAATAATTTTAATATTAATTACCAATTTGTTGTTTAAACATGTTAATTGTGGTGTTTATTACCATATCCTCTGGGTTGAATACGCCACTTTGAATACACGCTGCTTTTGGTGGGGACGCCATTGGTTGGCCTTCCCCATGGTTATTAATCTGAAATTCTTAAGATAAATTCCAAAAGTCTAGCGCTGTTTACAACGCTGCTTATATAATTTAACAACACTAATTATATTTACCTTTTCACTCCGTGAGATCCTTTCCACTCTTCGCTAAGGCCACTTTAGATACATTTTTAGATTCATAACTCCGTTTATCTAAATGGCGAACGTTTCTATTGCTCACATGTCTACATTACAATTGAAACATTTTGAAAATATTTTCCTGAAATCTATGCCCTCTTGTACATATTAACTAAAGCCGTAAGTATTGCTGTAAGCTGTTTCTTGCCAGTGAGATCTACTTGGCGGCTTCATTGTACAGCTTACATGCCTTGTGATCCTACTCCATTGATATTTAGAAGAGTCCATTTTTTCAGTATTTGGGCTCTCAATCATCATAGTTAGTAGCGCGTCCGTCCGCCTATGATGGAAGCGTTTCCGACACTTATCCCTGTGCAGGAAATCAGGAAGTGTATCCTGCCAGAATAAAGAGTGTCGTCGTCCTATCTAAAATCATCCTTTGTATCATCACTGGGCTAGCATAGGAATTGTTACAACAACGCTGGTAAGAGAAAACGTTGCTCTTATCTTTATCTGTCAATATTCACGAGTACTGCTACATTCTATTTTGCACCCTTCATTACTTTGGTCTCCTGAATGTTTACTTTATGACTGTTTTCGTATTCTCTCAGTTTCATCCACCATTTCCTGCAATTATTCTAATTGTCCGCTATAACTTGAAATACGTCTATTTAAAAGCGCGATTCGTTGGATTCCCTCGCAGAGAGCACACTTTTTCCGATGAACCGTAGTTTTCCGTGTTTTTCCATCTGTCGAGTGCCATTCCTTGTTAAAACAACGCTATCTTCGCTAATAGAGATTCTTGCAATCGCTCCACACTGATTCGCGCACGGACGTTTATCTTCGGGAAAGAGTAATTCGCTTTGGAACAGACGCCCTTTTTTCTCCTTTCATTCACTTTTTCCCTTCCACTTCAGCTGTTGCTTCTTTCTTTCGACTCCGTTTTTCCGACTCAATGTTCCTCTCTCTTCAAGTTTTTCAACTCCCTTTCAATTCTTCCAACGTTTTTCTCACTCCTCTATTTTTTCCTTTTACGCAGCAACACGTTTTATAGCTCACAATTTTTATCGGTCTATGATTTAGTATAATCCCGATACTGTTCTACTGTTCCATTTCATTTGCATTCTTTCAAGGTTTCCCTCATTACTCCATTTTTTCTCTTTTACTACTCACTTTTGTAATACGCACACATTTTATAAGTATATATTTTATTGTATATTCAGTATTCATTATCAGGAGGCGTAACACTGTAAAATTTAATATTAATAAACTACAAGAATAGATAACTATGTGTTGCTCTACTACATTTAAGTTCAGGGTTATCCTAATCATGCTTATACAAAGCGTTTTGAATGTTGTTGAATTGATGCTATCTGTATCCTCAGGTGTAGCTTTCAGGTACAGTTTTAATGGATATATACAAATCTACATAAATACCCTGCTAGCTGACTTTCAGCGTGTGGCAGAGGGAGTTAACATCAAGCGTCTAGGAGAAAAGAAGAAGAGATATAGTGTAGAATAGAAGAGGCACAGTATAAGCACGTCCTTTATTCTTTCTCTTCCATTAGATTGGAATATTAGATATATTTATTGCACTTTGTGTGATGTAGAGATCATACATCTGGTAAGTGTGCTGCCTAGATAAGAGAAGTTTTCAACTAGGTACTTAAGTAGATTTTATTCTCCCAGTGATGGAGTTCCACTTAGTTAAGGCTTCTTCTATAGATTATAGATTTTATTGTTTATCTTTGCACATTTCCGTTTTCAATATACAGCGCGAAATTTCTCTACCATAAATTTACTTAAATTAGGATTCATCTATCATTTTATCTTATTTATTTCAGGAATAAATGATAATACAGATATAAATGATAGGATACATATGCATAATATTGTTAATTCGTGTTATACTTCGACTGCAGCAATAAATATGTTTGCTCAGTACTCATATTCTCATGAAATTGGGAAACTGCAGATGAAGTAAATCGTGTATATGGAGTAAATAGATGAAATGCTAAAGCGAACGAGAGGAAGTAAATTATATGGATTACACCTGATTCTATATAATCGGATTGTTTCGCACCAATTCGCCTTAACTCCGTTTGCTAATGTGTATTACAAACACGATAGTCGTGACTGTATCCATCTGGACCAACCAGGAAATAAACGACGCTCGTAGTATTCCATTATGAGATGGACCTGTTAATCCTGTTCGAAATACCACTGAGAATCCAACCAATGACTACCCGTAGAGATAATAAACTTAGTAATTCCGGTGATAAGTACGATTTTGCACTAATTCCAAATAATAGGTTTCGACATTATGCCATTTTTAACCTAAATTTCCGCATTTTCTATCTTATAAATAAAAAAAAAATATCTTTTGCAGGTAAGTGACGAAAAAATTAAAAATAGTTAGTATTTTTTCAATAAGTGTTTTTATTTATTTCTTTGATGGTGTTTCACAATGTTGTGTAGTAATTTCCATCGAAGTACTTTTTTCGGGAATTCAAGGAAGTTATGCTATATGTGCTACTGACTTTTATTTTCAAGATATGACAGAATCGTATCTTCTGTATCTGTTTAAACTATCTCAATTTACCTTACCTTTTTAGTACACTCAACGGTTTCTTTGAAAACTATAGATAACAAACAATGTGCCACGTTTCAATACATTCAATTTGAGTTATTACTCCTAGAAATTTGTTGTAAAAGGGTTTCGAATTGCTGATTCTTCTCATAACAGAGGAAGAGAAAAACATATTCGGCACATGTTTTTCCCTAAAATACTTTGAAACGAAACAAAGAAATACTGTAACATATACCTAGATATAGCCATTTACAAGATGAGGTATGGTAATTCAGTAAGAGTCATATTACAGTTTAGAAATATGCCCAGAATATTAGATTTTAGTCCTTGAATTCCCTTCAAACCGTTACTATCATTTACTTTATTTTACTGTATTTATTTATCGAATTGCTGACAAAAGAAGTAAACGTTCAATATAATAGGTCGATACAATTCCTTGAGCATATTTACCTTTGTCGAATCTGATGTTTCGGTTTCATTCTTCCGTTACGTAGCGTTGAGGGTAAAACGAGATGTGTTACTCTCAGCACAATATTAAGATAAATTGTCTGGAAGTTTCTTTTCATCTTCATCTTCTTTCCTTCTCTTTCTTCCCCTTTTGCAATCGGTCATCTAATTTATTCCCTCCAATCATTCATCCCTTTTTCGCCCTTCACAACTTATCTCCCTTGAGTCCGTTCAACTTTCCCAGGGCATCCCAGACCTCTCTTCTCTTATTTGCCTTTCCCTCTCGCCTTTCCCTTCTTCCTATTTGCATTCCTCGCTGTTTTCCCTTCTCGCCTTCCAAGTTACCTGAAAGTTTGAGCAGCTATTCGATACTCCGAGGTACATATGACTTTATATAGTTGCATACAAAATATAT
>KZ308253.1:938623-1071398 GCA_000376725.2 Ladona fulva | reverse complement strand
TATATATATATATAAACATATGGCCATGTTTTGTTTCTTGCATATTGAATCTTAAAGAATTAAATAGGTACAATATTTGATTACATTTAAACCTATTAATGAGATTCTTCTTTCAGCTTTAATCAAAAGCGTTTCTCTTTTTCTCACTATAAAGATCAAATTTACCCGTTGTTTATAATTCCATTTTTCGAATTCACTGATAAATATTGGCCTTAAAGAGAAGAGGTATGGTCACAGCAATAATATGCCAATGCTCGTAGACTACTTGATAAGTAAAGTTGATCGACGAGATATTTTATTGTAAGACTGGTAACTGTAAGACATTTTCGATAAATTCTGTAGTACTTTAACTAAAAACTGAAAGAGGGTTAGTCGTAATTGTAGTTCATTCAGGAAGAATTGTAACACTTATAATTAGAAAAAAATCCAATTGAAGCAACAAAATTAAAAATTCACAAACATAGCAAACAAAGAAGAGACGTACGAAAATGGGTAAGAATGTAAAAGAAGAGCAACGATATGAGATACAAAAATAAATTAAAGGACTGGACACATAAATAAATACATTTACATTATTTCCTTACTTTTTTACAATATTTGCATTTATTCGAAAATACAAGAGGAAATAGTTTATTTTCTTGGCCCGAAAGAATTCTTTGTTATCAATGTAGCCTCGATTTATTTTCACCATTTCATTATACGTTGTACACGCTGTAAGTGGGGTGAGGTCTGACTTCCATGTAAACTCCAAGAATTTGTTTTAAAACATTTCCACCCTCAATAACTTTGAATATGATACTACCTCGTCAATGTGGAAAAGTTGTATGTGTCTATTGAAGTGTTAAGTATGTAATGCAAGTTTATTTACACAGGAATTCATAACACATATTCTGGTAATATAAATAATCAGCTCACTTACATATATCTGTGCATGATACGTGCCTTTCTTTTCCATTTACTGGGTAATTTATTTAAAAGTGAGCAATACTTCAATAATTTATTGGGACTAGGCATATGTTTTAGGCGTGGGATTGATTGATATTCACGTAAATATAACGCAACTCATACCGAACTCAATTCTGTTTTCACGCCACACCACTGCCACCTACCAGCCAGCTCGCGCATCAAATAATTAAGTTCCGCTGAATGTGGAAATTTCTCCTTAAACTACCTCTGCGTAAGGGAGTGTGCTATCGCTAAGGAAAAATTACGAATCCGTCATAGATGCAAGTCATCCATCAACGTCAATTCCAGAGAAAGCAGAAAAACCGCTCCACAAAAGATTTTCACCATCGCTCGCGCGCATCTGCCGTTCACATATACAAGGGGAACTCATAGGTTCGTCTGTTCCTTTTTTTATTGTTTTCAACAGCATTATTCTCTCGGTGCGTTCTTCTCATCAATCAGCCTCCTCTCTTTTATTCCCTTCTTATCTCTTCCCGCCTCCACTTCCGCACTACGGAATCATTTTGATCGCAGGTTCACGTAAATTATTGAAGCTTCTTTGTAACCCTTATGCTATAATATTCTCATCTCTTTCGAACCAACATTTATGATTATGTGATGGCAGGTCGTAACCCATCATTCCTCAAACAGAATATATTCCTTCAGTAAAACGGGGCAAGTTCCTCGTGCAGTATTATACGGATTTTTCTGATTGAGATTAGTGAAGGTATTTTTTGAAAATTAATAAATTTATGTATGATAATTTTATCTAAACCAAAGAGAGCTTTGCGATGGAGTGAAAACATGCATTTGAAATGACTTTATCAGGGTTGACTCTGAAAACTTGCCGAGGTCTTAATTATCTCTAATTAGCAGTTAAAATGCCATTTTGTAGTTTACAATATATCAGTAATCATAGAAAACTACGCAAAACATTTTATAATTATTTTTATGCGTTAGCTTCTTGTCGTACATTCTCGGTAGATCGTAAGTAAATTTTTCAGAATAAGAAACCATTAGGTCGCTCTTGATTATAAGTTTGCCTTTATTCAAACTTGTATTTTAAATCATTTTCAATTCCGAAATTATAAGAAGAATATCAAATTCAATCGAAAAGTCATCCGAAGTAGGTATTTTACGTATTTGCACCCGACGTTGTCAACTAGATTAAAAAATAAAATTATCGCATGCGAGCATTTTCAGAAAATGTCTTGACCGCAGGTCCCTCCTCTACCCTATGTAAACTGCTGGTTTTGCAAAATCATCAAAGCAGTTGTGATCGTCTCGATTGTCCATTTCAGGCTATCACTAATTTGTATTTCAAAACATGATGAATTATTTTAAATATATGTTAATTGGGTTTATATGTTCAAAGCATTGCACTTGACATGCTGATTTTCACTGATATGCGTTTTTATATACGAGTCAAATACAGCGTTGGTGAATACTGCCTAAGATAGGTATTTCGAGGGGTTGCCTACCCTTCTCCGAAAAATGTCATCAGCTGTCATGCCTGAAAGATCAGCACCCTCAATTTCATACGAATTTCTCATGTTTGATGTCAATATTAGCTCTTATTTATTCATTTTTTCTTCAGTGAACTCACTGGCATCGATTACTACAACCTAGCAGTACTGCACCTAATATTGTTCTCTATGGTTCAGTAGTTGTATTCTAAGGATACAAAACAATGCTGATGCCTATGCATTGGTCCTCTAATACTTTTACAGTGACTGCATGATGTAACTAAAGATGAATATTCAAAAGAATAACAAGTGTGAAAAATAGCGACACGACTGGGACTCGAACCCAGGTCTCCGGAAAGTGGGAGACCTGGGTTCGAGTCGCTATTTTTCACACTTGTTATTCCTTTGGGATTTTCCGTAGGTTTATAATCTACTAAAACACCTTCCTTTCCTTTAATCCATGAATATTCAATATAAATATTGGAAGGTAAAACAAAAGCCCTCTAATTTCTACTCTAATATTTTTGGTATGGTGTCATCTCAAGCTCATCAGTTTCTTAGACACTAAATACTTGCTAAAACAGAAAATCGATTTGTATAAATTTTAAACTCTAAATAACTTACAATTATGACCCCATACAGTGATAATTGCGACTAAATACACTTCTACAATATTGGTGGGACCGGAGTTTCAGAGACATGACTGTCCTGGAGAGAAAGGGATGAGCGGTCAATTTAGAATCATATATGTCTCCATAGGAAGAACTGAATGGTCATACTATACAATGTCCACACAAAATATATGCTACGATTTCCTTTTGAGATAATAGTTAGTTCAGTTCGGAATTCTTTATGTTTTCTTATACATTCTTCTACTGCCCCTTTGTTTTCTTCCATCGCTCGTTTATTTCCGTTTATTGTTTCCTGGTGAATATCGCCTTTATTTTCACGTATTGATCCATTAATAGTGCAGATAAAATAACCTCTTTTTGTAAGGCTTGCTCCATGAATATTTTTATTTGAGTTTTGTTTTTTGGTGCATAATGATCTCGCATGATGTCATTTTTTAAATAACCACAACAATTTAATGTTATATTGCTATTGCAGTATAATATTTCTGAATGTAAAGTAATTAAAAGATATTAGATAAAAGACTGTTGGATATATTTTGTATGAGAATAGTAAAAAATCTATATATTTACTTCTATATAATGTTTTATTTACTCCCAAATTTAGGATTGGTATCGGAAGTTTTTTCGAAGTAAAGATGCTCAGATGTAAATTTTAAAAATTAATAGTAGCTACCATTTCGCAAATAAATATACATAAAATATCCCAGAGTTGGACCATATCCAGAGCTTGCGTGCGCTACATGGCTCCCTTCAGAATAGCAGTTTGTTCGCGAATTTCGAAAAGGTATTCCAAAAGGCCATGTGTTTCATTGAGAATGGGATGGAGAAGTCAATGTTTTTCTCTAAGTTGCTTTGTAGCATGGAATAACGTCATTAGTGCCGAGGAAATCTTTATTTTATACATAAATAACTTGCAGTTTACATTACTGATTCAAATCGTCCATATACCTATATAGCTGTAACTATAGCATTAGCGACCGGCCTGCATCCTTTCGGGAAAGGCATGGAAAAAATAAAAGGAGTGTATTTCTTGCGAGTGATATTCGTAGCGGTCTGGCGTCCAACCAAACAGCCCTTAGGGAGATGATCTTAATGTTGACATTAATATGCCACGTCCTGTACCGATTCCTTGAGTTAGGATTTTATATATCTCCAGGAAGTTAATCAAAAGTTTTTTTTTTTAATCGGTACATTTCATTCTTAATGAAAATATCGGCTTCTAGGCATAGTAAATCATATAAATGGATCACAATTAACATAAATAGAAGACATGAAGTATAGAACCATAGAAGTTTTGTTACATGATGTGATTTTGTGGTATAAATTGAACATCCACCCTGATAAATAGGTTAGATGTAAGAAGAGACTAATTATTCTCAATCTCGCCCGGGAATAAAGACGTGTTATCATTATTATTATAAATAGGCGGATAATATATCTGTGGGTAAAGTGATCACCTTTGGAAGAGATGTTTGATTTTCAAACCATTCTTAAGTGTTAGGAAGGGAATGAAGCAAAATAAGCAGTATATCAAATGCAACAGTTTAACTTTGTATTCCACATCAGACCAGAATAATATAGATGGAAATATTTCATGGTAGTACAGCAGAAAGAGATTCATTTCCATGCACGAAATATGAAAATCCATTTCAATAGCTCTTGGTTCGTAGTGACGAAAATGAATGTCATATATATATTATTACAACCATAAAGAAGACTGAGTCAAAAGGAAATTAGAGCTACATTTTTCTGTGTTCTGTGCCTAAAGGCACGAAAGAAATATTACATTCAGCAAGATATGATGAAAGGAACGCCGATAAGTTAGCATGGGAAAATTAAGGAAGCAGGTGCACGACCGGGCATAAAAAACAGTAAAAGACTACGAAAATGGGTCGAATGCTTTATGCACCCCCTGCCACTCGCTGGAAGTGGGCTAACAGGCTACATATGTAGATGGGAATCGGAGTTTCCGATGGTCTGAAGAATCGATATCTTCTTCGATGACGTAACAGAACATTCACGTTATTCCCATTTGGCTTAGCAAGCAAACAGCCTCTTTCACTTTCCTGCTTTTTTGCCCGAGACGTCCATGCGTCTTTTTCAACCGTCCTTTATTCCCCAGACTGCTTATGTCTTTTTTCCTTGGTATCCCATCTACCAAAGTAAACCGACTTCTTTTCCTGCTCCTTGGTGGACATCTCGAGATACTTCAATATTCCTCTTTCATCTTCCGAAAGTCATTTACTTTCCTCGTACAACAAACACTTCAAAATGCTTATAAATACATATTACTCTCGATATTCCCTTTTGGGGTAAGCGCGGTATTTGTTTCGTTTATTTACAGCACTCCTCCGTTCTTTTTCATCCTTGCACACAGCTTTCGCTTCAGGCGCATTCATGGATCCTTTCATACTTTCCCTTACATTCTTCGAGCTGCGCACATCTCTTCAGTGTCTCATTCACGGCATTTAAGCTGATATTTTCTTGGTCTTCCTCTCCCTTTCCGACCATTCGCATGATCTTTCACCATTTTACTTACTCCGCTTCCAACTATTACATAGATGAACAAACTTTAAACATGCCAATGCAAGCCACATACCAAACGATGTATAGGGATTGGCCATAATATTTTCTAGAAACGAATTTCAGTACTTTAGAGTTATTTCTTATAATTACTACATATATTAATTTATAGTAGATTTATTGTAATAAATGATGCAATCACTTGTTTCTCAATTAAATAATAAGCAATTATTATCAGATTAAAGAATTCCCGTAACTTCACCTTGAGTGTGTTTCTACTTGTTTTAACACTCTTCTGAAATCAAGGTTGTAGTTTTTAATGGCTGTGCGCAGCATCTTCGTAAGATGTTGATTCGGAAGTTGCTAACAAGGCTTAGATCAAGAGGATTTCAAATGCAAAATTCAAATCAAAATCACCAGCTCATGTTTATTTGGTGTACTAGCGGAGAGAGTTCAGAATTAATTTAAAACTGCGGCATATGCGCAGTTCGCGTTTTGAGAGTTCGCGGAAGCAAGGATAACCATTCTGCGCATGCGCCGAACTGGTTCTGAACTATCCCCACGAATACACTTACTATTAAATATTGACGGTTTGGAACAGTATTCAAGATAACAAAGAGCCACATGTGACTCGCGGTCTGCTATTTGGCCTCCCTGATATTTACTTTCTACGCGTCCAAATTAACTTAAGACGCTCCTCTCATACGGTCACGCATCCTTTCATTCAGCCCACTTTCATTTCTTACTCAGTCTCTGATGACCCCTCATTAAACCCATTTCAACTGCATTACAGCAGTCATATGCTCACCTTGACTCATTCAAATTACCTTATTATTAAAAAAAGGATGCAAGCATAGTGTCATCCGCCGATTATATATTAATTAATTAAGCTCATGAAATAAATAATACATTTAAATATTGATGACGAATGTTATTTTTTATATTAAATTAAAATATGAAGTGAATTGATATTTAATCTTTCAAGGAATTAAATAGAGTTGGCGTATTAATTTATGAGTTCAAATTGAGGGTCGAGAATCAAATTTTAGAGTCGGAGTAGCCACACCCAGATCAGCAGCCACAAGTACGCTACGTTTGTTTTGGTAACCTTTAAACTTAACTGAGGATTTTACAATTAAACACATATTTTTGCCACACCGATTTTCATTTAACATAAAGTTTTAGAAGCAATGCGATGCTTTATGAATTATAGCAAACATAGAAGAAGAAAGAAAGGATACTCGGCCAATGCATCCTCAAATCAACTCGTTAATGAAAGTGGACGCCGTAAACTTCTGTTGGAAACACCTACCTATTTCCTCCACATCTACCTCCCACAGTCTATCAACATTTCCGTAGATTACTGCTTATTGTCGCACTTTACTTATTTTAAATCCTTTTATTCCACTCTCTTTTGACCTTTACGTCGGTTCTTCCTTTGTATCCCACCGTTCGTTACTTACAGTGACTGTTACAATTTACAGGACAAGTAGCGCCGCCACTCATCGAAGGGCCAAACTAACGCAACGGCGTTAAATGATGCATTTGATACCACTCTTGTCATCACGATTTGCGACCTCAGAGGTGTCGTATGCAATCCCATTTTCATTCTGCGGACCCTTGAAATTGTCTACGTCCTTTATGGAAACGTCGATTACTGAATGTATATATCCATTTCAGGCACATTATCTTGAGGATACATTTCTGTTTTATTTATCTTTTTTGAGTAATTTTGGTGGTATCGCTATCGATTTCCAATTTGGAAGGTCTCTTAAAACCCTGCCCAAGGGAATACGACAAGCGTTTGGAATGAGTGCGGGATGTTTCAGTGAAAATATACCGTTTATTGCATAGCTGTGGGAACCAATTAGCCAACGAGTTATTTTTTTCCTGGGGGGTTTCTTTACATCAATATCGGAGAAAAACTATTTCAATGTGAGCACCAATTATAAAATTTAATTTAGAGTCAGAACAAGAAAAATATAAAATGTTCGTAATTATACGATGTGATAGTTAAAACAATCCGATGGGATGAGTATACGTAACTGTGTTAGTTTAAATTACAAAGTTTATTTAGTAAGTTGGGCTTATGGCTTTACAGTAGAGATTTTCATTTTGTATGAAATATATAAGGTAGAAATTGGAGAAAAACGACACACCATGGAGAGCAACCAAAAATTGAACTCAAAACAGTGGGTAAGGATAAGGTAGAAAGTTTATGTATGTTCATATCTGAACTATCATCACTACCCATATTATACTTCGAAAATTATTTATTTTCTTCACGCGCAAGAGTATGGACTGTATTTTATTCCGATTTTCGGCTCGATTTCGCACTTTTCCCATTTTCTCTAAAAATACTCGCAAAAATCTAAAAATATAACCGGTGAAAAGTACCAAGTGTTATTTTTGTTATGTCTTTCCACGAAGTCGTGTTTTTCCAACATCGATTTTAGCAAAAACATTTCTTTTTTACTTAACAGCGTTATATTGTTGTTCATTAAGTCACCTCTCGTAAAAATGCGAATGAATGGTTTAACTGTTACGAATGCATTATATATTACGTATTAGCTGACCATGCAATCAGAAATGGAGGCCAAATTTCCTGATCTGTAAACAATGTTACGTTTGAGCGTAACAGAATACCCCAGGAAAACTATAATCACTTATACATAGAGTTTGAAGCTTAATTCCATGATACGTTTCTGTAATTTTACGCACTCTTTTCGTTTCTGAGTACTAGGCTTTATTGTTTCATTCATGCAAATTTATCAATCGGTAAATTTAAAGATAAAATCGCTAAAATGGGATAATTATTCTGGAGAATATTATTTTCATCGACAAATCTGCAACAAATGTAAAATAAATTGCGGAGCATTAAATGTCGGAGCAGCTGTTGCAGCAATTAAAATTTTATTTACAGCAACGAAAACATCTTCAAAATTTTCTGCGTGAATTTGTCTAAATATAAATTTTTCATCAAAGTTCAAAGCAATTTTGAATCTAATACTACTTTCATAGACTAAAAATGGAATATATGCTAAATTTTCTTTATTATGGTACCACACCTAAATTCGCAAAACCGTTATTCTTAATTAAAGGTTACAAAAGAAAAAATTTGTGCGACGAATTTTGACCTTCGGGGTGTATATTTAAACATCAAGGCGAATTATCTTAAAAAATAATGTCTTTATCGTTTATCTTGCCGACTCTGAATACTTCAGCTTCTTTTGAATTAATAATACATATTTTAAGCTGAGATGTGCGAAAACATATTTGGAGAATATAAGGGGAACAGGCAGCTGAAGATGTTAAGAACCACTGCTATAAAGTATCCTTTGCAATTCCGTGAACGACAGTGCAATCGAGGCAAGTCTTTTCCTCTCGCCTTCATTTCGCCCTCGGCGCACTGTTTATTCTTGAGTGATGTATCTTTTAAACTTATCCTCAACGAACTGTAATTGTTCTATTCTCACTCCTCCTCTTCCTTGTCGCTTCCTCTCTTTCCGCCTGTACGTAACTTATTCCTCCGTTTCGGACTCTTTTTTCGCCTCTCTCTCTTCTCACCCGTCTTCCTTCCGTTTTATCTGCCGGATTTAACCCTCGCCCGGAGCACACACCACATAAATCCGCATATCCGAAAAGGTAGAGGCGCCCAGGGATAGAGAGAGTGAAGGGCTGAGGCAAACGATTATATTAAAGGAAAAAAAGGTTGAGTTGGAGGATGGATTTCGTAGAGTGCTCGCTGGAAATCGAAACGGCGGACAAAGAGAAAGGGAAGATTATTATTCGAAGGAGAGTTGCAAAAAGCGGAAAAAAGGAGAGAAATGCCTCTCATGTGCGATTCGCCTAAATGTCGGAAACTCGGCGCGGAAATTGGCGTTTTAATTTCGTACTTTCTTTTGTGGAAAATCAGCACCTTCATCCTCTGCGTACGCACTGAGGGTACTTGAAGATCTTGCATCTATAAGGCCCATGCATTCAACTTACAGTCACTTCATAGTACACACAATCTTCCTGGTATAATTTGCTCTGATTTCCAACTTGCCTGACTGTTATGTAACGCATACATTACACCCAACGTATGTATGAATCTGTAAAGTATTCAGCCCTAGGGCCGGTTGATACTTCATCCACTCTACCATCAGATTCGAAGAGTTAGGAGAGGGAAGTGAGACATACTAGACAAGATGAGGAGTGAAGTAGTTTGCCCTTACTCTCCTCACTGATCCAGAATGCCATAAACGGAACAAGCCCACATTAGTGAAGCTCAATGGCCTTATGAGTAACACTTTTCGTAACATATCATAAGGAGAAATGTTTATATTCAGCATAACCTCAGTAGCTTTCATATCATCCCAGCTATGAACAATAATAAGAAAAAAGTAAATAGAAGATACATTTTTCTCAGCCCAGTACCAGAAGACAAATGATAAATATTTCATTCATCAAGATATAGTTGCGGGATCTATGTACGATACGAGTAATATTCAATACTTGAGGATAGCTTCCAGTATATGATTAGATTCATGAAGAATTTTCTGGTCAATATATACACGAGTTAACTATCTAACGGCAGATTCATAAGCCACAAAATGTCCAACTTGACACCCTTTCCTTTCCTTCGTGGTTAATCAATGAATTAAAGCAGTTTTAAACAAACCATCATCTTTTTTAATGCTTCAGTAATTGGTTTATCACAAACGCAATTCAATCTGTGTATCGAGAAAATTTAGCAATGAAGCCTCATGGTAGCTTCGTGTGCCCTAAAACCTTATAGCCAAGGGTCACTTTCCATCACTTCTTGATTACCCCTTCTTTTGACAACTTTATTCCCATTCTGTCTTTCGTTTTGTTCCCTACCTTCAATTACCACATTCTGCTATCCCCAATTAAAATCCGAATCAATTATTTCTTTTACCAACGTTTTATTTCTTCGGGCAAAACCCCTTTCTGTTCCTACATTCCAGTCTCTTCTTCTTTTCTGCCACTAAAACTTACTTGAACACGATTTGACAGCTTTTCAAAAGCCCCATTTTATTGTCCTCCTATCTTAGGAGCCATGCTTCACACCCACATCACAAAACACCTTGGACTTATGATTTTATGAGTCTCTCCGTTATGCCTTTCTTAAAGAGACTTCGTCATCAGCTTTCTTTCTATGATGATTTCGCTCCTGATGTTCTTCTAATCTCTCAGATAGACCTCTCACCTCTAGAAATAACGCCAGTGTTACACAACGAATGTTCTGCATATTCCAGCCATTCTTCATTTTTTATTATAACTATTTTTGTTTTCTTTCCTCTGAAGAATACTACAACTTCAGTTTTCTATTTAATTATCTATTTATGCATTGGTATTTTAAAGAGTATTGCGATATATTTTGATGGATCGATTCGAAATTGAGAATCGCTTGCAGTATCATAGATGAACAGCTACGTCGTCTTTGTAGCTTACTTACTTTATTATCTCCCAGCCATCTTTCACCATTTATTCTTTTCCCCAAACACCGATTCCCTTACATAAATATTAAAAAGTACAAGACAAAGCCATGTTTTACTTCTCTTCCAAACTCTCCCCATTCGGATTTCTCGATTCCGCTTTCCTAGCTCGCGCAGTTTGATTTTAGTAAAACTTTGCTCCCGTCAACTATTTTTTCCAATCTGATCATGTACTCTGAAATGTACCCGTTAGTGTTAATCATTGCATTCTATCAAAAAGGAGGCTCCCGGATAGCCAAGTGAGCAGCGCGTTCGACTTTGGTGAAAGCGGTCGCGGGTTCGATTCCTGGTGGAAACCTGTATGTGTGAAATAACCTCGGCTATCGAAGCACTTTCAAAAATACTACTACATACTACTACTCTATTTTTACAGTTTCGGAAGTTTCACTGTGACTATTGTACGAGAGAAAATGAAATATTGTACGAAATATCTCCATTCACTCGTAAATACGTTATCAATTTTTAAACTGTCTTGGTTGACAGTTGCATTGAAACAACCGAAAGCTTCGATCTCATTTGGATCTTTACTACCCCATCAAAGATATTCTCAAAATCAATATAAAAGGCGGAAACACTTTTCTTAAATTGGAAATTTTGCTTAATAATTGCCTGAGTAATTCCTATTACCACTTCAATCCTATTCACCCCTAGTAAACCGGAATAATCTTCACTCTTTAAACCCCTTTAATTTTGCTTTTATCCTTTTCCGTACCGGAGGAATAAAAAATAAAGGAAATGCCAACTTAACTGCGCGGGCGGTCCGTATCACTTTCGAGTTGGCGAAGGCCTTGCGCTATATTCTTCGCTACAGAACTCATCAGTTGCTGATAGAATGAATCATGACGATTTGATTGCGAATTTAAACTCGCAAAGAAGGACCGAGGAAACCCTACTCAGAGTTTATACCGAAGCGGTAGATGCAATTCGCGAAATGTTTATCAGCGCAGACTTTTTTTTTAAAGGTTTCGATAACAAATCGGTCCATTGGAGAGGGAAAAACCTGCCATTCAGATAAGATAGCGCCATTCGAACGGAGTCAAAGGGTGAAGCGAATAGAAAATACGGCTGAAAAGAGTGGCGCGTCAAGATAAAACTTTTAAGCGCCGATGGAAGCGAGAGGACGTATAAATATGGGTTAGAAGAGGAGAGCACGACCGCCCAGGGCAGAGGAAAAAGAAGAAGGGGATGTGAGGGGAAAGGAAACAGGGCCGACAGCAAACTGCCTCAGGGCGCGACAATAAATAAAGGTGGCCATTGCAAAGATTCGTATTCGTAGGGTATTTCTTCCCAACTGGTATGCTACGTTACTCTGGCGTGCCGTATACTTTTGGTGTGCCGCGTAGCAAGAATCATCATTTGACCAATTAATGCGAGAGGTAACACCAAAGTACATAAGAAATCACTTCCACGAAGAGATTTATTTAGGAATCCAGTATATTGTTAAACCCGGAAATTTCCTGGAAATCGATTCCAAATGTTGGGAAAATCTTGTCCCAATTGAATTTTATTTTATAAACCTAACAAGGACTTAACACAGGGGCGTACGCAGAATTTGTCTCAGGGTGTATGGAGTATGGAGCTATGGAGTAAACATTGCCTACATTCCGGGAACGGGTTGACTTCTGTCCCAAATATAATAAAGCTGGAATCAGATTTATGTTTCATATATTTCCTGCGAGTCACCAGTGGAGTGTGTAACTGTAAATATTTAAGCGATAAAAACTTACCTCTCATAACCTCCATATTTTAAAACCCATTTCGGCTCTGGTTGGGGGAAGTTAACACCAAAAACCCCCAGGCTACGCCGTTTAAAAGACTAACGCATTTACAATTTACCTCGAATTTCCCTTCATCAGGCGAGGAAGTTAAAGAAGTTAACCGTTTTCATCGGAATGACACTTTGAAGTAGGTTCTTTAATTTAGTCGCCTGACGATGACAATCTACTCGAAACCGGTAGTATTTTTGATGAGCCTTTTTGAAAAGACCTGACATCCTTATACATTCCAAGTCATACGTTTCCACCCAGGCCTTCGTCGATAGATCCTTTTAATTATACGTGTACTACTTTTATCGGTAAATATGTTCTCCTTTAGAAAAATATGCGCAGTATGTTAGAAAGACACTAGTGCGGAGGATAATTGTAAACATTCATCCCTCAGGACCACTGGAAACAATATTGTTAGACGTTCTTCGACAGCAAAGGTAATTTTGTATACATGGCCTCCCACCGGGAATCAAATCCGAGACTGCTTTCTCCAAAAGTTATCGCACTACCCACTTGGCTACTTGGAAGCCCTCCTTTAGGACTTAAGTGGATTACTTTCATCTACATCTATTTTAATCTGAGTTCACGAAGATAATAAATATATCATTTTCCACACGTAGTGTTTTCTTTTTTTTATTTGAATTTGAGTTGATAGGTTTCACCTTACAAAATAGAGATATGGTGCAGAATGATAAATAATGTGTTTAACGGCATTGCGAGAGATCATGAAGGAAGTGTATCGAGGAAAATCTGACTGAAAGAAGTGAATGCAATGCTGAGAAGTGTGTACGTACGTAACTTTCAAGAAAAAAAGAAGAGATATGAAAAAGATGTATGGATGCGTCTAAAGAGAAAGATATATGTGAAGATAGGATGGTATGGAAGGGTATTGCGAGTAAACGGGGTATAGAAAGCGCTTCTCCTGAAAGGGAATGGTGTGAATGATATGTACTTTTGTATGAGTTTACGTTGAATATAAAGAAGAGTATGATTGAAAGCGCTGCAAAGTTTGAGTTAAAAGGCGTGAAAGATAAATGGATGGGAAGGTATGATGTTAAAGGTGAATGATGAGAATAGTGGTTGCGGTTGATTGACAAATGAAAAAGGAGAGGAACAAGGGAAAAGTTATGGAAAAACTTTAAGAAAAAGTAGCAACATGTCTAGACAAGGAAATTTAGTGAAAACATCGAAGAATATATTTAAGGAAAGGGATTGCGAAGAAGGCAATCATGTGAAGGACGAGCGCTGTAAAGCATAAAACAAGTTAATGGTCGTCTTACTAGAGCGTTAAGTTCCGACCGACCGGTTATAAGTCGATTTGTGCGTAAGCCGGATTTTCTTCATTTTCAGGGGGATTTAGATAGAGGCATTAAATTATACAGAAGCGACCATGATAAATCTTTGAGGAAAGCACTTTACCCATAATTTGTAACATTTATTTTACGATATTACTACGATAAAATGAAACAACGCTGAATTGCAAGTTCCTATTTTACGTGTTTGCGGTCAATTATTCTGATACTCAGGTGGTGTGGCAGTCAGGAGTGGACGTGATATAATAGAAATAATAAGTGGAAGTGGCCAAACGAAGAGAGCATACTACCAAAAAAACAATTGCTGACAGCAAATACAATGTCGTATATTAGGAAACTGTTTCTAAAAATCCATGGCTCAGAAATGTAATAATAATAACACATTTCGCGAGAATAACATTTGTAATCAGCGTGATCGCGTAACAAATTTAAGAAACGGTGAAGTGCTGTTATATTATGAAGGGCAGTATTTGAAATTAGAAGCGTAAAATCCAGTTTTTAAATTTATGTGAAGACACTTTTAACACATGAACTCGGGTGGGCTCTGCTCGTGGGCACCGTTTCTACGGAGTTCGCCATAAATCTCGTTGAACCATCTGATGTAAGAAGCAGTTTATATGGTACTTTTCTTTATTGCCTAAAATCGATTTTGTCGAAAGAAATCGTAATCCTGTTGGCTCTTGACAGTTTAATTCTTGAGAGCAACTGCATGGGAAGGACCCATTGGTTTACTTTTCCCCAATTGCCGTGAAGACATTTCAGATTTGTAAACCGAATGCTCCGAGAAATATCTTAAATTTACGAAAAATTCCTAAGAGTACCATTAAAATGTTTTGAAAATTAGAAATTTTTACGAGTGTGAATGTGAATGGTATAGGTCATGGTTGGGGACAGTTTTTTCATTGAGAGGCAGCACGTACACAAAAAACAACGGGCCGCACCGCTAAGTGGTATACTGCTAACGCATATCATGTATGATGTGGTAATAATCATATTAATCGCAAAGTGAACTAAGGTAGAATATTTTTCATTCTATTTTCACATAGTAAACAAAATGATTGCGTTGGAATTAGGGCATGACGGAAAAGAAATATCGATCACTTGTAACAGCCGCAGGAGTAAGTGGTATTAAATGGGATTGCATCTTATCTTACAGTTGCCGTGAAGTGCTCTCATGAATCCTGAAAAAAACCTTAACTCTCTATCATTTAGCATCTGCTATGTAAACGAAAATGTCGGGTGAAATTTTCGTTCCAAGTAATAAGTCTCATGAGTCTCTATGCGTGTGTGTTACTATTAGTTATTTGTTCAACCGTTGCAACTGAGTGTAATTTATTCTAGAGAGAATTTCACAACGCTATCACCAGACCTAAAGTTGGGAGGTGGGGAATGTGTTGTAAATATAATTCAACGTGTAAGCCTCTACTTCGCGGAACTTTGATATACTGCTCATCGTAAATGTAATATCAACGTGTAATACGGTTTCCTCAGAATTCACCTAATGATGAAACCGCGTTGAAGCTTGTTTTCATAAGAGCAAAGGCTGTGTATTTTTCGTTAAATTTTCCTTCCGATGGTTAGTGAGTCGATGGTAGTTATTCATACAATTATTAGCAGTCAGAAAGAAGAGGCTAGGCTTGCGTTTTAAAACTAAACACTTTAAAATGTTCCATTTCGTTTTTAAGGTAGTTCAACTTATCTTAATCGCTTCAGTGAATGAATAAAGACAGTGGCGATTAAACCTAGTATGAAAAGTTTTTCCATATTACTTGATTTTTTGGTACCAAATATGTATTCCTCTATTATGTTTGAATGCATAATGCAGAAAAACTGTAATCGAAATGAATATTTTCAACGGAAAAGAATGTAATAAAATTTGGTGGGTACTTAAGTAATTCTGAATCTCTTGCGTGAGTAAACTATCCTAGATCGAAAATAAAATAATCGGATTCAGAGGAAGATTGTCAGCTACCCTTGAAGTAGTATTTTCAATCTGGTAATAATATTAGTTTCTGCCAGCACAGTCTTCAGCCTGAAGGCTGGTTTGACCCTCATTTCTCCGTCATGAGCAACGAAAAGCTTTCGAAAGGGGGCTGAGGAGAATAGGCAAAATGAGGAGTACTTTGCCATTTCTTTCCTCACTGAGTCAGAGTGCTGTCACCGGAACAGGTCCACGTAGGTGAAGTAAATGACTCTCTGAGTAACACTTTTCGAGGCATTCAAAAAGGAGAGACCATAATCAATGAGACTATTCAGCATTACTCATAAACTGTAGCTTTCATATTATCACAGCCATGGACAAAACTGAGATGAAAATTAATGAAAGACGCAATTCTCTCTATCCTCTACCAAAAGACGAATGAAAAATTATACATGTATTAGGACATGGTGGCGGGACATCATTAGTATCAGACCATCAGAAAGTATATAACTTTTGAATGGTATTTCCTCCTTCACATACGAATTTCACTTGTTCGTGTGTACGGTACATGTGTAACTAACTAGGTCTTTTCCGCCTGACCTGGCGTCTAACAGAGGCGGGTATATAAAATAAGAATAAATATATGAAGAACATCGGTTAGAGGTTTTTGAAATGGGTTGTCCGTGAAGTGAGGGTCGGTCACATGGGAGGGTCCAAACACCAAGCATCCAGTAATCGATATGGAAATAGCAAGTATCAAGTGATAATTATGTAGATTCATGGATGTGGAGCGTTTGGATGTAAATAAAACCGAGAGATGTATGCCAGCAACAAAAAGGAAAATTAATCTCGCATAGGATGAGCAAAAAGGAGAAGATATTTGCCCCAGGGAAGGGCACATCTCTGAATCCGGTCCTGAAGTGAAAGAGGGGGGAAGGGTGGGTGATGGGGTGAAGGAAGGGGAATCGGAGCAAATGGAGCGAAATGGAAGATAGCAATGGTTTAATGGTCGGGCGGATGCAGAGTCGAAGGGAGAGGAAAATGAAACGTAGAAGATTCGAAAGGAGGAGTTATAGAAAAGAAGTTGAGGCGAAGTTTTACGGTGTCACAGGGACGGAAAGAGAGCTTTATCTTGGCGGAATGGAAAGCATAGCTCCTTCTTAAGTAATGCCCTTGTCTTGCATGTTTGAAACAGAATAGGAAGATTTGGAACGGGGATGTAGTTGGAAGCTATTCGAGGAAAGTAAATGGTTCTCGGAGAAATGGACAAATATTCTCCTGTGCAATGTCTTTGTCTATTTCCGAGTTACTTCGAATCAGGAAAAGTGGAAAGGGTACGGAATTGTAGGATCTACCCTGTTTAAAGAAACATCACTTACATTAAACCATGAATATGTCTGAAGCATTAAAACCTGTTCTTTTTAATGGTAGGGGAAGATTAAATTGTTTTATTGTGCTTTAGTTCAACCAGAAAAATAATTTGTTATGAAAACTGAAAGTTTAAATTTAGAGGTGACTCTGAACAGGTTCGGTGTTAAGCGGATAATATATAAAAATTAAAAGCTGTTTATTTTTTAAGCAGAACGGTTTTAGATAGTTTATTTTAATTCTGATACCATTAGGCCCTGTTTTAACAGTTAAATTTGCAAGAGCGGTACCAGCAAGAAAGAATCACATAGAAATATCTTTTGAATTTGCATCCTTTCATTAGTTAATTCGAAAACCGGTAATGTCTGCGTTGCTATAAATAACTTTATGTTGTCAAAACAGTGATCGAGATTAGTGTCGTTCTCCAGTTTATTTTGATTTTCACTATGAATTGGTATTATCAGAGGCATCAATTACGATATCGTCAGCTGTAATCGGAAAAAATACGAAGTAAAAAATTAACTTCGAAATTCGCTTATTAAAGTTAGATTCTCAAATATACAAATACGGATATCCATTTTTACGACGCCTTCCTTAGAATGAAATATGAAAGTGGTAGATTTTGGAAAGAGTAAGAAGTTCGGACTGAGAAAATCACGCTCAAAAATGAGTTGTCATACATAAAATAATATTTAATATTTAATATTGTTAATAAAGTGTGCTCAAAAACTATCAACATATTTTCACCGGAATTCATAATTTTCAATGTGCAATCTTTTTCTTCCAGGTAAGCTACTTTGGAGTTTCGATGCCTGCTTTGGACTCCTCTTTTGGAATTTGGTAATGTGTACTATTCTCAATATTTTATTTATTTTTAAATGCTCTGAAATGTCGAGAGCTCCTTCAAAACAGTGAAATATATGTAGTTATTAATAGTTGAATGGTAACATAACGCCATATGCCGTTGACTCAGCTTTCGCGATTATTTGGCAATCATTTTCAATTGTAAATAGATAAGTTCGGTGCTGGTTATAGTGCATTCAAACTCTTACATCTTACTTTCTCAATATATTGTAGAATGTCATAATCCCATCGTATTCTATCACAAAAACCCCATAGTTGTTGTGACGGCAACATAAAAGATCATGTAATTGGCCGGTTTTTCCTGACTGTTTCTTCAGGTTCTATTTTCTGATACTTAAACAACTATGACAATGTATGAGGGACTCGAAAATGCATTGCTCTTTTACAACTTATTTTCCGACATTCGGCTCAAAATTTGGTCGTCAAAAGCGTTTCCAATTTTATTAAAATAAATTCGCAATCAGCTCTGAGCACGGAATCCATGACAGATCAAGTGCAATAATATAATATAGGGGTATATTCAATAAAGAATGTTCTGAACACCGCAAGGTATTTAAATAACGTTTATGTTCCGTTATCAGTGAGGAGTCACCGCGTCAAATTAGTAAATTAGTTTAGAAAAAACACTGAATTAAAACTGTTATTTGGATTTTGCTGAAGTTGGGAAATCGGAATGTTTTTGGAGGAAAGAATTTAAAAAAGAAATAAATGGATTTGCTGCGATACGTTCGGCCAAAGTATAAAGCAATACTTTAAATGTGGCTTTTCGCAATTTAATTCCCCAGGATCTATGTAACGCAGTCTTCTTCCTACATTAGACCAATTTAGCCTGTAAAAATATAATTTAGAACTCTACAATGAATAGACTTAAAAGAAACGAACGAGCAGCCATATTTGTTTCATTACAGTATTTACTCGTATTACTCTTGTCGGGTGTTATTCTCTTCCTTATGGCCTTCCTATGCTTCTCTGTGTAGTTTTTGACCTTTAATTCGTAACCGGTTTAACTAGCAGGAGTGTCTCTTTTTTTAATTTTTCATTTCAGAGACGTTCCCTGAGCCGCTTACAACTACTTTGATGCAATCTCTTGTAACACTTATATAATGGAGTTTTAATCGATTCCTGGACATAATACCGGCAGATAAGCACCTCAATGCATCTTCACTTAAAGGGAATTCTGTTATACTATCTTCACTTTTATTCTTCAGTTAGCTTATTAGTTATTTCAGTAGAAATTAGTTAATTATTCCAAATCTTAAGTTACTTTCATCGATACAATGCATAACATTGCAACGAGAGGTTCCAATCAGAGATAATTCATGAATATTTTGGAGGACACATTAGACTTCGGATTTAAATGGCTAAACTTGAATCGCAATAGACATGAGTATATAAATGAAGCATTCTCTCCTAGAAAAGAAGTAAGTTTGCACTTAAAGGCTGTCACCTAGGAAACGCTCCAGAGAAAAACGGAAATAGAAAGTCTGACAGGACCAGGAATCGATTTTCCAATCTTCCACTTTCCGGGTGGATGCTTTAGCTAATTAAGCTATCGAGCCAGCATTTGATCTTATGCCGTTTTGGGAGACCTTGTAAAGAGTGAGATGGTTAAGTCCGACTATGAGGCATCGTCCACGGACAACGTCCTTGTTGACGAACCGGCCATACAAAGTGACACCAAGTTCTGTTCTGGCTCGATAGCTTAATTGGCTAAAGCATCCAATCGGAAATTGGAAGGTTCGATGTTCGAGTCTAGGTCCTGTCAGATCATTTATCTCCTTTCTTCCTAGTGAATTCTCTTAGTGGTCTGATACTTTGATTTCCGTGAACGTCCTTATAGTCACGGAACACGTGACGTCTCACATATAGTTGAAAATAGTGCGATCGATCGTCACTGTATTAGGTGATTGATGTGCTGTAATTCTGAACCAATAGGGCGAGATAAATCCGTTTCGAATAAATTACAAGGCGTAAGGTGAATTTTAAACGATAAACGCCGAATTAAAAAGATTCCAAGAAACCTACTTTATTTTTAGTATTTTAATGATTTATAACTTTACCTATGCCTTTCGGAAAATACAATGCTATCCTAATAATACACTTTAAAGCGTGTTATTTTATTTGTATTAAGATTTTAATTTGATTGTGAGACCCCTTATATTAATTTTCTGAAGTTTATGTTGTTGTAGCTGATTGTTAGATAACAATTTCTGTCGCTGTAGCAATCATTGAAAAGAGCCCAAGGTATTCGATTAATTTGATAATGCATTGCATACGACATGGAGAATTGATTACATTGCATACATATTTAAAAAATAAGTTTAAAAGTGTTTTTACCTTCAGATATAGAAATTATGAGGAAAATCTGTTCTCATTTACCTATTTCAGAGAATTGGAGAAGAAATCATTAGTAGCACTTAGCGTTTTAACCGTTATGTTTAAAACCTTGCGTACCATATCTTGTGATTCCTTTTTGCAGAAAATTGCAGAAACTACTCAGTCTCATATCCACAATGAAGCTTATGTCTGAAATTTACGGACGGGCGAAGTTGAACAAATATGCATGTAAATTACGTAATATTTTAGTAACTGTGTATTGCTCACATTGCACCCATATTCCTCGCGGGGTTATAATTTAAGTATAGTTTGAATGTATTTATTTCTTACAGTAATTTCGTTGATTCCACTCCTATATTCTTTCTATGCTACATATTCCTTTAAAAAAAAAATCCATTTCCCATCTCTTCATATCTTTATACGCCTATCAATGCACTCTTTATGTTTAACAGGCTTCTAAACTGTTTTCAAATTAATAAAATGTATTCCTGATTTGTTTTCTCAAGCACATTTACGTGTTTTCCTTATTATTCTCTAAGTATTTATCGTTTACTGACATTCTTCATAACATTATTTCCAAATTAAATTTTTTATTATTCTTTTGGTTTAACAATTAGAATTGATTATGCCAATTTACTTTATATCTTATTGCTTCTAATATCTATATTTTTCGAAGTTTTTGACTCTTCTTTCCTGCAGGTACCTCGACCCGTAGATCTTTTCTAATCAGTTTATCTATGAAATACATCTAAATGCACATAAAATCTACCACTTTCCTGTCAGGATAAGCGTGTTATTATTTCTAAAACATACTCCACTATACTTCCCAATATTTATTCATATCTTTCGTTTCAGACATATTCACATATCCTTCCATACATTTTCTTTCGTAGTTAAGTTTCGAATATTCATTCAGTATCTCATTCGTCAATTTACCCAGCTCTTTTTTTAGTCTTCCTCTCACTTTAGAGATATTTGCTCACTCCTTTCTACATCATTATAATAATTATTTTTTATCCATTCTTCCCATTGCTTCAATCCAACAATTTATTACTCAGAAATAATTGATAGACTATTCACATGGCTAATATTTTCTTACTATTTAAATTAACTCTTACGTCTTTATAAGTATTCTGTAAATGGAGGAGTAGAGATTTCCGTGTCAACCTCGCCTAAATAAACGCCTCCACTTACGAGTGTTAAGATTCACAAAGCAGTTGCGGAATGTGGTAAATCCGCCGCCGTTTTATAGCTGTGATCCAGCCAAAGAACACCTGCTGTACAAATAGCTCCCTTTTTATCGATAAGTCACGTCCGAGTGCGAAATCCTGAAATATAAGAGTCCCGTCTTCAGATGTCTTTGTATGCGGGAGGACCTCTATTCCGTCGGCGGACGTGCGGAAAGGGTGTAATGGCTGCGTTAGGCGGTAACATCTGCACCACGATGACGATTAAGAGTGATGGGATAAGTGCGTATAGGCAGATTTGCAGGCGGGGAATTTGGGGCTAAGTGATTTCGAGGGCAAAGACCTGATCGACCGTACACTCATCGAAAATCGCCTAAAGAAGATGGCCCACACCTCTTCGGGGTGCCGAAAAAGGCTTTTGACTTCCAAAAGTCGATCAAAAAAGGCGGGAACCCAGAAAGAGGAGGATGACGGACTATAGTCCCCCCTTCAAGTTTCTACCCTGCGTTATTTGCGAAAATCCAGGAAGGTTTTTATATACTACCCTTATATTGCATCTCTTGGAAGCCATTTGGGTCTATTAAATGTAATTTATTGTCATTTCCTGTTTCTAATAATACAAAGAGTTCCATTCATAGCGTTCAAATTTGAGAGATTTGCAGGTCAAAACTACTATCGTTTGGCCTAATCATGTTAATAATTGTAATGGAATCGGTATTATGATTCTAACGATTTATTATAACCACGGACGTTACACTTAGCGTTCACTTTTAATGTTTGAAGTCGGATGTAGCCTCGAATCTCCATAAAAAAACCGGCAGCTTAAATGTCGTGACTAGGCATCAAACCTGAGACATCTAAATGAAAAGCATGGAGGACTCGGGGTGAAAGGGAATTAATCACTTAATTGTCTATACTAGAGTTCTCTGCTAATTTGTGTTATAGAATTAGTTTTCCATATGTCTTTATTTTGGTCACCAGTCCGAAGACAGGTTAAATTCTCAACTCCTCCAACTTCGTCTTGCGACAAATCTTTGGAGAGGGTATCAGACGAGTAGATGAGGCAGTTTTTCCTAGTTTTTCTTATTGAACCAGATTAATAAGAGTGGAAATTTTCTAGCTAAGTGTCTAGCGAATTGGTCCTATGAATAACGATTTCAGAGCATTCAGTTTGGGGTGACCGAAGTGAATGCCATAATTTATCATCGCTCATAAGTTGATACCAAATCACAACTAATGAATTACTTTGATTACTGCCATGTCAACATGGATTTAGAAGAGAAAATTATACCACCACAGCTTTAATTGTCCCAACAAATACAATTTGTAAGTGCCTAGATCAGTCACAATCAACATTGGGCTTAACCTGCGATCTTTACAAAAGCTTTTGACTGTATTCGACAAGAAGTTCTAATAAAAAGACGGAATATTATACTATAAAAGCTGAGGTTCTTATTCTTTCATAGATATCAGCTAGAAAACAAAATCGACAATTATGAAGGGAAATAAATAATATAACTCAGATTGGAAGAGGTGTGAATATTGGAATTCCTCAGGGCTATGTGCTGAGCCCTTTATATTATCTATATCAATGATCTTTCACCCAGTATAAATAAAGAAGTAATATTATATGCAGACAATATAACAGCAATAATGACAGACAACAATAAAGAAGACTTTGTTACCAATCTCAAGCTCACAATTGAAAGCATGGATGATTTTTCTCTGCAAATTGAATTAAACTATATATCAACAAGACACACATGATTCATTTTAAAAGAAGTAGGGAAGTGGCAGTTTTGAACCAATCGTTGAAAATAAAGTTTTGGGCCCAAACGTGGAACATTCTTTAAATATCTTAGATATCCGTATCGATGAATTCCTCATTGGTAGGAGTAAATCAATTGTGTTGCCAAAGAACTCTCCATATGAAATGGACATAAAAGTGTGTCATAAAATCCCAAAAAGTTTTTCGCAAATATTTGTAACGATGAACAGAAATTCCAGGAAAATTTTAAAGCAATGCTACTAAAGAAATGTTATTACTCGGAGGATGAGTTTCCATTTGATAGAGATATATCTTGCTAGGTTTAAAGAGAGATTGTTCTACACCATGACAGTAAATATGTTATTAATATTTTAGAGTGCCAAGCCCCTTTGTAAATTAAATTTAACAATCTACCATGCACACAACAGCGTGATATGGAAGATGTGTTATTTCATACAAAGTAATGTAGGTAATATAATGCAATGTAATTTATATTATATAATTCGCCCGAGCTCATTTTAATAATTGTAATAAAAGGAAAGAGGAGTGACAGTGACAGTGACAGTTTATTTTATTTTTCTTACATCTTGTATAACGTGTAAACTTTATTATACACCTTTGTTTTTGGACATGTTACCAATTCAATACAGAGTTTTATTCTGTGAAACTGAATGTAATTGTAACGAAATAAATTATTATTTTTATCTCTGTAGACTTCTGATGGTCACTGCCATGCATTCCTCTGAAACAACAAAAAATATAAGATACATTGCCCTTCATTATCTGCTAATGATAAAGAAAAATTCCATTAATGAATATATAGCAACAGACTGGTTCTACACCAGGTGTGGCTAAAATGTTCATTATTTTTTTCAATTTCATTTCTCATAAAATTTGACTTGCCGTACATACTATTACATTACGACATGTACTACAATAATCAATTATGATAAATACGCTTTACAGAGCTAATTGTTTGGTTATGTTATACATATATGTGCAGATGTTTAAATGAATGTAATACTTCGTCATGTTTTCCCAGTTTTCAGTGCTCCGCCTATAATCATGTAAAGCAGATTTTTTTTGCGGATGCTTCATAGGTTAACCACTTATAACTTGGTCTCCTTACATCCGCTTTACGATCTTTGGCGTGCAAATAAAATTCTTCAATGGCCTTGTGATAATGTAGCTCGACAATTAAACTTTGCTATAAAAATTTGAGTTTCAGTTCTTTCCTTTTCCGTATCTTTTATTGGATGTTTTTCTTTATTTGCTCACTCTCGGAAATGCAGAAAATCACGTGGACTGTCGTTATAGTCTTCTGTTCATTTTGCTTTAATGTGTCTGATGCTTTGGTTGCCTCCACAGACATACTGTGGAGATGGTACCTTGATCCATTTATGAAGGAAGTGCAAGCTACTGCCATGTGGAATTCTAATTTTGATGATTGCTTGATGATTAATGGTATATTTTGAGAGTTTTGCAAGTAGATTTCCATCTTAACCGGCCACAGTGGCCGAGTGCTTTGCGTGCTAGCACTCCAACCCTAAGTTCCCAGGTTCTAAACCCGATCAGAATATTTTTCCGGTCGGAAAACGGCAGTTTGTAATCGTAGATAATAATAATTATTAAGAAGGATTACTATTTCCATTAGAGGAGTTATTATTATTATTTATAGGTCGTCAGTGGTGTATGTCTTTGGGAAAGCTAATTTTTCATGATGATTCGATAATAAACTATTTTAATTCACACAATAAAATGTTTAATTGCCTTTGCGTAAAGTCGTGAAATAATGGAAATACGGGATACACCCGTAAATGTCCCGAAGTAAACTCCCAATATATGGGAATGATAGGAAAATTTACGTTTGGCAGACACAATGAAGATGATCTCTGAAAAGATGGTTTTAAACTTCTACTTAAACGGGTTAAAGAGGAGAGAAGATTGAATGGGAAATTTATGAGAGAGAAGATCGGCTACGTCACTTTGTTGCGCAGAATGAAAATAAAAGAGACAAATGCGAATCGATTTTGGAGCTCCGAACGAAATAACGCAGTAAGTGACTCGGATGCTTTAATCTCGAATCAAAAGGAGGTCGAGATGGAGTATTTAGGTCTAATTAAAGTTGAATACTTATGTTTCGTCCACAAATCTACGTTTAAGGATACTCTGGTGATAATAAAAGTAGTTCAGGACATGAAACTGAGTGAACTGAGCTCTCGCAACATCTGAATTGCAATTTTTAAAACTTTGTTGCAGTCTAAAGCAATTTTGTTGAGATTTTTGAAGTTTTTTGTTGTCAAATTAGTTAGTTCATTTTTTTACTTTGGTCCTGATGAGTTTTCTTCACGTACATTTGTGATCGGCGAAAAGGAGATTTTATTTTCTTATCGTTACGCAAATAATTATGGAAATAAATATAATAAATAAGAGCTCATAAAAAATTGAAGACCTAAATATTTACCCGAAATATTTTTGTAACTCTGTTTTCGAAACTCTTAAGGTAGTGATGGTTAGGAATTAGAATAATAATACTGCATTAACTTGAACTTATTTCACTTAATGTAATCCAGCTTGGCAAAGAAAACAAGAACAAACTTCCTCACTCCTCACCTTACCTAGATGAGGAGTGAGGTACCTTTCCCCATTCCCTCTGAAAAGCTTTCAGTAGCTATTGATAGAAGTATTATGGAACCAGCTTGCTCTCGAGGTGATTAGTTTACAGAATGTAAAACGTTCCTATGGAAATCCCTGCCATTTTTGAGGAATGAATGGAAGGAGATACCCATGTGGAATGCATGGGTTATTGAGTTTTATCTCCTGAACAAGTAATTTATTTTGTCTAAATTTATTAGAAACGATAGTCTTCCAAAACCATTTTGTATACCTTAAGAAAGAAAATTATTTATAAATATTGATGGTTATTCATAGCCGCATTTTTCCCATACCGTATTTTCATATTTTCAGAACTCGTCTTTATCAACTTTCTCTCCCTTTGCAATCAATCACATGATCTTAGTATGATTCTATTCTGCCTTTATATATGTTTAATCAACATGTAACATGCACTCATACTGGTCGCATAGCTTTCCTTTAAGTCCATAATCATTCATCATCTTTTATTCACTGACTCTATATATTCCATTTTCTCTACACAAAATCATGTAACAACTAATATTATTACTATACTCATATGTATTTGGTTCGTTCATTTTTCTTCAAAAACAACCAGATTTCGCGAATAAAAATGTAGTAATCCAGGATCCCTTTCCATGTAAGGCCGTTTTCACTGACCACACGCCAATTCTTTTATTCTTATACAGCAATAAACACAAGTGCGCAGTATCCTGATTCGACTCAATCGACTACTCACTGTATCTGAGCAACTTAAAGTAATTCGTTCTACTCTTTCTGCCAAACATTGTATCCTTTGTTTTTGGATCATTTTCACTGAGTAATTGCATAATTATTTCGGGCAAGCATTTTCGCCATTTGTTTTGTTTTCGGCAAACAAAAGCAAGAGGGAGGAAGAGAGTTAGATCTGAAAAACAAAGGAAAGGGGAAAAGCGAAGAAAGGAGAGGAATTGGAAGAATCCGAAATCAGCCGGAATAAGAAACAATGCGAGTTAAAGGAGAAATAAACAAAGAGGGAGAAAGGGTCGTGAAATATGGGAAGGGGGCAAAGAAGGTTTTCTTGGGGAGAGAGGAAGAGTCCCCTAGGGAAGAGAAGAACGATCCTGTGGCGCCATAGTGCACCAAAGAGTGCCATCTCAATGTCAGGATGTGCTCGCAGTAATAACTGTGGCACCGAATGGCAATAAAATGATTTTATTGGTTCAGAAAGGTGGAAAAGTATGCGTTGAAGAAGTCAGGATGAATAGTAACTATTTTGCGGTTGCTATATAAGCATTAAGTTTAATTTGGAGTGTTATACATTAACTATACCGGTATTTGTGTAATACTGATTAATGGAAATTTGCATGTAAATAAAAGTAATCAGGTTACGTAATGCATATAATTAGGTTACCTTACTTCTGAATTTCCCTGCTTAATAAGTAACTTTTGTATTTCATCTGCACTTGGTTACTTTACCTTTTGTAATAAAAGTACTTGGTTACCTATTTTATATGCACATATGTATGTAGTACCTTGTTTACCTATTTAATAATTAAAGAAAAAAGTAATTTTAAAAATTGTATCAATGAGGATTTACACGCTGTTAGTTGTGTACATATTGTCGCCTAACTTGTCACATGTCTATACGCATGAGCCTATATGATAAACAGCATTATTATTGTTAATGATAACATAAGTACGCAAGCATATTTATATACATATTTTCATGAGACACTTGTAAAAATTTTGGACATACATATATTCGCAACTATTTACATTCAATTTTTTTTTAATTTATGATTTTTTCTAAAAATAGAAGTTAATAGCTTCCCAATATTTTAGAAAATGGCGAATTTTAGGCGAAATCCTTAAGTTTTCGTATTATCAGAGATATATTCTTAGTGCCGATTCAGCGCCATTCTTAGTGCCATTCTGTGAAATGGGCCTCGCAATTTTTTACAGCCACTTTCACTGAGGGCAAATAGCAATAAATAAGAAAAGGCAGCCGAATTTGAGTTTGAGAATGCCTTGATGCCGACGTTACATATCAATCAGTCTGTTCCCCTTTCCAATTCGAGCATGTTGCTGACACTTATCTATTCATAATTCTACTCCATCCTTAACTACTTGCATACATCTTTCGCATTAGAAACATACGTATTGACATAAACTCCTATTTATTCCTGACGCTCTTTAATCCTCTTTTCTTCAGAATATCATTCACCTCATATAATGAGCTTTTTGTTCTCCTGCTGCCATACTTATTTTCATCACACGCATTTGTGTCCACACACAATGCCTCCTATTCCTTCATCACAACCGATGCAGATCATTCCTTTAATTCAGGAGTAAATAATGAGCTATATAATGTTGCAAATGATCGATGCGTGAGATTCCTGTTTAAATAAGTAGTCAATTTTATTAAAAACATCTGAAGGCAGAAGTTAATAATCTTTAAAGGAAAGCAGTTCAACGGTCTCAATATATCTGTTATTCATCTTTATTTGATAATCTGTAATTCCATCAAATGTCTCAATTAAATGACATAATTTTAATAAACTCTCTATTTTTAGTTATATTGTTTATATGTAGATGAATGAAACAAAAAATCGAAATAAGTTATTTCAGATGCTAATATGAAGAAGTTAAGAGCTCAGTAAATGGAGTTATTGTGTAAAATTTAGCAAATATCATAATATAAATTATGTCTTATTACTATATCATTTCAATTAATATTTAGTAAAATTTATTTTAAAATTAGCAAATAATCCGAAGTTATCTTGCAAATTGGCTCCAAACGCGGGCAATTACATCCAAAATGTCACATGGTTCATGAGGCCTTCCTGCATAGAAAGGTTCCCTGAATGTTAGTGCACCTCAATTTACAAGGTCTCTTCTCCAAACTCAGCTACTCAGAAGTTTTGTCACATGAGGGTTGCCAACTTTTGCTCTATTTTCATCGAAGATTGTCCAACATAAACTATGCTTTCTTTACAAAGAGACTGTTGCAACTTTCAGCTTGAAGGAGTCGTCTGACATGAACATATAACACGTATAAGGTCATGAGAACTCGATAAAACTGCTACTAGATGTTAATTAGTTACCAGGGTGTCAAATCTTTTACCTCTAGTGGGCCGTATAAGTCTCAATTTACGTTTCGCGGGTCGCAGTAGTGCCTAAGCTGTCTACATTAACAAGCCGCAGTTCGGTGTGTCGTACGGGGCAGCGGGACTGTCTCGTTTAATATTGTTAAGAAGTTGAAAATGTCTACTGTAATGGTTTTAATGAAACGATATTTAAAATAATAATGGTTTTATGTGATTACCTTATTTTCATTTTTCCTTTTCAGTGGTCAACCTTTCGGTTAAAAAATTTCATGAATATTTCAGGAAAGAATTAACAAACGATCCGCGCGAAATTGCTTAAAGGGTCGCATGAGGCCCGTGGGCAGCGTGTTTGATACCCCTCATTAAACGAATTCACGGCGGTGATTATTGTAGCAAATTTCACGATTTTACGAGAGTTTAGTCAAGTAATCGGTTTTTGACGTGATAAAAAGCGTGCGTGAGGAGAATTAGCACGATGTATATGATGTGATGAAGATGTATTTTCGAGCGGAATTCCAACTGAATCTCCCACGTGATGTTTAAAATGGAAAATAGAGGGATGCGGAGAAGGGTCGGAAAGGCTGAGTCGGTGAATAATAAATAGCCGAGGAAATGAAGGGAAAGAGAGCGGCGAGAGTGATTCGTGCCTTTTTCCCTGTTTGTCTTTTCGTTGCAATGAAAATTTCAAGAATATCGTTAATGTAAAATCCACAAAAATAAAGGGGAAAGTCGAAGATGAATATTTGAATGAGTGTATTTTATTGCGAAATACGCTGTAAACTGGGATTCCAGAGATATTTTTCAAATATTATACTTCATTCCTGCCGATGGAGAAAGAAAAGTTCGAGGGGATTAAATATTAGCAACGTCGCGTTTTGATAAGTCTGGGATATCGTGGTCGTCCTCCTTTCATTCTTATTACTCAGGGGAACCAGATGTCCGGCAGAGCGCGTGACGGTCTTCCGCAGTGATGAATTGGCCCCCTTCCTGCACGAATTTTCATATCTGACTACGTCCAGGTACTTGTACTCCTGACGTATATGTTTAAGAATCGATTATAAAAGTAATAATGATAAATGTGATGATTATGAATGCTTTTAAAACGAATGATCAATGGGTGACGCATGACTGATGTTCGAGGAAGAATTGGAAGAGAAAATATTTGACGCAGCCGGAGCTCGAACCCGATAAGGAAGTAGGCCAGTAAGAGGCAAAGCCAGACTTTTATCTTCCGTTCTTTCACTATTGATTCTTATATTTCTAAGCACCATTGACGGAATGCATATTTTCTGTAGAGTAAAGTCTTAAAAGAGAGATATATGAAGGATGGTGGTACGTTGTCTCAATAGATAGCCACCAATTTCCTCGTCCTAGCGGTGAAAGCATTGCGCATTATTTATGCGCCTTCCTTACGAAAAGTCTTTCAGGTGACCAGCCTCACTAGGATGTAAAATAATGTAAGATCTAGCAGATAAGGAGCAGTTGACTATCTACATGGTGTCAAAATTGAATAATGTGGAAAATTATAAATCTCTTGTTGTTTATGACCTCGGCAACGTGACGTAACTATTAGGGATATCCACGCAGAAGACTATAGTTTAATCGTCTGTCACGGCAGATCATCTGCCAGCATTTTTCTGGATACCACATATGCATTCTGCTTGCAAATATGAGAGGTAAAAATATGCAGTGGAAGCGTAGCGACCACTCTACTTTCACTTCTTATTGATCGGCTCAGGTATTGGCACTTGCTAACCCCGAAGCCTGTGATACACTATGAATAAGAGACTTTTATAATTATAAAGTCCTTTGATTTCTGGTTCTCGAGTTTTAGGGGAGCAAAAATACTTACAACAAAAAATATACATTTCAATGGTTATTAGTGTTTTCTTTTGTTACTTTGAAATCTTTTTAAATACCTTCTTTTTTAATATGCATTTGTAGCGCGCTTTCACTAGTCAGGAAGCATTTTTTTTTAGATAGCCAAGTGGGCCACGCGCTCGACTTCGGTGAAGGCGGGCCAGCATTCGATTCCGTTGGGGGCCTACGTGCGAAATGACCGAAGCTGTCGGAGGACTTTTAATATTACTACAACTACATTCCTCTTAAATATGTTTGTGTATGAGAATGCGCCTAAACCGTAAATGTTCTTAATAATCTAATCGAAAGTTTAGAAAGGGGTACCTTCATTCTTGTTCTCGGATGACACTGTATACCAATAAAAGATGGTGATTCAACCGGTTATGGAAATAAATGCCGCAGTGAGTTAGTGACTGCTAAGAAATACGCTTTCCTGTTGAGACAAGGTCGATGTGCCGCTACTTAGGCTCTCTTCTCAAATGAGCAGCTTACCGCCCGACCTGGCCTGATGGCCAAATCGCAGAGTATCTTCAAATAAATAAATAAATAAAATGTGGGCTACAATGGAGATTCGAACCTGGGACAGTTTCTGCGAAAGAGGGAGTTTTTATCTCTTAAGCTAGTTCCACCCATCCGGCGTTTGGTGAACAGCAAGTGTATTTGTACAGTGTGCAATTCTATGCTTTTAAATTTTATATTATAATAGCACTTAATTTTCCGGTAATCATATTATTGGTGAAGAATTTTTGTAACGCTATCTTTCATGTACTTCTGCCTCATTTTTACTAAGGGCTCTGTGTGTATCTCTAAATTATAAAATGGAGTGTGTGTATATGTATTTGTGTCCGAATATGTGTGCATTCAGGTTCACTTCAAACTAGAGAACCAAAAGTCGTAAACTTGCACATTACGAAAAGTCGACACCGTGTACATAGTGGACTTATCCGATTCGTCTCCGGTTCGATCCCAGACGACTCAAAGCGTTCCCATATGAGGTCCATGTAAACTTCATTCCGTTTGTTTACAGGCTATATTCGCATGGCAAAGCTAAATTTAGAAAAAAACAATCATCTTTCTATCAATAGTCGAGTTATATGAGAATGTAAATATTATATATTTATTTTTCGAATAGATTGAGCTCCCGGATAGCTAAGTGGGCAACGCGTTCGACTTTGGCGAAAGCGGTCCCTTGTTCGATTCCCGGTGGGGGCCTACGTGCGTAATGACCAATGCAGTCGGAGCACTTTTATCAATACTACTACTACTCGAATACATATTTATAAGCATTCTAAGCTAAGATAATAGATTTGCTGCACTTTTAGTATATTTATTTTTCTTCTGTTCTCTCAGTTGAAAATCAAGAAGCACTTCTGCTACTAATAAAGCTACTGCAGTATGAGTTTCAGTATGTAGTCAGCATTCGTTTGTGTCAGTCTATATGAATGCTATGAAAAGTGGGATCTGCGTTATGTACTTTTGTGTACTTTTTTCACGTATAGCATTCTGAGCAATAAATGAAAGTGAAATATCGAACTCCTACTTTTCGGGCGGATATTCTTACAACTTGAGCGGTCCTCGTTTCCAGGAATCTTTGTAGGCAATTGGCTATAGTATCCTCCTGAAAAGTAGAAAATATCTAGATTCTAGACTTTGACAGGCATTCCGAATCAAACCGAGCCTGCCAAGCTCCCTACTACGGGTAATATTAAGCGGCGACTGGCCTCCAGAGGACTTTGTTTTTTCTTTCAGCATTCAGTTGAGTTGTAATTAAATTGATTTTAGATATCCTTAGTTGGTTTAAAATGATCTACGCAAGTTCTTCCGTAACGTAGAAAATTAAAATATTTAAATACCGCTGCGGTCAGAAAAATATAAAAGTAACGTTTCCAGTGATAAAATAAATACAAATAAATGACTAACAAGTGACTGGAACATGACTTGGAATGAGATAACTAATTTACTAAAAAAGATTTTTCAAGTAAATTCGAGGGTAGTTTCGAGGTAGGTGGGCTTGAAATCTTGACAGGTATGACTTTCCCAATGCCATTCATTCATTCATTGGGTTTTTTCAGGCGCACGACACATCGCGTGAAGTTCATCTTAAACCCCCTTTTTTACTATTCTGGCTCAGTAAAGGAAGTAAGGAAAAACTATATATTTCGCTCCTTATCTTGGAAATAATGCTCTGTTTAAATGTTTTGGTTGGTTGTAATGAGACATGGAGGTAAAACTATCCCTCGCGCTGATAACTATGCAAAAGTAAAAGATTGGATGCGAAAATATTTCCGAATTCTATTCATCAGACAATACTCCTTGATATTGAAATGAAAAAACGTCTTAAGTTTGCCGCGTGGTCAATATTCCGTTAGAATTCTTACTGAAACTGAAAAAGCGTCTGAAGTGTGCCGCGAGGTCTGAAGTATGCATGAGAGTGGCGCGAAAGAGAAAAAGGCCGGGAGGCGCTGTCCTTTTGCTTTCAGGGAAATGATACGGGAAAACATCCTGTCTTCCGGGGATTGCTCCTTCGGAATTGCTTTTTTCGCTTTATTTCTATATAAATATCGATTTCCTCCTTTTTCATCGAAAACAGGAAAACTTCAAGTGTAAATATATTTTGGAAAGAGTCGGAAATCGAATGCTTGTGAACGAAAGGGATTTTTCTGCAGAGGCCGTTTCTTTTTCCGAGATTCGTCGTTCTTTTGTTTGAGGCCTCCTATTATCGCCTCTAATATCCTCTCCTTTATTTCCTTTCTTGTCGCTCTGAATTTTCATTTCCTCCATTTGTTTTGACAGCCTCGGAGATCTAATGGGAAATAACAGGTCTGCGTTTGCCGCTTTGTTTTTGTTTCTACTTGGGCCGCACGTCGATGGTTTCCACGCAAATATCCGCAAAACACGCTCAACTGTATCTTACGAGTGTCGTTAATGGAAAATATCTGCATTTTATATATTTTTGAAGCGGAGATTAATTATTTACAATGGAATTTCTTGGGAAATTTTTCATTAAGCTGCACTCGACCTAATTTATACGACGATAAATTACTGTTGTCAGGCGTCAACTTAAAATTTCAGGTAAAGATTAAAATGATTTGTCTTCCCCAAAAATACACTGAGGAAGCGATTAGAATTTTTTCGAATTAAGAAACGTTTATGAAGCTCTGGCAGAGTTTAAAAGGAAGAAAATATGTTATTTCGCTGTCTAGATAATCATTAGTTAATTAAAATTTGCATATCTCGTCGATTTTTTTCAGATTTATGCCTCAACTCTTTAAAATACATTGAATTATATAACATACAGTCAGATGGCTGCTGTAACGTCATTTGTGCCCTTAACGTCAACATTTCACATACAATGCTAAGAAAGTTAATCTATTTTTGGCCTAAAATTCTACAGCGATAACCTAGCACAAGTGCATGAAAATATTACCACCAATATTTCATCAATTTCCGGATTAAATTCCAGGGTAATAATACAAGATGTGTCCTCTAATCAAAAAGACACAGGTGTAAACGACTTACTCTAATTTAACTGTAAATCTTCATGCAATACTATTGTTGATGAAATCTTATATAGTCGTGTTGTTCAAACTTTTCCTTGGCGGGCCGGATAATTGTTTGGGATCACCGGCGGCAGTTACGTGGCCGTAACATGGAAATGATGAAAACAAAATAATGCCTTTCTGAAATATCTCAAGTAGCGACTTTATTTTGTCCAATATTTCTGAAATCGTATCTTTGACTTAAATTTAGCGAAGGATGGTAAAGCATCATGAAAAATAGTGCCTTTTATAAGATTTCATATCGTTTTACGGATTATGATTTACGCCACTACACTGTCTTTGCAGACTGAATGAAAATATACTTCGGACTGGGTTTTACTAGCGGACTTTCATGTTTTGCTCTACTGCTTTAAAAAAGAAAGTGTTCAATTCGAGGAAAAGTAGATACTTTTGCTCCGCACTCGCCGTCTGTGATAGGCAATGTCTCTCTAAATCCTCCTTCATTAAATCACTCTAGTCAAACGTAGGCATTTTTCATAATTTAATATTTACTATATATTTTCATCATATTCACAATCCTTGCATCACGTGCGGAGAGGTGCGGCACAATTAATTTTATGTTCCTGATATGGAACTTTTGTGACAGCTATTTTATTGTTCAAATCATTTTTCACTTTATAATTCAGAATCAGTAGATATTCCTCAATATTGTGAGTCTAAAGATCCGTGAAGTTTGATAGATGGAGGACCGATAGTACAAAAAGTATTCCAGGATTTGAGGCTGCGCTATAAAATTCCATTTTTGGTAAACGAGGGTACTGTATGAAAAGCTTAGTTTCTCAACGGAAATTTCTGCAATATTTTTCTTTATCGTTTGATTTCTGTACAGGTCTATCCTTGACGATTGTTTACGAAAAAGTTACCTTTCACCTTAGAGAATGAAGATTCCCGTTTATTATTTACTCTTTATATCGTTTTATAATTATTGTTGATAGCCTTATTGTCGTGCCCATCCATTCGAGACGCTTTTCGCTGAAAATACTTGACACTTTCAAAGATTGGTGACACCATTTGTTCGGAGATTGTGAGTTCAGCACTTGGGTTACTGTATGCTTTCACATTTGTATTCTTTGTTATGGTCTTTATTTGGTTAGTTTGTAAGTTCTATTTTTGATTTCTTCGTTGATATATTCCTTTTGTACACAGGGAATTAAAAGTTACGATATACAATTAACACTTCTTAGTTAAATCCTGATTAAAATTTAAGAATGGAATAGTGGTAGACTGAAGACCCACGGAACAGTAAGGAGAAAGATTTAAATCCAGAATCCTGCATAAAAGTACCCCGTAAGTTGTTCGATGGATATTCAACGCTTGTAAATATCCTCGTTTTGGATTTCTCTCGTAGAGTTTGTCCAGGAAGACAGTGAGGTTACGGTCATTAGCTGTGTAGAGCATGTAATCGATGATTAAACCGTAAGGTAAATCGCGGTAAGTTAAACAAGTGGCGGGAAGCGTGTGTGAAATTGGCTAATCTATTGCGGTTGCGATTTCAGGAGAGTTGAATGGGGTCGGCGAGAATAGGGACAAATGCGGCTTAAGGATTTCCTTATTAATGATTCCCACTTCATGAGAAGTAATTGGAATGGTACTGAGGGCCGAGATTTGATTTTGTGTTTCCTCTATTTAAAAGTCAGCGAGAGCGAGTTAGTGCCTTCTACTGTTCATTTTGTAGGATATTGACTTTGAACCCGCAACTAGGAGCTCTAGCTTAGGAAAAATATGGTAGAAGAAGCACTGATCTTTTTCCACTAATATTTGTATTCCCTGTCTTCTTTCACTCACCGAATTGCTCGAATATCAATATACTCTCCTAGGATTGCTGTACTAGAAGTCTACCTCTTATTTCCTTCACCTTCTTTCGATTTTCTGTTTATAGTTTTTGAAAAACTATTTATTTTTTAAGCCATTCATTTTGGAACAAACCATTATTCCCAACTCAATCCAACTAATTGAAATGATTTAAAACGCAATATTGTCGCTTCTGATGAATAATAATAAAATGGGTTAAATATGTAGCGTAACATATTTCCACCTATTTGATCAAATGTGATGCTTATTTGAATATTTATTAATTCCATTTCATAACCCTTTTTATAAAATATTATCATTTAATTTTCAAATAACCTTCTCCAGTAAATAAGGTTCGTTCTAGAATTTCCAACAGTCTTAAAATTTTCTTCTGTATATATTCCATACCTTCTATGTTTTGTGCCTCTTCACTTTCTAAATATTTTCCGCAAATCCTTTATTTCATAGCTAAATTCCCCCCCATCTCTTCCTTCTTCATTTATAATTTAAAAATTTGACTGCAAACCCCATTATTAGAGATTTAGAAAAGAGATTTTTCCTTGAGATTTTTCATAGTTACATGCCTTCACGTGCTTAGTTATATTTAACCTTTTCCTTGTTTGATATCCTTAAGGGGATTTCTCCTTTCCACTTCTTTTTATGGTCTGTTTCTCAACGAGAACTTTAACTTTATAGCTTGGTAAAATACTTGTTTAAAGCATCAATCCGGATAAGCGGAAAGTTCCAGGTTCGTGTTCTGTTCCTGTCAGACTTTTTTCATGTTCGTTTTTCCTTGGAGTGATATTTGGTTTTTCATTGTTTCATTGATATTCATTATTTTTTAGATAAGGGTAAACAATTACTTCTCTCCTCTAACTTGTTACTTACCGCTAGCTTTGAAAATTTCAGAGCTTTTTTATCTTCATCTTCTTTTTTCATGGAGCTCTACGGGTTGAAGTCATTTCTACTTGACAAATAAGTCACTCCTCAAATAAATACATGATCCTTGAGATTGCTGTCAAAATTTGTCCTATGAAAATATGAAGAGAAAGGTTTTCCTATGTTTAATTAGAGCGCATGGTACTTGTGTTTTGTTAAAGATCCTCGCTCTTGTTTCATAATTTATTCTTCAAAAATAGTAGTGTTAATTGCTCACTGAATTAAGCGCTTTGAGCCAGTCTCGTATTTCTTATGAAAGTATAGTGTAACCCTTGAGTTTCATTTTTACGCAGATTAATTGAAAAGTGGAATGGGGTTTAATTGAATTGGGTTTTGCTCATTCTTCATCGCTACTCAAGAATTTAATGATGGAAGATAAACAGAATATGCAGGCTTTGTCAATATAATAGTGTATGTTGTTGAACCAGACATTCTTTTTTCATGAACCATACTGCTTTCGTGGATATATCAATATTATTTATGCATAACGTGTGGTATTCCTCAGTTCAGGAGGAATTCTTGATTAGGAAAAGCAAAATTCTTAAAAATTATTTATCTGTTAGAAGCATTTATACATGAAAAATATTAAAACGCTCCATTAGAGTAATTTTTAATATTAATAATTACCACAAGATTACCCCTGACTCTGTATCGTTTATTTATAAATTATATTCATTTGTGTTACCACACCAAATACGTCTTAAAATAAAATATATTCAAAGATGAATATTGTTTTATTTTTCCCATATTTATATCTGAAATTGCGAATAGAGAGATATAAGTACCTCATCTCGTTAATTAACAAGTGAATGAGCTAGAATATTACACAAAGGTACTCGTAGGTAACAATCACTCCTACCCTTTATTATCGACTTAATTACTATCAATAGATTCTGGCAAGACTTTGTGGTAGGAAGCCATAACGAACTGAGAAAATTAAAATGAAAATAGTCATTTGCCCGTACCACATAACGGATTCATGGTGAGGTTTATTTAGTTAAAAAATAAGTTTATTGCGGAATTAGATGGTAATGAGCTGAAACTTTAATTTACTGAAAACAATTTATCACAGATTTAAAAACACTCGTAATCAGTATGTCGGTAGGTAAAACTCGCGTTTAGAGAGAAACGGAGAGTTAATTTTTTTCCAATCATGGAGCCTCGAAAATCGAACCTTTGTTTCCGAAATAGGGATTTTTCCAAAGATCGGTGATTCGGAGCTTCCCGTTTGTCTCTAAACGCGGGTTCCGCCGGCCGACATACGGCTTTCGTCTTTGAACCTTCAATTTATTAACAGCCGTGTTATAACTTTCGTTTCTTTCTTACCGGCAATACTCCGGTCAATATTTTCACCGTATATTCTTGATTTGTATATTCCAAGAGGTTAATATCGAATTTAACATGATATGCTTTCGTTGAGTTAGTTACCGCATGTATTTCGACTACATCAAGAATCTTTCTCTACGTTTACGTCTGGGAGACATCGATTTCCTATGAAAAACTATTCGTGTTTTCCCTTAAAATATGGGGATTGAAACCGAGTGTGTGCCAAGGCAATGATTGAAGGGTGAAAATTGGGGCAGAAAGAGATGGAAACCGAGGAGCGCCCTATTGTAATGACAGCTCTCTTAAATGGGCACGATAAAAAGAGATTTTGGGAAACGGTTTGTCCTTTGAGTGCTTCTCTTCAGATATTTCGTCGGAAGGAAAAATTCGGAAGCCGACAAACGGCAGAATAAGGAGAGTTGCCGTCGACACAGTATTCATTCGATTCCTTTGCAGAATCGATTCTTCTCTATTTTCATTGTAAACATGAGTAATTTTTTCCACAGAGACATCCGCATGACATTTTATCAGTTTGGGTTTCAGTAGCGTGCGATAGACGTCAGCAGTTCCAGATCGTCAACATTATCGGATTTTAAAACGCTGGGGATGGTCTTACGTAAGCTGGTGATAACATTTGCAAGATCCATTATTAGCAAGTTGTTCTTTATCAATAATTTCATTGGCATTTCTGCCACCAGTTTGTTAACAGAGATTAATAAAAATATGCTGATATCCTATATGTCATCTGCCAATATTTGATATAGTTCTTTCGTTGTTCTTGCTGATTAACTACTTCCGTCGACAGTGTTATTTTACTATTTAAGTTTTGCATACATTTCTCTGAAATTTGTTAATTTATTGGAAGCTTAATACACAACGTATATGAATAACTTTTATATCAAATTAAAGACAGTTCTATTCCCAAGTAGAAACGGACATGAAAAAAGTCATGACAAAATGGAAAAAATAGACAGACAAAATAGGACACGAACCCGGGTCTGCCACTTTCTGGTTCTCTTTGGGAATATCCTTAAGCACACACCTTAAAGAGCAAATTTGCCATTCATACTTTTCCAAAGTTAATTCTATATTTGTTATGTTAATTCTATGTTGGTTAATTCTTCTTTTGTTGTATGTGTTTTGCTTGAGCAGATGGATGGATGGATGGAGCCAAATTTAAGGAAGAGAGATTTAAAATTTGGTACCGAAAAATGGCAATTTTTGTGAGTCGCGGCTTTTCCGCGGAGTATAAAATTCAATATCAAAAACTGGGGCAACTTACGGCAATGAAATTTCATATTCCTGAGATGCATATGAGCTGTCTCAGTGTGATCAGCTTTTTAAAATTTTTGCACATTGACCTCTTCGATAACATCGACTTAAGAAAATGTACTCGTGATCAGGAGGTTAAGTATTTTGCGGTACCGTTATGTTACCGCTGAAACAGTTATTTTATAAGTTTGCACATGTTTAACTCATAACGATCCATAGGATGAAGATCGACTCACCCTCAATATCCTCATAATACTTTAGGGAACAGAAAACAAAAATATTGAAATTCACAAATGTTGTTCTTGTATCCAATAAATAATGTCAATGTAAATGTACCCGGTAACTATAATTTTGAATGATCAAGTGTATTATTCATTATAATTTTGAATGAATAAACAAATTTTCTTTGAACACTTAACTTTTGATAAAAATCTAAGTTTCCCTTTCCTTTCTCTGCGCTGATGAATGTCGAATGTTCTCGCCTTTTAATAGTCTTCTTGATAATATATAACTGTCCCTCATACAATATGTAAATTTGACTCAGCGATTTGTCATCGTAAACGCAAAATGCTGAAATTTCCTCCTCTTCATACAGAATACCGTTTATTTTTACCCTACCCTTAAAATGGGCTCGAATTCCGCATGTATTCTTATAGGATATTGCATGAGCATGGATTCAACAATTAGCTTTATTGTCAGAAAGATAAGTTGTTTAAAACCTCAAAATTTCGCAACTACTTCGTGTATTTAATCTAAATTGTCGCAATTTTGGATCAAAAGCAATATTCCTCTACCAAAATAAGAATTTGTATTCAATATTCCTTATTTTGGTATCGATTTCTCACTGCTGCTTATAGTTCAATTTTGCAAAATAAATTAATCCTACATGCGATAAAATTAAATTCAACTTGCATTTCTTCTGAAAACGCTTTGACTTGCCTGGGTTCAATTCGGAGACAGTTAGATAAGTAAAAAGTAACCTGTTGTCCGAGCAGGAAGGATCTTTCACGATCTGTAAATTTTGAAAGCTGTATAATTTTTGGTTCTCGACTTTTAGGCGAACATACACCTCGCACCTATAAACATTCTACTTTATTTATGAGAAGATTCAAATTATATACGATTTTAATGTCTATTTAAGGATATGCATGACTTGATGAACGTTGCAATTGCAAATTTTAAAGCATCAATAATCAATTATTGGTCGATTAAGTAAATCGTCTAGTTCATTGTCATCTACAAAATATGTTTTCTAAGTGATATACCATACGAATAAAGAATAACTTTCTCGGCGTATTTGGGAATAGAAAGTCGTATTAACCATTAACCTCTCTGCCATTGAAAAATATTTACAAGAAAAGAGAAAGTAAATTAAGGTTGAAAACCGAATATTTAGTTTAGAAATGCAAAAATATTGGAAATAAGGAATGAAAGAATGGTTTCATTGGAGGAATTGACATTGATATTTTGTAATCATTGGATAAGTATTTCGATTGCAAGAAACGTTGAAAAAAAGAAAGAAAAAAAAGATTGCAAGAACGATTGCAGAAAAAAGAAATAATTAAAACATCTGTGAAAAGTATGTAAAAAGAAAAGAGAGGTGGACAGCTTAAAAGTATAGTATTATAGAAATCACAGAATAAAAAACATAACAGTGCATAAAGACACGTTGTTCTAGCAATAGAAAAAAGATAATAAATGAGGGAATGAGTGATATTTCTGCATGGATAAAGCAAAGAGAAAATAAAAATAAATTTGCGAATCCTGAGGCTCAGAATTATTACAAGGAATGTTATCAAGTTGAAAATTAGATTCGATGAATCTACAGTAAAAATATACACATACATAAACATTTAAAGTGCAAATTTTGAGGCAGTCTCTTTCCATTCAGAACATTCCATTCCCTCCGGATTTAGTGAGAGCGCCGTTATTCTTTTGTTTAGTATATGAATGCCCTCTCGTAGCTATTTAATTCTGCCTTTCTTTTCTTCGGGTTGATGGGCCGAATTCTTTCTTACTTTGCCTTCCTTAATTCTTTGGGAGGAAATGTATCATTCTTTTATTTGCTGCCTTAATTGATCCTTTGTTCTCATCTTCGCTCTCTTTGTATTCCTTTCACGGGAAACATCCATTTCGCACCAGTTTATCCAGCAGAACCTAAACTTCATTTATAAAACTGATTATATTTTTTGTTCCTCCAAAAGTCTATTGAAGACGGGGATCAAAGATGAAGCGCTTTGTGCTGACTTTCTGCTTCGCCGGTGACTATTTGATGGGCCATTCCAACTTGGATTATGTCTCTTTTCTCATGGAATCTACTTTTACGTCATTTGACATGAACTTTGAACGATTGGCGAAACTCCGTTTCATTAAAGTATCGTTCGATATGCAATCAAGCTCAAAAAAAGTATTATATAGAGTGAAATAAAAAAATATATTTATGACTTACGTAGTCACGATTTCAACATACTGCATTAAAATTGAAAATCTACATCTACATCTACATAAGTACCCTGCAAGCCGCCTTCCGGCGTGTGGCAGGGGGTGTAAACACCAAGAGTAGAATTACTTTTTTAATTTATTATTATCGCGTATCGTTCGCGGAAAAAAAGAGTCTCTAAAACGACTTGTCCTCGCGTCTATTTCTCTTATTTTACGCTCACTGTCGGATCGGGCAAAGTAGCAGGGGGGTCGCATAATATCAATTACGTCATCCGAAAATGTATTTCCTCTGAATTTATCTAACAATCGCAGCCTAGCTTCTAATCTCCTTTCTTTCAAGGATTCCCAACCTGCGTCTGTGAGCATTTGCGTTACACTTGCTTCTCTATCGTAGCACTTTTTAACAAAACGTATCGCCTTACGCTGCACTTTCTCGAGTTCGCGAGAGTTCGTTTCATCCGCTGGGTCCCATATACTCGCCGCATATTCCAGATGGGGCCTAACTAACGTAAAATAGCATCGCTCTCTAACCTTTTCATCGCATCTACCTACAATACGCTTTATAAAACCGAGCTTTTTAGTTGCTTTACCGCATATTTTTCGAATGTGTGTGCTCCAGTTTAAGTTATTGGTTAGGGTGATTCCAAGATATTCTACTGAGTCGACTACATTTAAATTCGTTCCACTAATTTTGTACGGGCGGTTCTGACTCAATTGTTTCCTTTCGAAGAAATTTACTACAGAGCATTTATCTACATTAAGATCTAGCTGCCATTTTTCGCACCACATTTGTATATGAGCTAAGTCGTTTGAGAGTGAAGCACTATCTTCGTCACTTGATATTTCTCTATATATTACCGAATCATCCGCAAATATCCTCACATTGCTATCGATCTTGTCGCTTAGGTCATTGATATAAATGAGGAAGAGTAAAGGTCCGATTACGCTGCCTTGGGGTACGCCTGAAGTGACTCTGACTTTATTCGAACTAACGCCATCAAGTACCACTTGCTGTTCTCTCTCGTGTAGAAAATTCTTTATCCATTCAATTATTTCCTTGTTGATACCTGCTAATTTTAGTTTGTAAATTAATTTGTAGTGGGGGACCCTGTCGAAAGCTTTCTTGAAGTCAAGGAAAATAGCGTCCACTTGTTTTTTACTTTCGGCAGACTTTAAGATATCGTGGACGAATAGAGCTAGTTGGGTTTCGCATGATCGGTTCTTTCTAAATCCGTGTTGGTTCTTACTGAGGAAACGATTGCTATCTAAGAACTTCATAAGTGAGCTAACAACGACGTGCTCCATTACTTTTCCGGAGAGTGAAGTTAATGAGATAGGCCTATAATTTCCTGGGTTCTCCCTCAATCCAATTTTATAAACGGGCGTAGCATTCGCTGACTTCCAATCTACTGGGACTCTACCTTCGCGCATGGACTTGGTAAATGTAATTAATATAAAATACGGGGTATGTACATCTAATTAGTAAGGAAGATATCAGTTTGTTGTAACAGTTTGGTGTATCATTATTATCTTAATCCATATTGTTGAGGATCACAGTTCCATATTCGAACGCACTAGATAATACCTCACAAATCTATACTAGTTTAGAATCAGTCAACCATTTTAACGAGAGTATATGATCAGGATATCGAATTAGCCATGTTATTCGAAGAAGATTATGGGGACCGATTTCTCTATGCTAACCACAGCGCAATAATATTTACGTGCGATATAGCTGCCTAGGCCGTGATTCTTTGGCGACAGATCATAAAAAATACAAGATAGTGGAACCTTGATAATAGCAATTGTTCTTAAAAGGTGCATTACATGAAGATTCAGTCTTGAAAGAGGGACGATTTCTCTGTTATCGTTCCGTCACCTCTCTCACTCTCTCTACGAACAGTGGGCTTTCTAAATGTAAGATGTTAACTCTACACGTCTACACAAATCAAGAGGTGAAAGTAGGTGTAGAGGAAAGTGACACAAAATGGCGGAGCGATAGCAATCCTCCCATTACTCATGCACGTCATGCCCTCATTTATCAGCGCAGGTATTCTTTTTAGGTAGACAGTCGCTGGGGAAAGTGATGTGAATTTCAACCAAATAAGACAAATATTCCGTAAAAACTATGTTGATCTCAAAAACCAACGAAACTGGGACTAGTTTCAACTTATCCACGTAATCTTTGGGTGTATGTACGAATACCTGAAAGGTGAATTATTTTTTTATGTGCTAAATTGGTCTATTAAGGCTGATGGGGTATTTTACAAGATTAAAATACTAGAGAGGTTGTCTTCAAGTCACATATGCTTCCCAATTAGTAAAATTTCACTGTATATTCGGGGTCACCATATCTATAAGGTCGAAACCGGGACATCTAATCTGAAGAGGCTTTAACAGGGAGAAATCCGCTGCTTTAAAATTTAGTTTAGCCAATTTTATGAGTTTGCTTTCTTATTACAGTTAGAAAGGTTCACATATGTATTTAATTTTAATCTCCTAGCCAACTTCTTTTATGCCTGAAACTTACGGAACTGAAAGTCGTCTGGGTTTTTCATTCAAATCGGGAATAGATAAATATTGACTGGTGATATTCCTGTAAATCCTAATCCTATTTAGGACAAGAAATATGGTAGGCAAAAGTATAGAAGCTAAGAATAATGCTTAGGAAGAATTTAAAAATTAAAGTAGACTTAATAGCGTCCTTAATGGGAATTGTTGAATGTAAAAGTCAAGTCACAATTTCCATTTCATCTAACAAATACTTAATATTTGGCATGACAACAAAAATACATAATAATTTATTTATAATGGATCAGTATAAAACTAGCTGTATATTATAAAATCCGCTGTTTCGGCTTCAAATTTCCGGTAGCTCTTCGTGATGGGAGAGGAAAAAATAGCATAACTTTTACTTGTTGCCACAGTCCTGTGGTAATGAGTAACATTTTGTTTTTATTCCTCTCTCATTTCTGAAAAGTTTCTTGAATTCACGGCCAAAAAACTAGACAACTGCTAAAATACAATATTGATATCAAAATCCTAGGGAAACTATTCTAAAAAAAAGAAACAGAGTAGGTTCACATCTATGGGCGAGGTCTTTTGAAAATCATACATGTAAAATTAAGAGAGGCGTTGTACTTTTTCTACAACGATTTTTTAATGAAAAAACACGGCCAGGTTTGAAATATTATGATGACGATTTATCATTGAAACTGTTCATGTTTTTCATTAAGAAAATAGTTGCGGAAAAGGTACAACGCTACAATTTTCGTTCTAGAGAATTGTTTCCCGCAAAAAATAGTGTGATCACGTTGTGATACTGCCAATTATTGTGGCACAGCGGTTTCACGGACGATCAGTTGAATTCCCCTTTCAGAATTTTCATTTCCGTTCTTTTTAGACAAGCAGGAGATTTCAGAAGTTTACGGCTAATGCTGTTGGTTAACTACAAGGTTGGCTTCCATAGAAACGAACTTAGCGGTTCGTGGGAATCGATACTGAATCGTAAACATGCTGACCAAAGAGTCAGTTAAGCGTTTGCGTCGTTGGCAGATGGTATTTTGAGACCCCTAGTGAAACGGAGCGCGGTGGTTCATGACGGTTATTGGAGACGTTCTGATTCAAGGATTCTCAAAGCGACCCCTTTTGGGGTCTGTCGCGATTCGCAGGGGCTGCTAAGATTTAAGGCACTCAGTGTCGGTCTTAGGGAAATATTTCATGAGTTATATCCGTCTAACTTACATTGATATGTACGTGCGCACCCTGAAAGCCGCCGTTGGCGTGTGGCAGGGGATGTAATCCCATCAGTTTCCCTACCAAATAGACGGCCTATTATGGCTAACCTATGCCTCGTGCGCCTTAAAGAGAAATGCAAGAGAAAAATCTGGGTTTCTGAACCCTGACGCCGCTATATCTTGATGACTGTTCTTCACTGTAAGGGTCGTGCTACCATATCTTGATGAATGAAATATTTATCTATTGTCCTTTGATACTGGATGGAGAAAAATTTATCTTATATTTACTTTTGTCTCAGTCTTGCTCAGTGATGATAAGAAAGCTATGATGTATGAGTTATGCTGAATAATAGCTTTAATTAAAGTTTCTCCGTATGCAGCGTTATAAAAAGTGGTACTCGTAGAGGCATTGTGTGTCAGCGGTTAACGTGAGTTTGTACTGCTTACAGCATTTACTGCTCAGTGAGGAAAGCAAGAGGAGACTACCTCATTCCTCATCTTGCTATATTGTTACAATTGTTTTTATATGTTATTTTTTTTGATTCGCGTATTTATTAGGACTTCATTTGTTACATCGCATGTAATTGCATTATGTCTCGCCTGTGTATGATAAATAAATGATTATTAAAACATCTTAATTCCATTATTTACATAAACATTGACTTAATATCGGCATCTTATTCATTGAGTTGGCACCATTTCGGTACGAAGGTCCTGTATTTATCCAATATGGTACTCTTCCGACGAAGGGTCCGCTATCCCTGGCTAACTTATTTCATAAAGAAATACGGTTGAAACTGCTTTCCGCCCAGAGAAGGATTTTTCCTTGGGGATACGTCGCAATGTCTCAGAAATCGACATTTTTCCCTGGGATGATGAAATTTCTAAAGTAATCGCATAAGTAAACTGTGTTTTTCATTAGCGATGGCTTTAGAGATGACAGGTGAAATATGGAGTGAAAGAGGTCGCGAGGCCCGTTATAATAACACTACTATTGTATCTATGGTGTACGTTCTCCGTTATTTCCTCCCGGATGAAAATCCTTATGGGATCATTCTAATTTTATGCCAGCGATTGGATCCTGACAAAGTGAAGACACTGCCATTCCGTAAGGCAATGGCTCGGCCTGAGCTTAGGCTATTATATCTCACGCGAGGAGCTGCAACATCTCGAGGAACGTAATTGCGAACGACAGGTGGCGCTCGTGAACAGCACTCGCGAGTTTACTGCACATCTCGTAAACATGACATTCATCCTCTCGATTATACGTTTGCGTTATTGTACACAGCTATTTTCCCTGCGTTCCTGGAAGTTTACGACAAGTCTACGCTTCGATTCTAAACCTGAAGAAAGAGAAACATGGTGGATGTTTGCCTCCTTGATTTTATGGCAACTTTGACCACAAATACAGCGACATAAATTCCGCTAGTTATGTTATACTTGTGGAGAAACAATACGTCTTTATATTGGGCGAAATTGTTACTGGAGAGTCCCATCTTCCATTTCACTCTTGCCAAAATTTTGTACAAACACGTAAAGATAGCATTATGTGGTTTTGAACTACAATATTTACGGATTTTAAGAAGCTCAGTGGAGATAAAAATAAAAAGAAGAAAGATAGGTTGGGCGTGTTTTAAATCGGAATCGGAGCATGTCACAATGTTCTCCCATTAAATCTAAGACATGAAGAAGGTATCAAACGATCTCAAATTTCATTTCAACGCGTATAAAACTAATAACGCCTTTTAAATTCTTATTAAAATTTTATACAGCTCCAGAAACGTATGTCTTTTTTCAAATAGGAAAAATGCTTCTCCAGTTCAGTGTGTGCTTCATTAGAATAATAAAATTTTAATGTTCAGAGCATTTCTGTTGTTTAATATCCTGTAAGAGAAAGTTAATCAGTCACGTTTTTTTTTCGTGAGGGGAACCTCAAGGACATTTTTTTAGCATCGGTTTTCTGCCAATTTGGCCAAATTAAGCTAAATGGCTATTCCTTGTCAAGAAAATTGGTTCAAATATCTTTTTCAAGCATCATTACCCGCGATTATTAGATATTTGGAGCATAGCCAATTACCTCTTTTCTTCGTTTTCATTCAAATATTTTGTTCAAGTTTTTATCGACCGGACTTTATTCTCCCTAATCCTGACTCTATTCTTTAATACTCACAGAATCTCTTCATAAAATTTCCACGTAATATCTTCCGTTCCTCTGACCAATTTCTATGGAATTTCCTGTATTTATTTTTCTACATCTCTTTAATTTTGGTTCAGCTGCTATTGCTTCGAAATCTTCATTGTTTTTATATCGCCTTTTGTAATATTAAACTATTTTTGGTTCCTTTTATTTTCTTCAAGCCAGTCAAATTTGACCAATTTTTTTATTGAAAACTCTAATTAGTCTTTAGTGTTTCTGCTGTAGGTAGGTATCTTAAATTGCTTTTGGTGCACGACGTCTTTGTCCATTTCTCAATAGTCACTTGAATGATCGAAGAAAATCCTTTATTAAGGCGAGATTAAGCCAAGTTAGCCTCTCTCTTCCACCTAACCTCAATTCTAAATACAATTTTTCAGTTTAATATTTATAGTTAACAGAAAAAATACAGCAACAACACAAAAATATTTGGGTTTGATGACCACTCCGTACATTTAAATATACCTTAATACCCTGCAATCTGCCTTTCGGTGTGCAAATACCAAGTATTTCTGGCATCTTCCATGTACAGTACCAACAAACTGGTATTTAAAGTTTCAGTTGTCTGGAGTTCTCTTCTCCATCCAAATTATATTTTATCATATATGGTCATACATTTTCCTGAGGATTTTCCGTACTTGCCTTTAAGTTTCTGCAATTAGAGTACCCTTCAACTTGACCTATTAATCTTTCTTTTCTCTCCGGCCTTCCCTTCTGAGAGCTTTCAAAATTCCAGCTACTAAAGCCGTTTTTCTGTATGCGTCTATTACAAATTATTTTTCGAAAAACATTTATTTTTGTTTACTGAAAAATTTCCACTCGTTTCCCGCTAGGTCATCGCAAACTCTGGAATCGGCCTAGCGAATGATGGGTAGCACTTTCCTTTAGCTTTCCTGTTAAGACCCTTGAGAGTTCTCATCGAATAATGTCACATTTTATATGCCCTTGCTACTACATCACCAGCTGATGAACAGACAAATATGAAGGCAAATTTTCTTGCGCTGTAAACTGATACATTTCTACATATAAGAAATCCACCGAAAAAGTAATACACTATGTGTCATATTCGACAAATAATACTGAAATGCATCGATACATTATAGCAATAATTTTGCTATTTTCGGTATAATATGTCCTCAACTAGTCATTCATTCCTATTTTATTGCATATTTTCACTCTTCTCGGTAATATTGAGGAGAACGTCGTTGGTGCTGCTATTAGAGAGGCCGATGTAAATAATCTGGAATTCTTTAGGTATTACAGCTGCTGTAGTAGCAACCGAAATTTTACTAATAGCAATGTAATTATATAATACGTTTGATTGGTAAAGTTATCGATAAATGTACTCATTTTATCAAAGATTTGGCGATTTCGATTCGTAAACAATATTTGATAATGAAATTAAATATGTAGCATTTCAGTTGAATTTTCTTTCGTAGATCAATTCCGTACTACCTTCAAGTGGAATTTGAACTAGAATTACCATTTCTANTCGACAAATAATACTGAAATGCATCGATACATTATAGCAATAATTTTGCTATTTTCGGTAGAATATGTCCTCAACTAGTCATTCATTCCTATTTTATTGCATATTTTCACTCTTCTCGGTAATATTGAGGAGAACGTCGTTGGTGCTGCTATTAGAGAGGCCGATGTAAATAATCTGGAATTCTTTAGGTATTACAGCTGCTGTAGTAGCAACCGAAATTTTACTAATAGCAATGTAATTATATAATACGTTTGATTGGTAAAGTTATCGATAAATGTACTCATTTTATCAAAGATTTGGCGATTTCGATTCGTAAACAATATTTGATAATGAAATTAAATATGTAGCATTTCAGTTGAATTTTCTTTCGTAGATCAATTCCGTACTACCTTCAAGTGGAATTTGAACTAGAATTACCATTTCTAGTTCAAATTTAAAGAAGATAAAAGCTCTGCAGCGAAACGGAAAACAAATGTACATGCATTTGTTACAGAAGTCACTGACATAAGGTAAATGAATGTATAAGCATACGCGCGTCATCATCAAGTTATAAATGTCTTCTCGCAATAACCACATGTGTCTGATCATCGCTACTTCTTTCAGGTATGATGCGTATTATGTCAGACCCATCTCATGTTCTTGAAGTATGCCCCTGGACCAAAAATGGATCGATATCTTGGTATCTTTACCAACACTCCGTATATGTTAGTTAACTGATTATGCCTCATTGAATGCCTTGTTACATCAAATTTACTCTTTTTCGTCCTTATGTTTTTAAAAGCTATATATTTTTCTTATTACACAGCGTGTTCTCCTCATTTTCCTCCAGGTCCGCATATCCATCGCCTCAAGCTTTTCCACTTTTCTGATAGTCCATGTCTCGTATCCATGTAACAATACGCTTCTAATAAAAGTTTTGTTAACATTTTTTCTGGCTTCTATGCTCTATGGTTACTGACTAATAAGATCTCGTTTTGGAATTTTTGTTTCACCAAGACTATTATTCTGTTAATTTCGGTCTCACATTTGTTGTCATTTTTAATAATACTCCATGGATAGCGACATTTTGCAATCTGTTCGAAGTTAGTAAGTCCAAAGTCCAAGGTAAGCGTGCCACCGTTCCAACCCCAAGGTACCGGGTTCGAGTCCTGGCTTGCCGGATTTCACCTGTTAGGGAATGGTTGTTTGTATTTGTAAATAAAATTAATTATTGAAATGAATATAATTGGGATTAGCTTTCTGTTTCAATTAGAGAAATTATTATATAAATTGTGGAATTTTATTTGCTAATTTCTGTTACCATTATTTTGGTATTCTTCTTATTGATATTCAATTTAAAGATCTCCGAAGGCTTTGGAGAGAAAACGCCAGTGATCATTGTGGTTGATAGGTCTCCCAAATCAGGTCCTTGCTGCATGTAACTCATCAGTGCTCGAAACTATCGGAGGTCTTTATATATATGTACACGGTTCTGTCGACATCTGTGATAAATTTGATATACAGTTCAGATTTCTTCTCTATCCATACTTTGCCCTTAAGATTTCAATATAACATCAGTTTTCTTGAATCCGCCCATTACGTATCACGCTGCTTTTCCATCATTTTCTTCTAGTTTTCTTATATATTGGAGAAGTATTACCCTCGAGGGACCTTCGTAAGTTTACGATGCCAGTGTGACTGCCTCGTAATTCCCTCAACTTTTTATTATGCATCGGAGAAATAAAACGCCTTAATCCACTTATAAGTTGCGAAGGAGAATTTCCTCGGCTCGAAATTAGTGCGCAGCGAAGAGGAAGAGTTATTGGGGAAATTGCTCGACTCCCAATAATTATGTACGCTAGAATCAACTTCAAAATGAACGCCGTCGAATATCTCACTCCCCCCCTCCTCGCTCGCATCTTCTTTTCCGATATTTTCTCCATCACCTTCTGCCTTCGCTTCCCTTCATCGAATTCAATTTGTTGTTTTAGGAGAACCCTCCGTGATGCTGCATTTTGTTTTCCGAAGGAAACTTTACTTCTCGAGTTAGCCCAACTTTTTGGTGCCCCAAAATTCTCCGTTTTTGTTTTTCAGAGTTAGATCTCCACCTATTAAGCTAGGCTGCTTTGAATTCATTTTTATTACCGTTATGAATTTTGTGGGTTTCCAATATTTTTCATAACCTTCATCTTGTGGGCGTTGCCCTTCTGTGGAGATTTTTATCGTGTAATTGACTTTGATGTGGTGTTTTACGTTGGTTTAGCAATAAAGAGAAGATGGATGTAATTGAATGGTTAGTTGGTGTATCAAAGTTATGGAAATGACACGCAAGGGAAAGGAAGACCGAGGAAAAGCTGATGAATGCTCTGAATAAGGAAATGAAAAGAAAGTCCAAGTCGTGTATCCCGAGATTTTGTCTGCCCCAGCAAGCATCAAATTTCTCCCAGAATTCTCTTTAAATCAAAATAAAAAATATTCTCTAGCAACTGAATAATACGCCTTTGTATTTAATATATTTGCCATACTAAACTATGAAAAATCAGGTTAAATCAGTCGAAATTTTACGAAATTTGAATAATATGCTACTTGCGGTATTTGGAAGCGCACCAAGAGCCATGGCATACCATTCCAGTGTGTCGCGGTTCACAGTTCGGGTAGCATTCACTTAAAGAATGAAAGGGAATGTGAGGATAAATGTCTCGAGCGAAATATGTAAGTATAGATAAGAATATTGCGAATAAACGAGGGAATTTACGTAATGACTTCAGTAGGGAATAGTCGGTGGTACAATTTCAGTATCCAATTTCAGATTGGAAAAGGAAACCATCGAATCTATGTTATTATATAAAGATGATCGTTTCCGTTTAGAGCACAGATCTTGAGATATTACAATGACCTCGTGCTCGACATTTGTGTCGTGTCAGAGAGATTTTTCTCATTTTTTTCATATTTCACTTCTATATCTACGTACATTCCCTGCAAGCCACCTTTCGGCGCGTGGTTCTAAACTTTCTGTTTTCTTTTTCTCCTCCAACGCTTTCACTTTCCCTTCATATACTTATTAGTAAGTGGAATTAATCGATATTCTGCTCAGCGACAATCCGATAACTTCCAAATATATATATAAAATACATAGCGGATATCGGTTTACACGAAATGTTGAGGACCAATGTATACATTTCGCGTAAACCGAGTTTCGTGTTAACCGAATGCCTTACCAACGCAACCTTCCACCGTTATTTCCGTCGATAAAAGCATTTATAGTCTCTCATATTTAAAAACATCTTAAGTTTACATTTATTAAACAAGGGAACGTGTCACTCAGTGGTCACAAATATATAACCACGTAAACTCAGCTCTTTATAAAATAATTGTGAAACTGAAGAACAAAATCATGAACTACATTTATATACAGAATGTTTATTATTTTTTGATTAAATCCCAAAATGAAGCCATTTCGTGTTATCTGAAGAATTTTTCTGAAGAACCTTGAGAAATATAAGAATTTATGCGTTAAACGTTTAATATACATACCGTTTTAATAAACATTAAAGTTATAGGATAGGGTGCGGACCACTCCTGCCATGGTGTAATCCGATATTTCATGTCCTCGGCTTTCGCGTTAACCGGTTTCCGTATATTTTAGGATTCAGGATCTGTTCTCTTTTTCACAACTTACGCAACCATAATAACCTACATTCTATGTAATTAGAATAACATGTACTTCATACTTAATGGAATATAGGAAACAGTCATGTTTTCACCGTGAATGGCGAAGTCAAGCTTCGAGATTAGGGTCGTGTCTTGCATCGTTTGAGGTTAAGTACCTGTTATTTTGGGTCAATGATCAGTCGAGGACATCAGGTTAATAATGATGAAGCCGAGATGTGGAACCTGGGTCGCGTTTCATATCATCCCTGGTGAAGTGCATGTTATAAAGATCACCGTTGGCGTTTATTTTTACCAACAAGTTAATTATTTCTGAAATAACTTAATTATTGAGACGGATAATCAATCATTGGTTTCGACTTATTGGCACACATCATCACATGGAATCCAAGATGAGCAATGACGTGTCAATCTCTGCACATTAGGAAAGGTAAACTCCAAAATTGTTAACAGAACAAGATATATATTTTCACGAAATCTTTAATCGTTCTGTTACAATGGAAAACTTCAGATTATCGTTTAGTTCATCAAATAGGAAAACTTCAAGTTCCTTATGTTTTTGCTTAATTTATAATTTCGGTTTGTTGATGATATTTGATTAGGTACAGAATGCCTCTCTTCTGAGAATTGCTGATATATATATCTCTCTGCTGCTGCTATGTAGTATCACTGGTGATGATATATGTGAAAGAAAAGAGTCAACAGTTGTTATCACATATAAACGAAAATATGATGAAAATATGATTTCTGTACAAATTATCATAATTTCTGTACAGCATAGAATTTTAAAAGGTTTGGGACATTTACCAAATTATTGTTACTTTCGTGCATTCCTACTGTTACTTCCTTTTTAAATATGACTATACTAATTAATAATTCTTACATTATAATTATTTATACTTTCGTTACCAGTTGAATACATTCGTTAGACTTAAATCAGGTTTTATTTAGAATATCATTTACAACATTTTGATAGATTTCCTTGAAGTCCAATTGGTGTCACTGATCGCCCATTATATTTTATTTTCGATGAATGCGAAGATATAAGAAGCAAACGAAGAGTACTAAATTTACTTTAAGTACACCAGATGAATACATCATTTGGCGAATCTGGTGTTGTATTATTTGTGATTCTTTTTTTTAATTGGATGTTAACTTGTGGTATGAATTTAAATAAAAGGTACTAACGATTTAATTGGAAGATAATGAATGGAAAAACGCGTGTGAGCTTAGCAATTCCGGTAGACATTAGGAAAAGGAACATACAGTGATCATGGGTGAGTCCCATCGTATCTTTAAGTATCGCCAGCATCGGAAAGTAATCTAAAAGGAACGCGAATTATTAATTGGTAACTTCCTCGTCAATATAAATGTGCTCCAAATTCGAGCCTCTTTACTCATAATACCCGTGGGAGTTCGTTAAAGGTCGCTCGTCAAGGAAGGAATTCTTCCTTCTCAAGATAGTGAGAAGAAAAGAATCGCACTGTTTGAATTCAGCTGAAAAGGAAGAATTTATTCTACTGGGCAGATTCCGCTACATCGCAACATTTTTGAGAATATAATATTTAGTATAATATTTCTACCCTTTTAAGTCTGAGAAGACCCACTACTTCACAAAGTAGAGAGTGGAGTGATACCTTCGATAAAATTTGAATGAACAATAAAGATGACGATCAGGGATTTATTTTCTCGCCTGAAGATTCTTTTCCTACCTAGCCCTGAAATGAAATAAAGAAAGTCTGTTATTTACAGAGAAACAAATACAATCGCGATAAGATATGTAATAATATTTTCATATATACTAATACATTCAAATATTATTTCCAATTTTTGAGGTTCTTTTTCCTAAAAAAACGAGTAGTATTCTATGTTTTCCACCAGGCGTATAATATGTAAATCTTATCAATATTCTGGACCTTAAACTACAAATTCCGAAAGTTTGAGTTTCCTAAGTCCAGTTAAAATAGGAAAATTTTTCGCCTGTATGGCAGGCAGAGAGAACTTTTTGTTTGATGAATAGAAATTCATACAAATTAAAATTTAAAAAAATGTTATGAGTGTTTTTCTAAAGGATTATTCTTGACTTTGGATAGCTCATGTTATTTTGGCGTTTATGAAGGTGGTAAAAAATTAAAGAAATTTGGGGTCAAAATGACCCTTTGTGTCTAATGACGTAAGTATTTTTGACGCGAATAAGGGCGAAAAGAAGCAAAATGAATGCACAGATATTTGAAAGAGTTTTAATTAAATCGCTTTGTTGAATTTTAAAAGAGCTATCCATTCTCTAGCTCTCTACTATAATAATCCTTTCCATAGATCCAAAGGAAAATATATATGTACATCACTCGCGATTTCTCTTCCGGAGTTATGCTTGTAATTTACCTTAGTTAGTCAAAATACTCTGCCGTTATAATCTTTTACAAATGCCTTCGTCAGAGGCAAATGTCTTTTCATATATTTCCTTCTTTATTTAGAGCTACTAACGTCCTTTCCCCAACTTCTTGCTCATCATATTCAATCAGCATATCCTCGGTCTACCTCTCTCTTTGGAACCACTAATACCATCCTCATGCACCTCTTTGTTACTTTACCATTTATTCTCTCCGTACATACGACGTCAAACACCCCTTTTGTACTTGCCACACATACTTCCTCCCAGTCCCCAGTTAGTCATTACCCACCCATTACTGCCCCTTCTTGTTTCATTCCAAACGTGCTCCTCCTGCAATCAAAGGATTCGTTACGTCAGAGCGGCTTCCCATATGCGAAAAAGATATTCCGAAAGTACGCATCGAGAAGAGGGAGATGAGTGGTTCATCAGCCCGATGTGAACATGTTAGACCCGGTCGGCGAATCGAGAAAGATACACCGCCATTTTGAGTCCTCCATATTCGAGTTTATGACTGGAGCGGGTGCCGTGCTCGGCATTTAAATAACGAAGAGCGTGGGCGCGGGAAGGGGCATCGGCGGTGATATATCAGGACGGAGGGACACTTTGGTGGAAAGGAACCGGGAAGAGGCTTTGGCAGTCGCCGCCAAAGAAGCAATTTAACCTCCCTAATTAGCTTTCGCGGGATTGATCGAGCCGCACGCACACACACACGCTGCGATTCCACGTCAATATACATTCCCTTCTCTTTACTTTCGGCCAATTCCATCTCCTCTCCACCGCGAGAAATCCTTTCCTTTCCTTTATAACCTCGGAAATAAAAAAAAGAATTCGATCTCTCCAAAAAACTCCCTCTCCGACGCTCTCTGCCCTTTCATCTTCTCCCTCCCGAAATTGCCCCATTTTTTCATCTTTTTTATCTCGGGATTTAAGGGGGGCGGGCGAAGTGAAGTTGGCACAACATTCAGAATCCTTCCCACTAGAACGGACGTGCGAGGGACCGACACTGCGTGCTTCTCGAATTTTCTTGAGAGGGTTGGAAAAAGGCCGTTGGGGAAGTGTTTGGAAGATTAGCCTTTAAAGGTTTTTTCGTTACCAGTCCGTGGATGAAAGCAACTTGGATGGATAATTTAGGTGTGCACAAATTTTTGTTGCTTTTCGGAAGAAAAATATTTTGCACTCATTCACATCCTGTGTTTTATAAAAAGTCCGAAAGTTTCCCATTTCAGGGTTTTCGTGCTACGTTCATTTTTTGTCAGTACTAGAAACTGCAAAACTTTGCACATTGTTTAATTGAACTCAGGTTTGATTCCAGATTATCCACATACATTTACATAAAATATCCATAAAAAGGCCATTGTTATAGATTACGGGCTTCATTTTATTCCGCAAAATAATTATCCTTATATCCATTTGTATGATTTTTCACTCAAGTGTGAATTACACTGTCACCTGTACTTTTATTTAAAATTGTGGTTTCATAATTACTTCTATCCTTTATATCTATATTTGTGATTTTATTTATTCATTTTTTAAATATGTATACATTTTTGTTTAAGGGTTAGTTGTTTTCAGTCCATTGTAAAAGTGTTGAGCTCTGTATGGGTTCCTTTTAAATAAATAAAAATTAAATTATTGATAAAGATCGCAAAAAATTGAGAAATATGTCAGATATATTGAATGAATTTTTTTTAGTTTTATAACCAATGTTTACATTCAATTGAAAATTTTCCGAAGATTTATAAATTATTTCAAAATTTATAAAATTTCAGTGCAATTCGAAGTTCCTTTGTTTATCGTCTCGTTCCCTTTTCGATGATGTATGGGGTAGAACGCCCAATTAGAGGAAATAGAGGATTCAGTTTAATCGCCTTAAGAAAAGCACTTTGTTTTATAAAATTATTTATATTTTCTCATTACTTATTTTTCACTTTGCAAGAGTGGTGGTATAAAGGGGGAAGCAAGGGTGGTGAGGGACGCCGGAAGTGGCCACGGGCGATAGCTCCCAAGATAGTGCGTGTGTCTGTATATACATCTTTGTGTGTGCCTCAGAATCTCGTTCGCCACTTCAATCAGCTTTAGCTTAGTGTTGCTCTCCCTTTTGCAACATCTCCCCAATCATGAGCTATCTTTTTCTTTCCTCTCACATCTATCTTTTGCATATGTGCAAGCCGACGTAACACATCCCTTCCGTAATGCCTCCGCAGGCTTCCTCACAATGCATTCTCATTGGTTATTATACCGTTCCTCTCGAATTCTTTTCTAACAACAACTGTTCATAAGCGGCTTTTTGAGGAGCTTCGGCTTTTAAGTATTTGGTTTTGTAAAATTTGCATCTTCTGATGAAATTTGTAAACGGTGGTAGAAACCTAGAATTAGAGACAAACAATCAAAGTTTGGATTTATATTGGTATAAAGTGTGACATTTTAGATTATTATTTATATTTACGGTAAGGGTTCTTAATGATTACTATAAGTTTCTCTTACTTAAGATCTTAGTGACTTAGTAAACAAGGAAAAGAAAAATAAATCAGATCTTCCTTTGATGTAAAATGTTTCTCCAACTATTAAGTGGCACTGTTTGAGCAGAAAGAAAAGGAAATTGTAACACGGCTGTTAATGATTTATAGGTTTAGCAACACCCCGTAAGTCGTATGTTGACCGGCGGAACTCACTTTTAGAGACAACCTGGTAGCTACGGATTACCAATTTCTGAGAATCACCCTATGTGCATTTTGGAAACATTTTCTCCGTTATCAAGGGTCCCAAGATAATAATTTAATTCATTTTTTTCTTATTGTAAGACCCTTGAGAAGGGAAGCTTTGTATCCGAAATTCGCATGGTGTGATTCCCAGAAATCGGTAATCTGCAACTTTCCGTTTGCTTATAAACGCGAGTTTCGCCTGCCGACATACGGCGTACACGAGTGTTTTTAAACCTCTATTTGTGCACTAATATTGAAGTTATTGCTTTTAATATCTGTAATTATCTCTAAATCTCTAAATTTGCGTATTTATGAAATTTAATACCCTGCTGCGTCCATATAAAATCCGATAAACACTCGTTCTTTCATTTTATTCTTTTTTATTTCTTTCTGGAAGAACCTAAACCCCTCCAACTCTCACAGATACTAAATATAGAATGATTAGCGTAACTTTTATTCATCTCCATCATCCATTTGAGGATAAAAGATACCAAATTTATAGGATTCCATTCTTCTCGCTCGATTGGATAGTAATTGAAAGTTCAATGCCTTAAAAGTGATGATTTTGCCGAGATGTTGTAGAATTTAGCAGCATTCTTACCATAAAAGCCAAACTCGGTGGAACGCTTTCTGAGAAGAATTTTCGGGTTAGAGTCGAAGGTATAGAGAAAAGGAGTCGGAGAAGGTGTATCGGAAGGATGCAGAATCGAATGTGGGGGAATTGGATATCCGTTGATTTGACTATGAATGAGAAAGATGCAATGATAGGTGTCGCTCACTACTATCCTCTTCTACCAGAGCTCAGAGATGGGTCTGGAGAAGATTTCCGTCATTTTTCTATTTCTTAAATTCCGCACTGTGTAGGTCTGAACTTTGGTCTACTCTCCCCTTTCCTGGATCTCCTGTAGTGAAATGTATTCGATGAAAACGCGATCATCTGTATCGCAGGTTTTTAGGGAAACATTTCTCAGTAATTTAATTTATTAAGTAAAGAATATAGATTCATTTTCTTATCGTCGATTAAGTATTTTAGCTCCAAGTTACGGAAACTTTGATTAAAAAAATTTTTTTTTCTTGATACCCTTTCCCATTGAGCTAAGTTGAGATGAGAAGTGTTTGTTTTTATTTTGTAAAAATAGGACTACTTTATTTAATTCTATCTCTCTTTTCCCCGTTAAGAATCAACAGGGACTTCAGCTAGTTAAGAATGTAAATAAGTGAAAAAGAAGGATGTAATCTGATTTCATGAATTCTGAAATTTATATTCATTGTAGCATGTGCGTGGGTAAATGTGTAAAAGCTATAATAATTTTAAATTAGTAAAAAATATATGATATAATAATATATAATTTCATATCGTAGGTAATAGATATAATTATATGAAAATAATTATGTGTATTGTATATGATATGATGATAGTTATATATATTTCTTTTGTGGAATATGAATGTGTATCGCGTGGTAAAGGAATTGGAATTACTGTCCGCGTCTTAATTACAAGGAGAGTACCTAACTCTCTCTTAAAGTCCACCTAAAGGCAACGAACCCATGATCGTAAATTGAACGTTTCACTGATCAGACGCAAGAAGAACCGGGTGTTTTAGAAAACGGGGAGACTAATGAGGTATCTGCTATATATTTTAATAAAATGAGTATATACGTGATTTCATTTATATCAAAATAATCAATGCTAGAAAGTATAGAAATATTTTTATTCCCCGTTTGAATCCCCAGACCGTCTTAAATCAATTCCCTCAAAAGTTCATAGTTGGTAATTGGTTAACGAGCGATTCCGGTAGAATATTGTCTTTGAAAGAATAACGTTCGTTGACCGGTCACCGACGCCGGCCAGATAGTCCCGTTCCCTCAAGCGTAATCAATGTTAGTTCGCTGACCACTGAATGAGGATCACTGAGGACCGGTGGTTCAGAACTCCCGTGACATAAGCCTAAAGCACGTTTGAGTATAACGCTCCTCACTGAGGGAAACTCGAGTTCTCATTGAGATAGACGTAAGAAAACTGGATTAGGTGGACCAGTTTTGGCCTTTGGTTTGTGGCCTTTCTCTGAATAGGAAGTGCAGAGAGGATGTTTGAAGGATAGCTCTGAGGGAGTCCTCACGAAGGGAATGGTGATGGTCTCGAAAGCTGTATGAAAAAGACTGATAAAATTCTTAATCTCGAGTGCTCTGTTCAATGGGTGTAAGATATGGACATTGAGGAAAGAGGTAATTAAGAGATTTTAAGCCTTTCAGATGTGGTGGTGGAGCAGACAGGGAAAAGAAAGATTGGCCGATAAGAAGGGAGGGAACAGAGGCTGAAGTTGGAGGAGAGGAAATACTGATTGAAGAAATAAAACAAAGAAAGAAGAAATAGGCTAGTTAGATATCGAAGGGAATAGGCTGCTAAAGAAAGCAGTTAATGTTAAGACACAAGGGAGAGAAAACAAGGAAGGCAAAAAAAAAGTTAATGGGTGATATAAAAAGAGGGATTAGGTAAGATGAAGCAAGGGGAAAGGCATTGATTAAAGCAGTATTGCTGACAAACATCTCGAGTAGTAAGAGTATGACAGTAAGTTTACAGAGTAATCTGCTGAGACAGTCGTTGCATTTGGGAGTTTTTGAAATGGAAATGCTTCCTCGTTAAGAACAAAATGCCATCTCATATTTGGTATAAGATATAATTATAGTTGTAGATTGTTTATTATTTTGTGGTATTCCTTCCCAAGGGTCGCATGTATTTGCATAGGTGGTGGTAATTAAGAGGAAACTGAAGTAGTAGAGTTGATCAATGTTAATCAATCAATTGTATCCAATGATGTTCCTTCTCGTTGTAGAAGACTGTTAATTCGTTAATAATAGCGCGTCTGAATGTTTTTTATTTGCCGATAGTATTTTCCAGAGGTGAAAGAGATTCCATATGGGAGTCAGTCTTCGGAAGTGTATGGTAGATCCAATTATAATAGATGGTTGATTTGGAGTGTATGCATTTGTATCAGACATAGTCATCTTTATGAAAATAACATCTGTTAGTGGAAAGGTCACGGTGTGGTTTGAGGATTGTTTATTAGAAGCCAAGAGGAGTATTTGTATAGAGGGTGGTTAAATTAAACCCATCGTACTAAAGCAACTAGGTTGGACAATTTTCATAGTAATGATACCACACTTGATAGGAGTCTCCATCTTATGGGAATTCTCTATGATACTTTATACTAAGGGGTTCCTAAAGGTATCTGAAGGAAAGCACATCAAGAGAGGTATCAGCTATACCAATGGAAACTCTCAGTGCAGCCGTTCAACATGATACCTTGGTTATTAGACTGTCATGTAAAATGATGCATGTAATTTAGTCCACCTTTTGCTGTCATTATAGCTCCCTGTTGTATAGTATTGTAGTACTACATATTATAGCTATAACGTCACAATGAATTCTAACCAATCCTATGGAATTACACATTCGTAATTACTCCTTCCCTTGCTGTTGGTAATATTCAAATTATGTTTCCTGTTTATCACTTATCTTCCACAAAGAGCCTGTTAGTTAGAGAAAGATTAATTATAATCACTTACTACATTATCATCTGATCCTGCGCTTAAGCAACCTCAATTTGCGGTGAAAACATGTTATGAACGTATATATACTTAAGTTAAAGATAACCTTTCACGAAGCATGCTGAACTGATTGTAACAAACGTTAAATATAAGGGAAAGTTGATAACTGAGGTTTGATAAATATTTTTGACGGAATCATACGGTTGGTGGATATTCTGGGGTGTTCCCAACCCCACATAGTATCCGACGTTTGCCCGTTGCTACGGCGGGGTTCTTGGTGTTATTCCGAGTATTGATTTTTGGAGCTAATTTCAAGAAGTGTCTTCAAAACCGTCGAGTTTTCAAGTATTTTATATGCGTGGGGATGAGATTCTTTCTGATTAGTTTGATCATTTCCTCAGTAATTCGTACATAATAACAAAATAGAACCTTCAGTTATTAAGTAGAATCCATTGATGAAAGGAGCAAACTTTTCGAGATGTATGGATAAATAGTATTCCTGTTACGATATTTAATAAAGCGGACATCCCAGCGAATTCCTCCCTAAGAATTTCATCTTCGGTATTCCCTGAGGTCCATAAAAAAAAACTCCATTCAAATATACATCGTTAAAACCGCCTGCGATTACTGAGATTCGCTCGATGGATGCCTTCGCTCCACTCTTCTTTTATTTCTTTATCCCCATCCTTTCTTTTTATCCCTTACTAAACCTCTCTCTCTTTCCTCCCTTTTCTCATTTCATTGCCTAAGAGGTATCAGATTAACATTAAAATACATTCAATTGAGGAGGAATTTTCTCGAGAAAAATCTGGCTTACAGGCTATCTCTTCGTTTTTTTGATGTGTAATTTAGAAAGAATATCACGACCACCGTCCAATCGGAGATAACTTTATTGAATAATTGACAGAATGTCCATTTTACAAGATAAACACACTAGACACACCAGGTCGACAAAATGTAGGAAATGAGTACAAGGGAAAAGCCAACCTTCTTTTTCTAATTTCTTTCGCTATACTTTGAAGTTATTGGATATGTTTATAATAGAACAGTAGAGCCAAATAATAACAAATCAGTTAATCAGTATCTTCCAAAGAAATATGCTCTACAATTCTCCCTGTCGATTAACGTTGGTATTGATAAAATATTGTTTGCCTAAACGGTGACAAATAAATAATGATATATATAATCAAGTTTAATTTGCGCTAATCTGAACATTTACTATCAAGTTTCATTTGTGTTAACCTTATGAAAAAGAGAGTCTCAGACCAAACAACAGTTGGAATTAAAATAAAATACTGAGATACGACAGTAAAAGTACAGTAAATCTCAAAATGAATTTCACATTATAGAGGGACTTGGTACATGATCGTTATAAAAGCGCATGAAGTATATACAATTTATTCCACAAGGTTGAGCTTGATCTTAGCAAATTTATATCCAATATGTCCTTAACCTTCAATTGGAAGGAACGCAAAGGAAATACATTCACATTGCCTATTTGAATAGGCGAAGAATGAATGTTTACAGTCATTGCGTTACAAGTGAGCAGACTAAGTGAATAATAAGAAAACAGTATAACTTTAAGTCAATTAATAAAAGCACCAACATCTTTTGTCTACGCATTTTCATCTTTCGTGAGCAATAATTTTTAACACATTCAATTTTTTTTTTTCAGGTGAGCGTTTTTGGAGTTTGGATGCTTACATTGGCCCTTTCTAGCGGATAATGATAATTCAGTTTTATTCTGAAGTTTTTCAATGTAGTTTTCAGTCTGACGTACAGCGTAGATTCAACAACCGCTATATTATAACGTTTTCCATAACGGCGCCATAGAACTGCCTTAAGATTACAAGAAAATGACCATGGCAACATTAACTTTCGCGCACGCGCACTGAGGATTCCGGGTTATTTTTTGTTACTCAAAATCTACTTGCGTAATTTCGAAGGTATCGCTACTAATTGAATATAAAGCAAGTTTTTACTTGCTTACTTTACAGTAAACATTTTCGACCTCGCAACGGTGTTTCGGATATTTTTGTTTCTTCCTCCGATCTCGGCATTTTTGAAAATAATGTTCCCCCATCTCAGGATCGTTCAAAAAAGGTAGTTCCTAAACTCTTCAGCTGCTGGTACCCTTTGAACTCTCAGAATGTGCTCTCCTTCACCGTAGTTTCATGTTTTTATTCCTCGTCAAAAATGACACAAGCTCTCTCCTTTTATGAATGTAAATTCTGTTAACTTAAAGATTTTTTTTCGTCCTAACAAGACTGAACTCAGATCTTTATTTATACAGTCATTATTTTTAGGTTATGCAACTTAATTAATAATAACTATAAAATATAATTAAATAATGAAGTGATAATGTTCGTAACCTCTGTATTATATGGGGATTATTATAGAAAATATTTTTTTCTGTTTCGAAGTAGTGATTTCAATAAGCATGTTTAGCAGATATCTGTTTATAAGGTGTTTCCCGCACCCATGTAATATACGATGTGTTTTCATCGGTTCGTACATACTCTGCGACTGTTTGCAAAAACTCAGCGAAAAGCGTCTCGATACGAGAGAAGCCTTTTGAACACCATTTTTTGATGAAAACGGTGTATTACGGTCAAGTTAGTGAAAGAAAAACAATAGGAAATTCATGTAATTACCAAATACAAATATCAACAGATGCCTGAAATCACTAGGAAAAACGAAGAAAAAATCTGGCAAGATATGAACGAATTATTTGGCGAAATTGGGACTCGTAAGACTCACCTTCCGTTTAACCCTCATTATGTGGATTTCCATGAAATATGTAAAATGTGTTAAGGTATAAATGAAGGTGCTTTACTAATTCTTAAAGACGAGGTATAGCTATATTAATATTATCATCAGCAGAAAAACGCATCGTAATTTTCGGTTCATCAGTGAGTCAGATGACTGTGTTAGTCGGAGAAAGATAAGGAAATCTAAAGAAATAAGAAATGTATATTAGCTTAAAACTATAATTCTCCGGGCTTTTAAAATACTAAAGGAACGCAAATACAGTGCCCGTGCAGTAAGAAATTTTATGCAGCAATTTGGTTAACAGCAGTAGATAGAGAAATTAATTGTAATTCCGGAAATTCTGCAATTGGAAAACGTGATAGAATCGTTGATTTGGATTTATAAATATTATTCGTGTACAATAACTATCGGTGTTGGGCGATTTAGTTTTACCGTGTTAATCTGTCCATCCATTTTTACATTTGTTCCAATCCATCGTCTGCATTACTAGTTCTTTTTCTTCCAACTTTTACGTTCACTTAAGCCCCACACGTATCCATATGTGTTTTTTTACTTTTACATTCAGGCAAAACTGAACTCTTACGAAAATGAAATAATATTGAGGGCTGGTAAAAACTGTTCTCCCGAAAGACCCACCCTCCGCCAGCTGCAGTCCGTTGCTGCTGGAGTTGACACATTCTAATATATTTTTTCGGTCGTCAATCCGTGTATTAGCCAACAGCAATTATGCCATACTACGAAGCATATTTATTCTTACCGGTCCTCTGATCACCGTCATCAGGTACACGAAGAGAGAGAGAGACTCTTTCAAAAGCTGAGGAAGAAGAGAGGCAAAGAGGGGGTGGGAGGTGAAAAGGGTTGAAGTACAAAGGGCGAAGGTCAAAGGGTAAATGGACGAGAGTGTAAAAGAAAAGAGAGCTAAATTAGGTGGCGGCGGCGAGAATCTGGGTAAAAAAGGGTGCGGTTGAGAGGTGCGGGGCTTAGGAAGGACGGAAAGGAACCAAGGGAAGAGAAAATGGTTTCCATCGGAGATGTACGGGTTAGAGAGATTCTTGTGACGGATAATTTGAGCTGCTTGATAACCTTTTTTTGAAACGTATGAAATGTTTTGGGGAAATAATTTGATTTTGGACAATATGAGCCGAGATATGACGTAAAAACCAAAATCAAAATTCGTTTTCTAAGCTCCGCGTAAATGGCTGCCACCCAGATGTTTATAAAACGGCAGTTTCATATGAAAGAATATCAGAAAACCATTCAATGACACTGTTCTAATTATAAGCAATTTCGCACGAAAGTTAACATTTTTTTTAATAGTTACAGGTTCATACCTTTTTTGAGTTCCTCATAGATTCATAGTGACCCATAGAGGTCACTAGCTTGATGTGTCATAGAAATTGTGAATATCGTAAGGAAAAGAATTGCTCTGGCTCAAAATGGTTAAAACTCATCGCAATCTCAAAAACAAAAACATTGGCAAAAATGAGTTGCTGATTTTTTTCGTCGAACCCAAGAAATAAGAAACTTATAAAAGACATCCTTACTGTGGATTTTACTTAGTCACGTTCTTTAACGAAACTTTAAGCTAGGATTCTATATCTTTCCGGTAAGTTTATCAAAAGCTTTTTTATCGTAAATTATCAAATGTATTCTTATAGGAAAAACAGGGACATAGGGAGTTTCTGGGCTCGAATCCACCATAGCTAGGTCAGATAGTCATTTCTTCTAGTTGACGGGGTCTGTGTGTCAGAAAATCAACAACTCATCCATGCCAGTGATACTGCTGTTCGTTTACATTGATGAGGCTATTTTAGTAATTAAGGCTATTTTTCGGGTCATAGAATCCTTTGGAGAGTTATTCGTTCTTATCTAAAAGTCTAACAGCCGATTGTCTTCGAAACTTGCGTTTCCGGTACTGTATACTCTAATAGTTAGACTTAAGAATTCATAGAAAAAGCCTCACAGAAAAAGCTGATCAAATATGTAAATTTTAAAATATAAATCCTTGATAAATAGTGTTCTCATTCTCATTACGGCTGGCGTCCCCATTACCACTCCAATTCAATGTTCCAATAATAAGCAGTGTCTCGTCTGAGTCGAAGGTATTTCGACTCGAATGAATGGAATGTTTTCTGAGCGATTGACGAATATTCGGAAGCGATTTCGGCGGAAGGAAATCGATTGGAAATAAATTGGTTTGCGTTCCCTCAGACGACGGCCTTTTCTTCGCGAGGCCCATCTTCAGTAATTTGACGGCTTTCAGAATGATGCCAAATTCGCAGTTTTTTGAAATTGCGGAGTCGAGTGAGTTTTGTTTCACTCTTTAAAGACCATGATTGTCGGAGAGCTTAAGTTTTTCTAGCATCGAACCTGCGATAGTACAGTCAGTGTTCCCATCGCCAATTGTGGCTGTAAGACGGTCATTAAATAAGAATTACATTCCTACGATTGCACTATCTCACTTAAACGTATATTAAGATGCTTTTAAATCCTTCCAATTCTTTTAAGTTGAATATGGCAAACACCAAACAGTCTATTTAGTATGTTAGCATGAAGAATTATATATACAATATTCAAATTAATTTTTGCACACTCTATTTTCAATCTCATACTGCATTCACTTTAAGGAAGTCCATAATAACACAAACTGCTTAGAAAAATCGCATATTTTTAGTATCGACAAGAAATTTGTGCCTCCGAATAGCAATTCGAATAACCCTTCCGACCTCGGTGGAACCGGTTCTATGTTCGATGCCCGGTGGGTGTTTGCATACGAAATGACATTAGCTGTCGAAGTTTGAAATTCTGGTAATATTATAAATAAATGATTATTGTAACCAGTTTAAATTGATTTTTGCAATATTCAGCTATGCTCTGTGAGACTGATGAATATATCAGAGATAACTATAGGATGTGGTATTCAGCCCGAGTCCCAGTCGTAACCTCCTCAACTAATATCAAATCAGACTACATCAAATCAAATAACAAATAACTTAAGTGACGTTAACACATCTGTACAACACTTACTGTATAAGTTGTTTAGGAAATTATTTATTAGAATTACTAATAAATATACTTTTAGCCTTAATGGTATGCTTTCTCATAAAAGAAACATTTTTTCTAATAACAAAGATAATTTCAACAATAGCAGATATAATTTATCTCTTAAAAACGTCAGTGAAATTAATGTTTTCATTTAATTAACTTAAATATCATATGTCAAATCGAACCTCCTAAATATTAAGGTCCCTTTCGTGGATTACAATCGGAAAAATTAGAGACTTCGATTGAAATGCTGCCTACTGTGCAACGTGGGTGTAAGTGAAAGGACGTGAAATCTTCATTGGGTATTATGGAGGAGAATTTAGGCCCTGAAAACCCGTCATCTGATGATTAAAATACACTAAGTACAAGAGAATGGATGATCGGTGATTCCCCTCGGACACCTTAGAGTAGCTCGAGCAGAATTCCGATGCTAATCAATCGAATCCAAGCGTGACGCAAGTGTGTGATTTCATTCTCGCGGTGTTCCAGTCACAGTTGACGTCATCTGTCATCGAAATGGAATGGTCACGCCAGCGTATCCAAATGTAACGAGGATGGTTTGGCATTATCTAGAGAAAACATATTGTACCGTAGTTAAAAGGCTATCAAGAATATGAGTAAATATATGTGTATGATGTCCCTTTATAGTACAAGTAAGTTTTATAATGACACATATAGTCATTTTCGAGCTAGTGTCATCTGGTAGTCTTAAATTTTATTTCCGTTGCACACTAGAGTCTCGATTACCGGGGTTAATGAGCACCGGGGACATCTCGGTTAATTAGAATGTCGGTTAATACGGAAGGTTTGTCTTGCGTAGATAAATTATAAAATAAAAACACTCACTTCAGTATTAGCATAAGTAGTAATAATTTTAGTTAGTGAGCCAGTCGGTTGGTGAGTTTAGTCTGTTAGTGAGCCGATCTTCGTTTAGAGGGCATTGTAATCAGTTTGTGATATTAAAGGGTGAATGAAGTAGTACTGTGATTCCCCGTGCAAAAGGGAAACAGTGAATCTATTGCCAAACGGAGAAGTTTTATTGCCTATGCCGAACTGGATTGGTGTATTATTGCATCTGATTGAACTGAAATTACTTTTGCTGTAACTGCACAATGCCTATGCATAGTGCAGTTACAGCAAAAGTCATTTCAGCGGAGTACCTGTGCACATGCGTGCGAAGAAAACAGAAGACAAATATGTTCCTTGGATTGTACGGATCCTCGTTTGACTCGGATAATCGATACTCTACTCTATTTGGTGTTTGACGGATTTGGTTGAAAGTCAAAGTTTTTTATACTTTAAAATGGATAAGTAATTTAACTCTTTGCTAAAAATCATTCTAATTCACCTTGAATAGATATTTTGTCCCTTCACTAAGATTTAAGTTCAGAGAAATCCACTCTCTGTAACAGCAGATATTTATAATAAACACGCCGTAATTATAACATAACAGTTTGAGCAAAGCATACTGATTTGACGAAGACATAAATGGCAATATGAAAATGTGGCCCGCCAAAATCTAATTAGAAAGAATTGTACCAACAACTGTTCAACGTTACGGACGTTGCTGCTGAAGAAGTGTACTGTCATCAGTCAATCATCATTCATATAATACATTCAATTTTATTATCATCATTCTTATCACTTATCATTAACATTATTCATTCTGAGTAACAGTTACTTGAGATTTATAATGAATAAGGTTGTGGTAACGAATTTTACGGGATAAGGGACTTACTGTACATCACAGAAATTACATTGCAGCTATGCGATACATTATAAAAAGGAAGTGTCAATATCAACGTACTATTATAAAGCGCGTTGTAGGTAGATGAAATGAAAAGGTTAGAGGACGATATTATTTCACCTAAGCTAGTCCCCATTTGGAATGTACGGGGAGTGTATATAACCTAGAGGGTAAAATGAATGCTTGCAAACTCGAGAAAGTGCAGCGCAAGGTGATACTATTTGTTAAAAAGTCCTACGATAAAAAAGCAAGCGTTACGCAATTGCTCTCTGACGCAGGTTAGGAATCCTTGAAAGAAAGGACATTAGATGATTGTTTGATAAATTAAGAGAAAATACATTTGTAGAAGACGTATTTGGTATTATGCGACCCCCCTACTACTTCAGCCGATCCAACAATGAGTGTAAATTAAGAGAAATACAAGTAGATATGAAGACAAGTCGTTTTAGGGACTCATTCCTTCCGCGAACGATACGCGATTACAATAAGCTAAAAAGGTAACTCGGTGATTATACCCCCTGCCACACGCCGAAAAGCGGCTGGAAGGGTATTGATGTAGATGTAGGTGAACATATCTTATTATACCGATGGCTCTATTATGAATATATCACAACATGCATTCATGCTAATCACCTTTCGGGGTGAGAATGACTGTCACAATTCATAATACGTACTTCTCCGTTTTTTCTTGCCATTGCCTACTTCTTTCACTTTCGATGCTTCCACTCATCTTCTCATTCATTCCCTTTTGCAAACCCTACATAGATTACTTACGTAGATTTTTTCTCTTTATAGGGTTTCATAAACCACGTTAACTGGCTATTTCACCGTTTTTCTCTTTAAGTATCTATCACGCCCTTCTTGTGCGATATCTTAGTCAATATTCTCATATTCATCATTTCCATTCATTGGAATCCATAGAAATCAAACGTAAAACGTTCCTTTCATACCCATCACGCAGCTTGTCTTTTAAATGAAAGTTTAAATTGATATTTACATGTCCTGTTTCGAATGCCTAAATTATGTTATGCCCAACCAGTGTCAAAATCGAATTACGATTTATCGGCTGGAAGTTGAGGCGTCCCTATGTCGTCAACCAACTATACTTCTTTTGTTTTAGATGAGCGCAAGAAAGTTTTCATTTTCTTTCGGGAGCGGCAATAAGGCGTAGAGTCTAGCTGGACATGTGTAACATCTGCGAATAAAGGACTCAGCATCTTCTCGAGATGATCTTTAGGAGGATACGAGAGGAGTAAAACGTGCCAACTGCATTTTCCTCGGCAGCGAAAGATGGGACTACAAAAAAATACATAAAAAATAGGAGTTCTATATGGTGAAGATAGGAGTTTTGTGCGTGCTGGCTAATAATATAGAAATGAGAAAATATCCCTAAAAGTGTTTGTTACGTTAAATGTATCAAAAAGTACGGTTGCAATTATAATTGATAAAGTTTGGCTTTACATCAGGAAATGACAGAAATAAAAAAAAACACCTGGCAGTGTCCATATTTTATTTACTTCCAACTAGTTTCTACTCACACGTGTTACCATTAGGCTTTCGGCACCAGAGTCATCATCAGGTTGATAATAAAGAGTCTGAACTAGTCTGCAGAATCTAGCGGGTAGAAAAGATTCTGAAAACTACCATGTGTTTCTTACTAAATAAAATGACAGCAGATTTCGAGAAAAAAATTCTCTGCGCTACTACTAATGTAAACTCTGCACTACTACTAGTAAAAAGTAGTAGTAGTAAATAAGTAGTTTTACAAGCGCACTTGCATATTCAAGCCTGACCATGAGACCGTCAGGCATCAGGACCTGAAGGAGTAAGCACGCTTGCGAAATCAGCCGTACAGTTTCTATGGAAATGTACGTTTTACTATAACATTAATGAAAAACCAAACGTGAATTCTTTCCTTGTGCCAAAACGAACCTATCACACCTCCTTTTCACTGGTCACGTATTCTCCCTTACAGTCCGCATTATTCCATTGCGGACTACATCTCTCCTACTATTGCCACACGTGCGTCTAGTGCAATTCACTCCAATTGCGAACAGTTTACGCACACGCTTCTCCTAAAACATAAATTTTTCGACAACGTGCAAACAAATCTGAGCATTTTTTCTTATGTATTTAGTATTTATTTGTCAATATCGGCTTAAATGCAGATTAAATTTAACTTAAAAGGCGACCTCATTGGGAATATTTCCCTACTGCTATGGCTTGACGCATGGATTATTTATAATTTGCCTTATAAGATAGAGAAATTCAACTTATTTGAAGTAGTAGTAGTATTATCAAAAATACTTCGATAGCTAATGTCATTTCGCACATGAGCCTCCACCGAGAATCGAACCCGGGACCCGGGACCGCTTTCGCCGAAGTCGAAAGCGTTGCCCACTTGGCTATCCAGGAGCCCTTCAACTTATTTGTGTTTCACAGGAAAACTTCACTTAGTGTGACGAAAATTGAATGATGGGAAAATAATTTTCCAGAAGAATTTCTTGAAAGAAGGAAAAAGCCGCAATATTTGACCCCGGAAATTGAGGGCCCCGTAGAAATTAGTTCGTTCTGATGAATATTGCTTTGACACTACGAGTGAAGATTGTTTTGAACAACTGTGTGAAGATCTACCATTTATAGACTGTGCTCAATGTACGAATACTTACTGCTTTAAACACTGAAACGTGCGCCTGTGTACTATCTTGTAAAAGTGATGACAAAATAAACCGATATAAACAGTATATATTATGTAACTCTATTTTATATTTATGTGATACTTTACGATTTTCCATTATTGGTGACATATTATGAAAATCGAAAGAACTGTTACACTGAATAAATTTGATTTGGGGCAAAAAATAAGGATTAAGTATCTGTTTTATAGAGAAACGTTAATTTGTTAAATACACATACAGTTTATAACAACAAAGATATACAACCTTTACTCATATTGCACTCATCATGAAGCCTGAAGATGGCTATATCTAGCCGAAACTATTCGCCGACAAAACATATACTGTGTACATGTAAAAGTTTGTAATCTTTGTTGTTCAAAACAGTGGCTTTATTCAACAAATACATATGATCTCAAGCATCCACAAAGTGACGTACCTCACCGTGAATTTTATAGATAAATCCTGGATATTCGTGATAAAGCATAGAAACGGTCATGATTGTACGGCAATTATATAAAGTTTTTAGTGTGTCCTATTTCTTTCATTTTTCGACAAGAAGCATTGAGCTTGTACGGTTAATTTCGAATTTTCGTGGTGAAAATTTATGATTCTCTTCTCCCTTCAAATAGTTCTTTTCGATTATGTTCGCCTCCTCCTCCAACTTAAGTCACTTCAGGCAAGGTTTCCTTTGAAGTCTTGCTCATTGTTGCGATATTATGAAAATTAATGTTATGATTGAATTGAATGATGGCTTTAATCCTATTCACTGTAATTAAGTGCAATGAAAAGTATTTCCATTGGGTCACTGAAGGTCACTTACATTTCAGATTCACATAAGAGAAACTTTTTGCAAAATACATCAAAAGAACCGCATTCGGTACCTATTTCAACAAAATCGTCCAACATTTTTTAACTTTCCATGTAGAGATGCAGTTGTTTTCCGGAGAGCGTTAGTTTCATTGGCTCTGGACATCGATTGATTCATCTCAAAGGACAGCTTGCGTATGTTTTCCCCCTCATTTTGAGGCGGATTGGCTGAAAGGGAGAAACACTTTCTTTGAAGTGACCGGCGATAATGAAGTCGAAACCCTCTTTTGGATCAAAGGTCTTTGCGGAATGACTCCCACGTAGGTCGGGACATCGCGCATGCTTCACAAAACGCTCTCCGGTGTTCCAATGTTTACCAAGCAACGGGTGTTTTCATAGCGTCCTAAGAAAAATACGTCCTCATTTTTCCGTGTGTTAATTTATTTCTTTTGTTTTTATTTGAAACTGAGTGAAAATTCAAGTTATCTATTCCCTACGTCTCTGGGGCTTCTCTTCATTTTTTTCTTGTATTTGCCATTAGGAAATTAACAGTTTTCATTTGGGTTGGTCATTCTTAGCGTTAAGAATAATAACATGTGATAATCAGAAGCCTCACTGTTAACATATCTCTGAAGTAATTTTATTTATTCATTTATACATTTTAGCCGCGGTTGGACACAAGCTGGTGGTAGCTTAATCAGATAATATAAAATTATTTAAAAATGAAAACAATTCACAATAGATTATCGCCGCTACATGTTACACCGTTCAAGATACATTTCATCTAAATTAAAATAAAATATTCACACAATTAACATTTCTACGTCTCATTAAATTCTGCATCGTTTCCTAAACTCCTTTTCATTCTTAAGTAAGGGCATGGAAACTTCTTCAAGGGAACTATTCCACTTTAATCCTTCTACCCCTGAAAAATACTTATTTAAATCTGTTCCTTGTAATCTAACCTTATCGTTGCCATTGACTTACAAATCTACAGTCTCTATGCATGTGAAATAACTCTAGCAATATTGGTTGGGACATAATTATACTCATACAAATAAATAAACAAAATATCCTTTGCTTGTTTCCTTTTCCCCCTACCCTTCCTCCCCATTAACCTTTGTCCTCCTCTTCAATTTCATATCATCTCTTACATTAGTTCCGGTTGCTTATTGATGAAGTAGTATTATTCTCTAAATCGGTCGTTTTTGGTTTTATTTGTCGGCCGACGTGATCTACGTATTTTTACTAATTTCAATAAAAACCCATAGATGTATGACATTTATCTTTTCATTGCGTCATCGCTTATATGAGATTAATGTCGCAAGACTAATGCCGACGCTCAATGGGGAACGAAAGAAACGACAAATACAAAATCATCTGTAAGCTGAGAAACGCATGTACATGTGCTTGATTTTTGATGACGAAACGAAACAATAAAAAGGTCTACCGTAGACCGGTGGAGACTTTTCGAAGTGAAAGACTCGGGTTCGAGTACCGTAAGTGGCAGACTTTGACGTCGTCATTTCTTCACACGAAATCATGTTTAACTGCAGAAATCACCCAGCAGTGTCTCAGGATTTACTCGTAATGAAGCGATATCACTAAAAGACTGCTAATTTCAAATCCTGATTAGAGTTTGATTTAATTACCTTCGCTCGTTGGTGAACACAAATAACGAGAGACTGATTATAACGATTATGTGTTTAAAAGTGAAAGGGAGTCATTCGCGGTATCACAAAGTCTCCCATTAATTTCAGTTGTAATATCAAAGCGTTCGTTGATGGCAATGTGTGTGAAATATGATGGAGGCTAACCACAAGTTCTCACACATTGGAGTAGTAGTGATATTGTTAAAAGGGCTTCTACAGCTTAGGTCATTTCGCATATAGGCTCCCACCGGGAATCGAACCGGGACCGCTTTCAGTAAATTCTAACGCCTTGCCCACTTGACTAACCGGGTGCCCCTTCTCACACATTTAGGGTAACAGTGAAGATAGAAAGATTCTTGCTTTCTTAGATTATGAATCGCTAAGAAATAGAGAACAGGATATCTTATCCTCGGGAAATTGTTTTTTAGCCGAGTCTTATCGAGTTTCAGAATTGAAACAGGAAAAGAATCAGTGGCCGGTTTACTTGGCACCGAAGAAAACAATCGTGCGATTAAGTTCGTGTAATATATCATATTAATTGGTGAGTTTTCTGAAGTAAATCGAGTCATAATTGTCAGCATAACGAGCTTTTCCTTTTTACCGACCTTTTAATTGTTTTAATGACACCTCGTACTCTCTGGAGCAGGTTCTACGATCCTCAACCTACTCTTAACATATTATTTGCTTATTTTCAGCTAAAATGTTTGTTTATTTTCAGTTAAAGTAGCATTTTTCTTAGTTGATAGAAGGCTTACCATTTATAATGTAAATTGAATTTGCGTTATGAACAGATATCTACTTTTATGTTAATACCCTGTTAGCTATCTTTCATCGTGTGTCAGAGGCTGCAGACACTAAGCGTTCGAGTTACATCTTTAGCTTATTATTGTCGCCTATCGTTCCTTTATGAAGAATGATTTCCTAAAACGAATTATCCTCGCATCCATTTATCTTATTATATGCTCAATATCAGATCGGCCGAGTTAGCCGATACCGATTGCGTCGTTCGCAAATGTACTTTCTCAGACATTATCAAGCAATCGCAGCCTAGCTTATAATCTCCTTTCTTTCAAGGATTCCCGAGCTGCATTTTCTCGAGCTCGAGATTTCCCGAGCTGAATTTAACAAACCGTGTCTCCTTACGCTGCACTTTCTCGAGTTCTTGAGTACACGTTTCCTCTCCTGGCTCCCACATGTTCCAAATGGAGCCTGGCTAAACTCTGTTTATTCATAGAAGCGTGTTTAAACTAAATATTTTATTTTTAGCTACTTATTTTATGTTCTTTTCGTTTGAGTTTATCGGAGTTTTAGCTTCTTTTCAAGGGTTAACATAGCAAAATTTCTATTTTAAAAAAATATTAGCATCTATACTTCAGATACTATTTTTGAAATGCTGCTTCCAAAAGTCAGGTCGAAGTCTTTAAATCTTAAAGATGAAATTAAAATATATCCATAAACGGTAGCTATGGGAGTGTTTTAAAAGTCTACACATTTTTTAGGTAATCCTCAATAAGAGGGCGACAGAAGTGATGTACTCAATATTTTTACATTATAAAGAAAAGAGAATTCCGCTATCGCGTTGCAAAACTTCCATAGTGACGTTCAGCCATTGTAGTTTATACAACTCGTACATCTCTATAAGTGATTACTGGACCGAGTGAACTCTCCAGAGTTGCGAGAATTATGAATGAAGGTTTTGATTATTAACGGCGAAGCATAGTTTCATAAACAATGCTGAGACGATGGAAATTTATTTATAATTCATCCGTAACGGATGCCAGGGTTAATGATGTTGAATTATGCAGCCAGCGCAGGAAATTGAAGGCTATGATCTTAACCATCCCTCGAAAACTTACCTTTGAGGAACTTTAACCAAATTGAAGAGTAATTAATTTAAGTAGTAGTAGTATTGTTAAAAGTGCTTCGACAGCTTAGGTAATTTCGTACGTAAGCCTCCACCGGGAATCGAACCCGGGACCGCTTTCACCGAATTCGAACGCGTTGCCCACTTGGCTATACGGAGGCACTGTAATCAATTTAATTTTGGTTACTAAAGCTTTTCTATTTCCAATTTATCAAGGTTTCCATTGCTTATAATTAACTCAGAGCAATCATGCTGGAACGCATGCATAGAGGATGCTATTAATAGCACTGTCGTAAAACGAAAGAGCAGCAATGATGATGTCACTCCCAAAGGTGAACTGCGATAAATCGACTAGACGGATAATCCACTCCCGGATAACATGAATCTAACATTCCATAATATCGTCAAATATATATGGGAATCATGGGGATAAAATCATTACATGTACATAGTTATGATTCAAATGGTAACATATTATACGGTTATATATTAAAGTGACACATTTACAAGCTTAATATGTCAACATCATACGCGATATCTGTATTATTGCTAAAATTTAATACAAATAAAAACAATAAAAGTTATGAATTAAAGCTATGCGTTATGACTGTTGTTATATATGCTTTCACACAAATTAAAAATTTTTATATCGTATACATGGTTGGATATCCACATACAATTATTTTATTTTAGTAATAACTAAGACATATTTAATAAAACATTTAAGTACAGTTCAACAATTCTTAGGTTACCAGTAAAATGACTAAAAACAAAGAAATGGTACATACAATATACATGGTAGATTATCCGTACAGTCCAAGGAGAGGGAGGAGATTTCCTTGAAGGTTATTAAACATTTCAGCGAAATTGTTTTTAGAAACCTGGCGTTAGTTACGGTTCTCAGTAACCATATTTTTATATGCCCCTTTATTTTATTACCAGAAAGCGAATCAATTTTCGCTCGGCAATTTTAAGGAGTCATTTTAAGATTCTTATCTTACGCTTCCATTGAAGACATCGCAAGTTAGACAAATAATTCGGAAATATTACCCCAGTTTATACCAAACTGTGGATCACCCAAGTTTTTATTTTTCGCACGTTGTGCTTGATGCATATTCATTATGCAATGTTCGCATCTTTTCTGTAATTATTAATCATAAATATGTTTCGTATATATTTGGCACTAAGTAAAATCAGTAAACAACACTTTTTGCCTTGCCTTAAAAGTCTAAAACGCTTTTTATGTTAATTGTGAAACATTGGATGAAAATAGACGCGCCTTTACCTAGTATCCATATTTCTAAACAACGTATTTGCGTCTCCCACATTCCCAGGATTGGCTGCTAAGATATCTAGAAATGCCCGCATTGGCCTTCAAAAAAATCCGGTGGCTTTACGTTAATCAAGAGACAAATATCGTCCTTTGAAAGCAAGTCCTCCTAAACGTGCAAATATTGCGGGATTGAGAGGGATTCGCTCGGAGAAAACAGTTTGTGGAGGCAGAGATTGTCTTTTAATCAATTCCGCGCGGTAATCTCAGCGAGAGGAAAAGCGAAGAAATTGCAAAGGGATTTTTTCCTTATTTTGAAAAGTGCTTCACGGAGATGGAAGGACGATTCCAAGCTCTTCATCCAGCGAAACGAATTAAAGATGGTTGCCACAGGATCTTCTCTTCTTACAGCAGCGTATCTTTCTCTCTTTCGGCACATTAGTAGATTGAATTGGAGTCCCTGGTTCGAGCCTTGAATATGATTTTAGTGGAAATTGTTATGCAGTTTTTACGGATGGAGTTCAACTTCTAGAACTGTACGAGGATTTATGCATAAAGTGTAGTGAATGGAAGTAAATATCCATCTGAGGTCAAACCATGAACCTTAATTGGCAAAATTATAGCTGGTTGAATCACAGCATTACATCATTCTACCTTTCTCTGGACTACGAAAGTATTGCGGTGGTAGAAATTGCGTGTCCCCATGACCTCGACAGCTAAACTGGCTGGAACTCTGTTCTTGTTAGTTTCCTATGCCAGAAGGCATTGGCGTAGCCAGGATTGAGTGTGAAAGCGGTACCTGGTTCGATTCCTGCTTGGCGTATTTTTCTAAAGCATGTTCTGCTTTATTTTCTGAGAAAATAGTAAAAACATGATTAAAAGTAGAATCGATCGATGAAGGCCTATGTAGAAATCTTGGAATTTAAAAAGATAGGTTTTTGATAGCATTGGCCTAGCCAGATGCAGGGGATTAACTGTTGAAACTCCACATAACCAAAATAGGTTTTAAGAAAATCGAAGGAATAGAAGTTATTTCATTATTTACAACTACGCATCAGCTAGTATCTCGCAGGGAGTATATGTAAATATAAATCTTATTCCATACTTATTACGTCAATCACAGACGTTTGCCTGCCACTGGAATTTATGCAATTTTTCTTTTATTCCATGGCTCAGAATCCCCTTAGGCGATACATTCTGGCTACGGCCCTGCAGATAGTAAGTAAGGGCCAGACTAAAGGTGATCCACGTAGTAACTGTAAGTCAGACGGCTGGGATGGCATTTGTATCCTAGTGGGGTGGCCATTGTGACAGATGGGGTCACGTTAAAATTGCTCTTTGGTAACGCAATGGGAGACCACCTAATTATTTTTGGAAAATTTTATGGTACAAGAACCTATTGTGGGGATGCATCTTGTAGCTAAATCAATCTCTCCGTCTTATTTATAATTTCATTAAAAATGTTAAAAAATATTAAAATAATTTATTTTGTGAAAAAAGAGGCTTCTAATTCTAAGAACACTAGGCATCGGCCAATTCCCTTCGGGGCGCATACACCATAAACGCGGTGGGCATTTCTTAGGATGGACCGGAGAATCAGCGACAGGAAAGAAGTAAACGGTAGTTACCACCGTTCATTAACGCTTTTTTGGCTTTGTGAAATGTTGCCAAGCGTTTGAATTGCCTCTATTTTGGTCTTTAGTGTGGCTGGAAACGAAGAAAAGAAAATTAGAATAAGGCTGATAATGAATTAGAAGTTTGAAAACATTCTGTAAACAGTATGTTAGCTGGCGGAACTCGAGTTTGTGAAACCACAGTTTCATTTTTTGGTAGTTGGGGTGCAATAAGAACAGTTTTTATTGTACTCCAACTACCGTTCTTATAAATTCGTAAGAAGCCTAATAATTCAATTTGCGGATTGATATTTTAATTGTCGGCCTATTACGTTCATAAGCGGCCTCTGGAGATGAAGCAAGGTTCTTCAGCCCTGGAACTATCATATCAAATGTACATTAATATTTGACAATTACATAGGTATCTTTTCTACATTCATATATTTTTTCTACATTTGTTGAGTAGTTATTAGTCGTATCTATATGAACGGTTGAGATAAATGTATTGATTTCCATATGAGCCTAAATGATATATTTATCTCGGGCGATTAAAGATGGTCGTGATAGAATCAGCTCTCCTTAGCCCTCTGCGTTCGTCTCTGGCCCATTAGCGTAATTGATCGCAATGTGGTCGAGATAAAATGGCGGAGGTAAGGAAAAACGCTGGAGAAAAATGAGTTTGCTCATTAACGAGGAAAAAAGCAATTAAATGTGATAAATTGTCCCCCGGGAGAAGCTAAAAAGGTTGAACTGCATGAGATTCTTGCGATCGTTTTAAAAATTTACGCTTTCTGCAATAATTAATAAGGCTTATCATTGGATAAATGCTTGTTGGACGACTCGGAAGTTATGCGTAGTTTATTGGTTGAAATATGGAATTGATCCCGACAGGAATAATTTTATAAATGCTACGGGAAGAAAGTTGTAATTTTTAAAGAAAAGTGAGTACAATTAGATATATTTTAGGGATTTTTTATTCATAATTATTATCTTTATTATTTAAATTAGTAAAAGAGGTCCAACTTAATCTATGATTTTATAACGTACATTTATAAACTAGCCTACATATGCACGTATATTAATTTAACAGGAAAATCAGGAATGAAGTATGGACACGAAGATGAAGAAGGAGAGAAATATATGGGAATTTTGAGAAACGGCTTTGTCAATGAAGAGAGGAAAAAGGATGGAGAATATTGAAGTGTTAAGGAGTATTGGAGAAGAGAGATAGGAATTCTGAATTATGTAAAGAAGAAGTTCAGTTATATAGAGCATAGTAAAAGGAAAACTCGTATAAAAATTAATAATAGAGGGGAAATTAGAGGGAGACGAAGTGGGGGTATTCGAAACGTTGACGGATATTAAGGATAAAATAACATGAAAATGTAGAGTTTATTCCGGAAAATTTATCATCATTGTGGACGTATCATCATTGTTGAATTCTTCATGAAGACAGAGTTGCCGAAAAACGTTATAAGACAATAATGGTAATTGTAAGTAAAGCGTTACGGATTCGTTGCCACGGCAATGTGTTTCAGATGTGCTCCCATGAAATATCGTCGAATGTGGTGAATCTATTGTTAGAAATGTACTTAGCATCACCATGGAATTAATGAGCCGCATGAAAGTGCTAAATTGGGAGCAACTGCTTCCTAGCACTGGGGTACCCTTGGGTCCGATCCTCTTTGCTAACAAAATTTTCTCTGAATTCGAGGACTAATAAAGCATGAAAAATTCGAGGAAAGGAGATTATTTTCCCCGTTAGGCCTCTTACGTCCCGTTTGAACCGGGACTGTCCCGTTATAGTGGTACAGTCCCCAATGAATTTAAATTGAGCTTGCATCTGAATGATTAACTTAACTTAAAATCAATCAAGGGAGATTTTGAGAAATACATTTATTTCAAAGACTACAATTAATTTACTTTAAGACTTAGATTATCACCATCATTATCATGTATAATTATAATGATGATATTATGCCTTGTCCCATTCACGTTCGTTGTCTCCATCCATCTCTTTAGGTATTTTCGTTGGTTTTCTTATATCCTCCAATTCTTTTTATGCCGTCTATCATTTTCAACTTTCTCTTTTTCGAACTACTACCCATCCTTCTATAGCTGTTGTAATTATTCTATTTCCTCGTAATATCTTACCTATAAATTTTATTTTTCTCTATCTGATGATGTTCAGGAAATCTCTCTCCTCTCTTATCCTACCTAGTACTTCTTCCATTCTTACCTTGTCTGTCCAACACATCTTCTCCAACCTCATCTACGCCTACATTTCGAATGTCTCAATCCTATTCGTCTGTCGAAGTTCCATGTTTCGCAGCTATACATCATGAAACCCCAAAAAATATTTACCAACGTTTTCTAAAGTATAATGCCAGGTTGTTATAAAATAATAGATGCACTATCATTCATAAAACTGACCAAAACTAAATTTTAAATCAAATTTCCCACTTTATCCCGTTTTAATTCCGCTCGTAGTTCACACACGTGTCCTGTCAAGAGAATATAGAACACTCTATAGGTCACCTTTAGGAACAGATGGCCGAAATCAAGTATGGGTCGCCTGGAATATGCATTCAGCATACTGTATTCTGCGGTTGATAGCAGCAAACGAGAATACATGACGGTGCAACGTAAAGTAGCAGGTTTACATATAGGTGGTTGTGAAACAGCAGCTGAGCTATCAGAATAAGTTTTGGAGGATGCAAATTATTCGGAAGCGATCAGGGAACAGGTGATGGTTCCTCAAGATGTAATCTTTAAGCAAATTATGACTGGTTTTCTTCACATAGTGCATGTGTCGGTGTTGACGAGGCCTAAAACTCCTTCCGATACTTCGCAAAACCAGATGGATTCCAAAATTGAAGTCTAAAACAAAGGAACTAGAAAATAATGATTATTTATTTTATATTTCACCTCCCTACCCCATCTATCAAAAATTTATGAATATTTTTAAACTCATGATGACCGAGTTGTGCCGAAATTCCGCTAAATAAAGACATTAAGAATATTTTTTTGACAGTATATGTAGGCTTTCCTGAGCCCTGGTCCAATGCATTGAATAGTTCAATCAAATTCGTCAACTCTTTTACTCTACTTACCACTTCATAAGCGATAATGCATCCTTGATGTGTGGGTTAATACACCTGGACGATGACCATTTTCATACCCGCCTACAGTTTTCATTACAAGAAACCGTCTTCTCATCATATCTCCGGCTCAACTATTCACGGCTGTTACCATAACTGCCTAAGCAATCCATGAGCAAGATGAATTTCCTCAGCGATAGTTATAAATCTCAAACCTCGTAAAGGTTCATTTTACGAGCACTTTATTTCGGTGCAATGGCCACACGCCGATGAGCGGCTTAAAGCAAATGTGAATATAGATATAAAGTTCCAGGCCTGTTTTTCGCAATCGGGAATCTGCGGGCCATTAGGTTCCGCTTATTCAGGTCTATGGCTATTATCTTATACTCTTTTAAGCCGAATTCAATTAAAAATTTATCGTCAGCATTCTCTTCAACTTAATGACTTGTGAGATATTTGCATTCAATTACCAAACTCAAGACTCATGAATAAGGGTTTCCGCCAATATCCAAGCAATTACACATCAATGTCGATAGCTTTATAAAATAAAATAAGTGAAGGTGTTTACTCAGAGGAGATTGAAAAAAACCTCTTCCTCTTCATAACTCAATAAACGTCAAAACCTTATAGCAGTAACAAGGAGGAAAATATGTATATACCTTGAGGTCTTCCTGAGCCGAAAATGGTTTTCTAGGTGTCAAAATTGAATTCTGATTGATTAATTTCTTCGTTACATTTTTACTATGTTTAGGTTGCTCATTTTTGCTTTGTAATCTTGAGTTGGATTTAAAAAAATTTGATTCGTAAATTATAATCCCCAGTAAGCAGAAACGTAATTTCAACTGTTTGTGACCCAACCGAGCGTCTAAACTTTCGGTGACATTTTAGGAATGGAAACTTGTCCCGCTTTGTGAAAAATTTACCCTATACTATTTTCATGGAAGATATCATCAGTACCTAAAGAAAAATTATTAATAACATAATTTTTTCTTCATTTATTAAGTAATCAAAGACATTGCTCCAATATCCTGTGTTTTGCTTGAACGGTTAACCACAGAATATATTTCAATATTATTTACATGACTTTAATTATCTTACCTTAATTGCATATAGAATTGCAATCGCATACTCAGAGTAAGTGCTGGTTTTCATTCTTGAAAGGAAATAATTACACAAGGGGCTAAAACGGACTACTTAAGCCAAAAAGTAGGTAAAGGACCGTCGGAGTACGTCGACCTCCTCTAAAGAGTAATGAATGAGCAGATATTACGAGAGAACTTCCAGCCGGAATAGATTCGTCCATTTTCCACTGGATTCCAAAATTTACGATGGATGTAACTAGCCTAGTATGCAGTTAAGTGGGAATTTCTCCGAATCAACAACTAGGATGCCCTCGTTACCAATATTTTATTATTAATCCGCATTCATAGTTCATTTAACTTCTCTTGATCTTACATTCTTATCTTACCTGTATTAAAGTCTCGTCACCTTCTCTCTTTTCCATCTTATAGAAAACACTCTATCTCCTCGGATGTTACTGCGATCTCCTTCAGGTGATAAAGAGGTCGTCGGACGCCTGCTCATAATCTGTGACGTCGCACGATGTCGTCATAGATTATGGATTATGACGATGTAATGAGGCACTGTCCCTTCTGGGATCCAGCGATTCCGAACATACCATATCCTCATATAGTCTTCTACACCTGTATTTATACTCTAGCTTCTGCTTATCGACGTACGGCAAGGGGTGTAAGCACCTAACGATCAACCCATTAATGGTTATTACCCACGTAGGTCGTTTGTCGAAAGAACGATTTTCATTGCAGTTTGTGCTAGCATCTGTCTCTCATACTTCACGTTCAGAGTCCGTGGAGTGACATGGAAGTCGTATTAAGCATATTACATCTTCCGAGAGTATGCATTCTCTGAACATAACTAACAGCCGAAACATAGACGTCATACTTTTTGATGTTTATGACGTGGAGATGTATGTTCGATACGTAATACCATCTTGAATGAGTAGATGCATACATACATTCTTTGTCGAATTAAATAAGTTTTTGCCTTGTTTATTTCTCCATACTTTTCCTTTACATCATTCTCTTCTGTAACGTTTATAAATCTTCTTATACATTTACTGACATTCTGAAAACCAACGAACATCGCTTTTATAGCCAATATACCCAGCTTTAACTTGGTCGTCCTCTTCCTTTTCAACACTTCATATTCCTCTCATACACTATTACATTTCTTTCTGACCATCCTTTTTGGTATTGTTTCCCGATTATATATGTATATAACATGGTGGAGTGTTACTCCATATTGTCCATTAAAAGACGAATGTATTTAATTATCTTTCTTAGCAAAATTTAACATTATATATTAACTTATTCTTATATTTATTATTAATTTCACCCAACGCATTGAACGTTGTGAATTACTTTTAACTCGTGTACTTCTGTCACATACATTTGGAGCGAATCTCATATTGACTTAAAATGTAACATCGTCAATTTATTTGACGTTACCTCGCGCCGAAAAATGTCTCGACATAATCAATTGATGCATCGTAGATAATCAGATTCTTCCCTGACGAACACGGCTAAATTAAGCATGTTCGTACACGAATTAGTTCTCGTTCCGAGTTTCGAAATGTCTCGGGCTCTTCCCTTATTAACGCGCGATATTAATTAAGTCTCTGCATTCGGCGGAATCGAATGAGTCCCTTCCCCGAGCATTATTTGTGGGAATCTCATCGAAGGAAGGACGACCTTCCCTTATTAAACGCCTTTGATTTACGATCCGTCGGAAACACCGTCCCTTTTCTGTACATTCGCTCCACTTTTGGAAACAACGGAAAGTTTTGATAAAAATTCCTCATAATCCTGAATCTTTGCCGCGCTAAATCAACGTCCGATCCACGTGCGACCAGAAAAGGATATTCCTCTTCCACCGCCATATGCCTACCTTACTTTCCTCTCTTCTCATTTTTCTCTTCTTCCATCCTCAAGCTGGACTCACCTTTTAAAGTCCTCATTACTTCCTTATGAAGAGCCAAACTTAGATGAACCTTCTACTCTACATCGAGGCCCTAAAGACGTCCACTGGCGTTTGGCAGGGGGTTTTAACTCGGGCATTGAACCGTTTTATGTCGTCCCGGTTTTCGCTCCGGTATTATAAGGACGCCAAATTTCGTTTCAATTCCGGTTTCATTCCGCCAGTATTCGCTGAACCGATCCAAGCATTTTTTGCTATTAGTATTACATTTTCTTTTCCTTCTTAATGTTACTACATTATTAATTAGTAATAATAATTAAAAGAAATTAAATTGAATATTCGAACAATACTTGTGAAATAATAGGAGGATGAACTTTAGCCTGATTGATATTCCTATGCATGAGCAGTGATTTAGAGGTTAAAAAAGACTCCGTAAGCCGTTTTTCAGCAAGCGGAACTCGCGCTCAGAGACAAATGCGAAGTTTTCCACTTCCTTTGTGGAGATCCCCTGAGGATGGAGGCTTTGTCTCCGAAATGATCATTGGGCCTTCCCAGGAATCGGTAGTCCGGAGCTTCCCGTTTGTCTCTAAGCGCGAGTTCCGCTTGCCGAAAGACGGCTTACGGTGTGTTTTTAAACCTCTAATTCATAAATAGCCGTGTTCCAACCTTCTTTTTCTTACATGAGCAGTGATGTTGGCAAGGATGCCGATTACTATGGAGATAAGGATGAGTCTATCTGCCGATTAGAGTTCAGAGAGGGGGGAGGAATGGGTATGCTGGTGCTTGTATATAATGTGAAAGAATATTTTTTCAACTCTGAAGAATCTCCCATGTTTGTGAGAACTAAAATTCAGTAGAGAATGAATAACAGTTTTGGTTTCGGCACTGTTTCAAGTATTATCATTTTACGGTTCTGGTTCAAAATTCACTCGGAAACAAATATCGTGCATTTACGGTTACTGTCTTTAATTTGGTTCCAGTTTCATTTCCCAGTTTCTACAGCAACCGAAAAACAGGACAATCGATCTTTTCCTTTTGGTTCGAAGTGTGGCATAGATCGGTAATATTTTTCATTCCGGTTTTCGCAACACAAATTTCGGTTGTTTCGGTTTCGCTCCGCCTGCCTACGTCTAACCGTTTCTTTCCAATCCAACTAGTAAATATTATATGATTTAAAAGGGTTTATTTCTCATTCACTTTAGATTGCCGTCCGTTCCGACATATCTCTCCATATATAACATGCCGCCCAAACTTCTTCAACAATATTTTGACGTATATATACGTACAGTTCCGTTTTTAAACCTTCAGCTCCATATTTTAGGCAATGAAAAGATTTTTACCTAATTTTGAATCAATTCACCCTAACCTGTGTTACCTGCTTTGATACGAGGTTTATTCTGGAATACGGTAATGGCTCCCACGTAGCCGAGAGGGAAGAGCGCTCGCTTTTCGTGATGACGATTCCTGGTTCAATTTCGAGTAGGACACGCATGTTCGAAATGACCTTAGCTGTCGAAGAAATTTAAGACTCTTACCTACTAAACATCAATACATTAAGTAAAAGGCATTAATGAAATAGTTCACTCCTACAATAAAGCTGAGACAAAAACAATTTATTGATTTCAATGGTAAAAATGAGAAATAAAAATATTCAATTTTTCATAGTAAATTTATAAATGCGGCTCCTGCTACCATGTCTGGATGAATGGAAGATCTTGATTTTCTGTTTTTAGTTTGTCTTTAGGTAAATTATAGAGAAAAATGCATCTTCTACCTATTTTTCTCATTTTTGTTCTTGGCCAGGATATTATGAAAGCTACCGAGGTACAAATGATGCTGAGTAATGTACCCCTGCCTCGCGCCTGAGGGCAGCTTGTTGGGTATTAATGTGTGATGTGCTAGATGTGTATGTGGATAAACCCAGTTATTAGTTAGCGTTAACAAAATTTGTGTTTGAGTTAAGGGCTTTTGCTGTTTGAAACATTTCGAATCCATCTACATCTAATATGCGGAGGAGAAAGTGGCTAAAATATAATTAGTATTTATAAAATGTACCAAATTTTTCAATTCCGCGTTAGGTTTTACCTGATTCACTGCTTATAAATTTGCACAATTTGACTTGCTGGGTTATTTAATGTAAACGCACTTTCTTCATTGATTTAGTAGTCATAAAGTAGTTTCTAACTTCACTTTTACAAGTATTTTAGGAAAGCTTAGAGAGCGTAATGTTATTGCTCATAACTGTTTTCTAAAAATGAAGCTCCACCTTAGCCACGCCTCGAATTCGTGGGTGCAGGTTTTATCTTATGCATTATATGTAATTCACTTTATGCTCTAATACCACCAAATGACTTAAATTTTCATTGCTCTCTTACTTTTCTATTGCAATCTTTGATAATTCACGAAATAGATTCTACAGTTGATTGACCTATGCTTCTTCGAATGTGCGTGCTCTGTGCAATTAATTCGTGAGCGTGATTTCGAGATATCAGCTCAATCGACTAGTTCCATATATAATCCATTGATTGACGTCTAAATTTGTACCCTGCAAGTCCCTTTTCACCGTTTTCCATTCGCTCCATTAACCGAATAACATATTTCGTAATCTTTTTGAAATAAGGCGTTCGTGATAAGATCGTGTAGGTTGCTCATAAATACCTTTTTAATTTTAGTCGAATTTCAAATTCGTCTTTGTACCAATGAGAATCCATATTATATGCCTAATTTTCGAGAAACGTATATACTCCAAATTCATTGAGCAAACTCATCTGTTTTTCTTTTCCCGATAATTTTCATCAGATGGCAAGAATTGTATTGGAAAAGTTTTACTGGTTAATATAATTACTTCATTAAAGTTTTGAAAAGGCCCCAAAAACCGTAGTTTTCCGAAATACATGTAAGGGTCGATAACCTTTGCAAAGCGTAGCCTTTGAAATCTCTAACCGCCGCTGGTTGGAACTTTCTAACGGTTGGTGTCCTTGCAAACTACGGGTTCTTGAAGTTTTTTTCCGAAAATCTAATGTATTAACATTGCCGTGATCCTTTTTCGTTTAGATAATTTTACTGTAGTTTTTTTCTCTTGAATACGAAGTTCCTCTGTTGTGGGTCACGCATTCAGCTATTATCTTCTAGAAAGAGTGTAACTAACAACAAGTAAATGCTTCACGAACATTCCTTCGCTCATATCGACTATTTTTAAGAAATCTATTGGACAGTTTGTTAAACAACGGATGCAATGTCCATGCCGGTATTTCAGGGTTGGCGAATTATACGAGATAAGTAAAAAACACTTAGTAACTTCCATAGATTGTAATGTTTTTCAGCGTGAAATATTTTATATTCTGTGTAAAACACTATGTGTATTTTAATTCTATAGTATGGCTCCCTTCCACGAAGTTGAGCTTGGACTCATTACAATTATTCTTTAAAATGTATGAATAATTTAATAGTTATAGAAATTAAAATGTAAAAGCTTGTTTCTTAAGCAAGCTTTTAGGTTTTTATTGCTTTTATAACGCGAAAACAAAAAATGATAACCAGGTAAATTAATGACAGTAAATTATCCAAAGATCATTGCAAATAATTTTACGCTTGCTATAATAAAAATTCATTACAGAATGTCTAACTAAAATTATATTTTTGATATTTTAGCAAAAGGTAGTAATGACACATTTTGAGGATCGAGAGGACCCAGCAAGTAAAGATTTCAAGAGCTATTGCTATAAGTTAATGAAATACTAACATCTAAGTTTATTGATGGAATAAACTTTTAAATCCCACTTCCTAAGGGCGATAAAGTGATGCAAAGTAGAGATGAAAGCCGGAGATAAACGCCCTCAATAAAAAAGGACGATCTCATAGCAATCTGCGGAGATATTTGGGAATAGAGATGAAGAGAATTGTAAGTGGCAAAAGTGCATTTCCCTTATTTGACGATTGCTCCTGAAATTATTCCCAAAATGGCGCTCTGGAATTTTGTTGGCGCCAATTCGTGGAAATGGAATGGCGAAAACTTTGAATGAAGACAGGGGAAAGAGAGGTGGCGATTACGCGAGTATTGCCATAACAGAAACGATGATGATAATATGTATTGCAGAGCTAAGTTGTGCCGTGATCCCAAATTTTCATTTAGTTCCAAGTAATTGCTTCTCTAAATTATAACCAATTAGTGTTCATTCGAGCACAGCTTTCACGGAGTGGGTGAGAAGGAATTGAACACATTGGCCAACTCTTAACCTAGTATTCGAAGGAAGATTTGGATAACATTAGCATAAAAGTTTACAACACGCGCTATGAACTCAGCCTCTTATTTGGGGCACTTAAAAATATTATCAATTATAACGATATCCGTCGTGTAAATATCTAACTATCCGATGTCACTAACTTCCGTAAAAAATAACGTACAACTATGTGTCGTTGGAGACATTTTTCTTTTGCATAGTTTAACTAGGAATAATGATGGAAATGAATCTACCAGAGAAAAATATTTTTATACTGGTTGTGATTGTTATCGTTGAATAACTTCCGATTCCAAATCGCGAATACTTTAATAAGGCATCGATATTTTGTAAAGTGAATGGAGTAAATTTGGTAAATGTATCCGTTTCTATCAATTAAATTTTCTTTACTATAGCTGCAACTCTTAATCCAGTGTTTATTTTCATTTGTCGCTAAATCGATGGCAAAGCCACGTTCGCCTCAGGATTAGAAAGGAGAGTAAGGAATAATCGATAAGTTCGAAATCAATTATATTTTCGACCGCGAAATACAAAAATATTGTAAGAGCAAGGTAGATTACAGTTTTATCCATAAAATAAACCCATGTTGATGAACATTTATACAATTTATGCATATGCACTTTGGACTGTAGAGTTTCATATGTTTTCCGCGATTTTCGATTGTTACATAGGGTTACTGCAATGGTAATCATGCCGTCATTTCCTACGGCACGAGCAGGTAGGACCAGCATTTATGCTATTCAATGGTAAATTTAATTGCATTTATGTAAACAATCATCATATGTATGTTCTGACAACAGAAAGACGGATGGAAGCAGAATGAATAAAACAGTATAACAGTAGAATGTGAATGGCTCTAAAGTGAGAGGTAGACCGAAAGAGTTGATTGTATAGAATGAATTATATTTATAAGAGTTGTATGTACGAGCGCGTTGTAACTTAAAACAATCAATGGAAATATTTGTATGTAGATCAGGATTAATTTAATTTCACATTGAAACCAGACGGGAATGATTAGTGCGTACATTTTAAAGGCGTCTTCAGCAGTCTCTTGAATTTAAAAATATATCTACTAGGAAACAGAGTTATGTCGCAGAATACGATATAATAAAATTGTTTTACCGGCCCTCACTTACCAAATCATCCAAATGCTTCTTCTTTAACGAGATCAACTCCCATGGTTAATATTCATAAACTATTCTATCAATGGCCATTCTCTTTCTATTCCTGTCCATCTTTCAACCTCGTTTGGAGTTTCTTTCACGTACCAACCCCAAATGTATATTTCACATACATTCATTGTCTTATTTTATGTAAGTTAATAACCTATACCTTTCTTAAATATTACTTCCTGTTCACGTCGTTACTTCTTCATTTATCACATCTTATATATATCGCTTGACTTTCAAAAATCCTCTTGGAAGCCATGTGAACAATATATTCATTCATTTTAATGATTATTTAAGTTGTTCGTGATTCACAGACTTACAAAAAATATTGGTATTACTGTGCTGTGTTAACCTTAAAGTCACACATCCTTTCTCGAATGTTTGTAACCAAAATGGTTCCCCTAAAGTTTCAATTTTTTGCTAGATTTCTTTACCGCTGTATTTGTGCTTCATAATTTGAAAAATAGAATTTGACCTCTATCTTGGCTCTATATGCTCGTTTTTAACCACCACATTGCCCTTACCCTTGTTCTCATTTGTGTAATTGGTTCCGTTTGTTTGTTTAGTATTCTTTTTAAAATAGAAAATGATTCCAACCTCATTAACTTCTTTCTGCTCTTTGCTGTTGTAATTAAGGCAATTTCATTTGAAAATTTCATTTGAAAATTTCATTTGAAAATTTCATTAATATGATCCTATATATACCTCTGTTATTGCCTTAGTTATAACTTCCTCAAATTAAACTAATATGGTGACGAAATCTAGTCCTGTCCTACTACATTTTTCACGTCAAGTTCGATTTTATTATGAATTATTCTTATACAATTTTATAAATATTTTTTAAATATTTGTGTGGTTTTGCTATCTAATCCTTATTTAACAATCACAAAGTTCATATAAAAATAAATTGATTGTTAATCTTAATATTAATTAATGATGTTGCATTGTAATAAATTCTATGCGATTACCTAGCTTATTTGTATTGCTTCATAGAATTCGGAAGCACAGGAAAGGTTAAGGAATTCTTCCTTCTTCAGAATCACCTCTCTTTAGAATGGGAATCGCTGGAAGGAGCAATCCTGACTCATTACCTTTGAGAAGTGGCGTCGTAGGAACTAATGTTCCGACTGCCATTCTCATTCCCCCGTTCTTTTCTTAAGAGGGGTAGAATTCGCAGAGAAACTTCGAATTCTTACGCATACCTCCAGCGTTAGATAGAATAAGAAAATAAAATGGCTGTAACTTGAACATACATGGTGATGATATTGAAATGGTGTACGATTCTTCAACATGAGTAAGACATTGACAAGAAAGGATATAAAAATGAAGAGAGAGCCTATGGCATGTAAGCGAAAGCAGAAGTGTATTGGGTAGTACGTGGTACGCGATTATATCGCGTACCACCACGATCGTATAAAAAGGCCTACATTTCTGTGACAAAAAATGCACCGACGCCGATATTGTTCTGTGGTAGTCAAGATAGGGTGTGTCTATATAAATATAGGAGAAAACACAAAGTGGCTGAATTAATTTACGTAAAGATCAATAAGCGGAAAGCAAGGGAGATTATGTCGCAATTTATCGGGAGTAATTGGATGTAGACAAAAAGGAAGGATGGGTTACCAATATAGAAATATATCCTGCTTTGATAGGAAGGGTGGATGGAAGTGACCTGAGTTAAATGGTATTTTGAGTAAGTGGGAGATCTATAGATGAGATACGAATATTTGAAATCTCATATTGTGTATATTATGTCATGCAGAAAAGAAATCGCAAAGGTAAAATTAAAAATAAAAAGAAGTAGGATATGACGTAGCGAAAGGGAGATATGTACTCTGGGATAAGAGAGAATAGAGGATACTGTGATTTAGAAAAGTCTTTACGTTACAAATAAAAGAAAACGGTTAATATTTTTATCTGTACGAGTATATCCACTCTGGCTTCAAATTTAGAACGTTAATGAGTTTACTGGTAGTATCTAGATATTTTTGAGGTACATATTTATGGGAAATACTGTTAAGAGACAAGTTCTGGAGGGTTAAATTTAAAGCGGTACATTGTCCATAAGAATGTTGATAAGAGATAACATATTCCAAAGAGACGCACTCAAATGACAAATAGAAACCTATAACAACCATGAAACACCTTTTAATTAGCGTTGTCCTGATTTTGGCGGTGTTTTTACGACTTAACGCATTGATTCAGTCTCATTCTTCGTTTATCCCACCGTTAATTTTCGCGCATTCGAAAACACTAATGCAGATCGTGTTGAAATATTTAGCTTAATCGCAAATGTGTAGAGATGACAACTATTAACTACTGCTCTTAAAGTAAGTGAAAAACATTAAAACTTGTACAGCGTCACGTTTATCTAGGATATGAATGCCGTAAGGATATCATAGAAAAAGCAAGATCAAACCTCAAGTGAAATTGTTCAGTTCACAACCTTTTCCGGAAAGAATTAACTTTTACGATCTCGAGATACATTATATTGTATTGCCAAAAATATATTTATATACATAGATTATTTTGAATAATTATTACTTACAAATAATAATTATTATTACATATTATTATTAGTGAACATTTGAAGTGTTTTGCTCAGAGTTTTACTGATTATTCCAGCTTCGATTTTTATAGGGTCATAGAAATTTCCTAACTTTCACAAAAAAAAGATCTGGCAACCCTAGGTTAATACATTGCTGCTTGAAAATAAGGAAAATACGTAAAAAGAAAATAATAAAAGGATATACTCGTAGTATATAGACTAGCCGCAATTCCGTTCATCCACGAAGAGGGTAGTGTTAAATTTACGTTCCTTCATTTCAATATTAAACAAGTTACCTTTTCAACATAAATTACCTTCGCAACCAAAGTATTTTCCGTTAGGAATTAAGATGCCTTTTCCTCTTCATTTTTGTTCTTTTTGGGGATAAATATCTCTGGAGAAAGCAATAACGCCGCCGTTGGAGGGGAAGGGTAATCGGAAGGCACTTCCGATTTCATCTGAGCAGTTAAGTCGCCTCTCTCCATCTCCCCAACCAACCGCTTTCTTTCCCAATGGATTTGCTTCAATAGCCGCAACCCGATGCTTCTGTTATCGAGATTGAAGAGTGGGTGGTCGAAATAAAGAGGATGGAATGGAGCAAGGGGAAAAAGAATGGCGAGGGACAAAGGTTGGAATGGGAAGCAAACACCAGGGAGTATACCGTTTTAATTAAGGGGAATGTTAACGCAAAGGGAGGGCGGAAGGGTTCGGCGCATTAAAGTATGGCTGAGATGGAGAATGGTCTGTTCACGAATCATCGGAGGAAGTGAAATGGAGAGAGCTGAAATGGAAATTAATAGGAAATAGCAAGGGGTTAAGCTGGAGATGACATATGCGTAGGAGGTCGGCTTACCATATCTTTTGAGATTAATAGTAGGACAAGTGTTACGAAAATGTAGGGCAAAAGTTGGAAATTTTGTTGAAAGGGGCTTACATTTATGTAAATTGAAGTATTTAGTACAGTGGTTCCGACGAAATGAAAGGATACAACCTTTAATTTTCGAGTTAATCATATTTCCTGAAAACTGAAATCCTTGCTTAAGCATCTTACTCCTTTGAACTCTGTACATAGGAATTTTCATCGTCTCTCACATTGAAAAACATAAGTTTACATTTATTATATAATTAAACTTTTAATCATTGACAGTTATGTAACAAAATTTAGTTATGAAAACTTAGCGATTTGTGTCATTATTGAAAAGTTTATGAAAATGAAATGTGAACGCCATTTTATACAGAATGATAATTCATTTTAGTTAAAACTCCACCGTAAATGCCGGGTTGCGATATCTGAAGAAATTTATGAGAATATATTCTCTGCGATGTATAAAATGTTTCCGCGCTAACCGTTGTGTTGGGTAAACCAATTCGCGTTAAATAATTGAATAATTAATAAATTGAAAAACTATAATTCATTATTTACTGCGTTAAGTTATTGGTGACGGAACTGACCAATGTTGCACTTGGTGTCAACCGTTTTATCTGTTTCCGTTTCTCCTATTATCTGCTATTTTTTCGTATTTTATATGGTGATGGGCCGATGGCCAAATTTTTACCGTTTCCGATACGATTTTTAGAAGAAAAATTATGGAAATTATATGTCCAAAGATGTCCATTTTCTCAAAATAATGACGATTCTATTAATATCTTTCTTCTGGGATGCCAAAATTTCACTTTTCGTTNTTATTTTATTTTCAGATGAAACTATGTTTCTCTTTATCTATATGCTTGATCATATTTAGTTTTAGTTATCACGTATTTACCACGCTAAAACTTACTCTTTTTAAAGGGGGGCTTTTTAAACGGGCATTTTAAAAGCACATCGTCGAGAGATGTAATATGAACACAATTTCTGTCGCTTAAACCCTAACGCTGATGCCTAATCGGCTCCATTCTTTGTTTACGGCGAATATGTGTATACTCTAGTTTTTACTGAGTAGATTAATACATATCAGTTTCATTCCGAAAACAAAAAACTAACGTCTTAACCGAGCATAAATAAAAAAAACATTAAATTGATAAGATGGACTACGGTTCTAGCCGTTGCACAAATCAAGCCCAACAAAAGTCCATCAACATTTACCAATTATAAAGATTGGAAGAATAATACTTGACCTCTTGAATATGGAAAACCATATTTAATCTTACGGAAACGTATTACTGGCTCCTGGGTTCCAACGAAGTCTTTCTAACCACAAGAAATGAAAAAAATACTAAAAAATGGAAAATTAAAACTCTCTTCCCTTGTGGTTTTCTTCTATGTTAAACATCGCTTATTGTTATTGAACCACTAAATTCCGCGAGAAAATGCAATAAAATAGAACCATGAACCACGCTATTGAGTAGAAGTATTTTCTGTTAATGATATGTACTGTTGTTATGCTAGTTCAAAGATTAAATCCTGAATGCACCATCTGCAACAAACCAGATGTAAATAATAGATATAAACATAGATATCATCTATAGTGAAGGCATCTAAGTTATCCAAGTATTGCGTTAAAGATATCGTCTCTAGAGAAGTGAGATTGTAAAGGCATTTTTAATTTCTCAACAAATTCTCGGAAATTCTCACCTTTTTAATCTCACCCAGAGCAATTTTTCTTTTCTGCTTCAATTTTCCCCTTTTTCATTTTTTTGGCAAGCGAATGCCTTTGAGGGCCTGTCATATCCATTTTTCTTGCTTATTCTTAATTTCCCGGCTGCCTTCCTCCCACGCATTTTATATTTATTCATTTGTTTCCCTCTCTCCACTGAGACATCTATTCCGAATTCGCCGCCATTTCTACTTGGATCCGAAACCACTTATAAAGTCTTTTATTCTGACGTCATCCGGAATTCTTTGTCGGAGACCCGTTCCTCAACTCTGTCACATTTACACCAGCAGTGGGAATTCGATTGCGTAGAGCTGCGACTAAGATACGTCTTGAAAACAGTCCAGCAACATCTGTTGACATCACTAACGCAACCAAAATAGAAACGTTGCCTATCGTCGACGCCATCGTATCGCACGCAAGCCCTAAGCGTTGGCGTGACAATATTATCAGGCGAATCACTGCGTTTATCTTCGTTCGGATCCATTCATGGGTTTGCCCATTCATCCCGTTCTCTTGGACGTATGAATGACCTTCAGATGTATATTATCGGAATCGGAGACTTTAGTGTGATGATTTATATCTTGTTTCATGCAGTGGGTGGATCGATATATCGGCAATCGAGTCATCGATCGGTGATCGACTCACATTCGGGAGTATTGCCGGCCTCAGTGGCATCAGTATTAGCGTGAAAGTCAAGAAATACCGAGATACCGGGCTCTATCTATGCTAGGGCAACGTTGTTTGTCAGTATGACTTATAATATCGTTAATTGTATGGAGTAGTGCCTTCAATTCGTCGTATAAAGTATTCGTTACTATTTTATTATTTCGAACAGGTTAACAAAGAATTATATATCTATACTATCTACAAGATTCGACAAACGCGACCTAAGGAATACCAAAAACACGCAATATATAGTCACTTTCCCTACATAATAATAATACGTCCTTATTTAAGGGCGAGGTTATCCTTAAGCAAGGTATACCAAAAACTCAGAATACGTGTATATTTGCACATTTACTACATCGTCATCAAGCAAGATGTAAAACTAGAAGATTTTAGGGCCTCCGAGTAATCATGAGGATAACGCGATCGACTTCGGTGAAAGCGGTTCCGTGTTTGATTCCCGGAGATATCTTACATTTGATATGACCTTAGCCATTGAAACACTTTCTAAAATTTTTACCACTACACACACTTTCTGGTTGTTTTTGGTATTTCTTACTTGGTGATGTTACTATGCATTGAAACCTAGATCGTGATTGTTTAATCTTGTGGATAGATTAGTGATTATTTTCTACCTAAGAGTTCACTACTATGAGATTCCACCAAGTGGAGACCGAGACCATCCAGTTTATTTTGTTATATTTTGGTCGTTTCACTTAAGTCCTTATTTAAAATGTTTAAAATTAGACTTGAATTAGTCATTCATTACAAATTTCATTTTAACAGGACTATTTGCCTGACTATTTATCTATGTGTAAGAGTGTGTGTGTAATGTATACTCACCGTCATCATATCTTGTACTGACTCATAGAGATTCTTAATGAAATTAATATTTTTTTATTCGAATGCTTTCGGCCTCTATCACTGTTATTCATTTTTGAGACAGTGAATTACCATTGGCAACTAGGTCTGCATTTAGAATGACCGAAACTGCTTGTTGAATAATACAGAAGATATGTAAAAATCCGTAAATTTAAGGTAAAAATTGGAGGAATCGATCTAAGCACGAGCATACTGAGTGTCTACCCATATCCTTACAAGTAGCAATAATCAACATTTGCACTTTAGCATTCCCGTGCAATGAAAACTTACACAAAATTTTCAATGCCAGTCCTCACAAGTCCATAGCTAAGGAGAAGATTCTCAAACACTTCCCAGAAGACGGTGCCCTAACGCGGCTCTGGTTCTTACGGATGAACCGCTCTTGATCGCCCTCTTCTCGAGTTGTTCTAAACCGTGTTCGAGACGAGGAAGAGAGAGAAAAGCGCTCCATTTCTTCGCAAGGGCCTGCGGGAGTAAATGGAGGGACAGCTGCTTTCCTAATGAGGCATTTTTCCGCCTCTCTTTACACCGAAGTATCCTGAGCCGTTGATCCCGTGGTGTCTCGCTGTCACCGCCAGCTGTTCTCATATCCTCCGAAATAACTTCCACGGGGGGCGACCCTCTCACTACGGATGGTCCTTTCCTCGTGCCCTCTCTCTCTCCGCTGGATCCTGTCGAGCCGTGTGCGGACGCAACCCATGACCTCCTTAATTTTGCGGACGAGGAATTCCTTCTGATTCATCCCGAGATTTATTTTCCCCGGTCCGGACATACGGTCTGGAAGATTTTGCACCACTTATCACCGAATTGCATGTTTATAGATAAACCAGTTAAAATTCCCGCGTATTTTATACTGTGGTACGACGGTGGAAACGTAGAAACGTGTAATTATTTTATTTTCAGATGAAACTATGTTTCTCTTTATCTATATGCTTGATCATATTTAGTTTTAGTTATCACGTATTTACCACGCTAAAACTTACTCTTTTTAAAGGGGGGCTTTTTAAACGGGCATTTTAAAGGCACATCGTCGAGAGATGTAATATGAACACAATTTCTGTCTCTTAAACCCTAACGCTGATGCCTAATCGGCTCCATTCTTTGTTTACGGCGAATATGTGTATACTCTAGTTTTTACTGAGTAGATTAATACAGATCAGTTTCATTCCGAAAACAAAAAACTAACGTCTTAACCGAACATAAATAAAAAAAACATTAAATTAATAAGATGGACTACGGTTCTAGCCGTTGCACAAATCAAGCCCAATAAAAGTCCATCAACATTTACCAATTATAAAGATTGGAAGAATAATACTTGACCTCTTGAATATGGAAAACCATATTTAATCTTACGGAAACGCATTACTGGCTCCTGGGTTCCAACGAAGTCTTTCTATAAATGGTGATAGTTTTTCCGTGGTTTTCTACGGTACAGAAATCTGGATTACCACTGTTATTACTATATTTTATTGTAAGAACGGACAATTGGGCACTATGAAAATTATTTATAAAGACAATTATCTATTGCTAATAGCTAAATGCTCTTACCACAATTAGATGACAGTTATCACCTCTGCTAGAAATGATTTATTTTCTTCGCCGATATTGGATGAAAATGGAAAGAAAAATTAAAACTTATGCACAAATGCAGAGGCGAGAGAGAGAAAATATAATTAAAGTGGTTTAGTTTGGATGATCAAATGAATACTTTACCATTATATCGAAGAAGATTTAAACGTTTATTAATCAATACAGCTGAGTAAATGCTTAACAGGTTACTTTCACAAAATTAACCTTCTTAGCGTATTATTGCTGACACCGGTTTTACACCATATTACAAATTCAGTACAATATTATTATATCATTATTAAGTACATATGATGTTAACATTTCGCAAAATTAGAGTACACTCACAGTCAGCACTATCTGTTTCGCCAAAATAATCCCATCTTTTTGTTGCGTGTCGTAAGTATAAGTTTCATGGTTGAATAAATGAAGTTTTGTCAACTTAAGAATATCGAAGAAATCACTGCATTGGAAATGCATGAACACCTCAGTACTCGTTATTCTCCTCTAATTAATCACGGTCGCACGGTAAGATACTTTTCTGTTTGTTTTCGGTATCCAAGGTAAAATGGAAACCGCATCAAGGAGCGAGTAACATCTTCGAATCGGTTGAAAGGATGTCGTGCGATGCTCCAAAGCAATCTTTGCGTTGCGGCGAATGCGGTCCAGAATTAATTAATCCGTCAGAGGAGCTGGAAGGAGGCTGCGGTATCTGCTGCTGATGGATTTCTTTCAGGCTGCTTTACTCTTTCGCTGGAATATTGGTTTTCCTGAATATTTGATGAAAGGGAGCGGTCAAAATGCTCCACGTTGATCAGTTGCCAATCCTCCAATCACCAGAGGTAATATTTCCGCTCCAAAGGATATATTTTATGCACTGTACGTCTAGTATCATCGAGAAGTTTTAGCAAAAGCAAAAGCTTTTATTGCTATGAAATTAAAAGCATAGTGCTTATTGATTTCCAGCGGTAAAGACTGATGCAAGAAATCTTGTGGTTTTCTTGCAAACGTTAAAGAGAATATTAGATCTTTTCTTAGCTTACTTCTTTGCATTATGATGAAACCACTCGTCTAATCACCTTATGGTGCATTGCAAAAAGTTATCTCACTGATAACCTTTATCTTCTATAAACCTCTTATCAAACGAAATACATTTCGCTACTATCGAATTGACTCCCTTGTATCCAAGTGGGTGGTGCCATTGCCATTGGTAAATGCGCTCTCGGGACTAACAAGTGCGAATTGACCTTAACTGCCGAAGCAATTTAAAAAACTACTGCTTACGAATACTGGAAATGAATACATACGGTGACAGAAATAAATTAAAATTTTCAGAGTAAAACTGATAGCGAAACATAAAAATATTAAATTTTAATATCAAATTTCACCCAAATTGTTACTTAAAAATAATCGTACCTATTAATAATATTGAATAACTTTTCCTTCCTCCTCGAAATCTTAATTAATTCATGCTGCTATATGTTCAACTTTCTACATCTAATTTCAATATTTTTCACGTTTTTTATAAGATAAAAAAACTATTTCATTTAATTGAATTATATTGCTTATTGAAGGGTATACGAAATAAAAAAACATCGATTCCACCAAGAGAAATCTGCACATGGGTCATGCGATACCTAACCTCTGAAGTTATCGAGTTAACTAAATTAGAAGACTTTTTTAAGCGACGAAGTAGATTTTAAATTTGAGATTAAATCTTTTAAATACATTATTCACTTATTGCCACTTCTAAGAATTACTACTTTTCTTTACCGATACCAATTGTATTTCCGGAAAAGTCAGTTGAAAATATTCAATTATTTTATCATGTTTATGAAGTTGTAGATGGGAAAATTCTAAGCGGTTTGACAACCATGTCAAAATACATAAAAGACGCATTCCTATAAAATGTAATAGTATTAAATTGACACGATACATTACAATGGACATTATAATAATAAAATAATTGAATTTTACGTTAATAACTTCTCTATATATTATGTATCAACTTCCTCTTGTAACATTACATAGAGTATTTAATGATTAATTAATAACCAAGTAATTACAAAAATCGAGTATTTTGAACTCTAATTTGATTAAAATGATTAATTATGTAATCGATTAATTAATTATCGATTAACAATCAAAGTAACCGATCCCTAAAATAAGTTCAATTCACAATAAAATTTCTTTAATTGATATCTGTTAGATCAGTCGGTCAAAAATATGCCATTAAGTCGTAGAAGAGGACATTTTCTCTATGCGATAAGATGCAATTATCGTGTCTTTCTATTGAAATTAAATTGAATTGTTCATTACCGAGCATTCGCCTCTTTCATTAGCTACTGTCGATATTTTAATATCCTACTTGACTCTCATAGAAAGAAAGAAACTCAAGAAACTATGTTCATGACTTTGAGATTCCGATAGAAACAAGCTGTCCCATGATTAGATTAAAAATTAGAGGAAGTATGCGGAAGTCTACGCACACACCTACAATTCATCGGGAGTGAAGGGTGATCGATATTCAAACGCCGTAATTTGCCCACGCTTCAGGGACTAGCAGATTGGCCAGCTTCGTCTCATTTGAAATCTGGTCACCCTTAGTGTAGGAACTTAGGTGCATGCTATGATTATTCTTACCTAAACACGTGAATGTGTGATAGATATATGAGAAGCATAACGATGGGGAGTCATGTAGAAGCTTGGACATTCCAAGGCTGGAGAGAAGTGTTGGCAATGTATTGCGCGTCCATGGAATGAATAGAAGATCATCACAACAACTATTGGGGTAGGGAATATGACGTGAAACGTGAATACTCGGCTATAAGTGCACCTATAAGTGCACCTTCAACGTGTTTTTGCATTTTCCTTCCCATTACTGTCTTTCAGCAAACATAACGGAAATCGTAAATTCTTGAAATATCCAATGAATAAAAAAATGACTTAGCAGATAAGTAAGATGGAATTAACGCTCTGGTGATCTATTTTCAATCCGTCTGATCGTTATCAAGGAGAAGTTTCTTCATCTTAACATTAATATTGATTTAACATCTCATACAGTTAAGTCTCTACAACGCAAGTTCCGATCAACTGAGATTACATTTTATCTGAAGTATATAATAGTACTTTGCCTTTTTCATATATGGGACACCGCTTATGTATATAACGGGGCACCGCTTAAATTACTTTAGCTGTAGCTGCACCATGCCATTTCAGCATAGACAAGCAAACGTCGTCTCAAGAACATAGAGATTGTTACATGAAAAGAAGGTTCTGATAATCCGAGGATTTATCAACGAAAGAGTTATAAATGTAACAATGATATTTGTTTGCTTAATGAATAATAATATGTGTCTAAAAATGTAGACCCGACCATTCAGATAGAATGAGAAATGTTAAAATGGAAAGACGAAAGAGAAAGTGAAGCAACGGCAAAGCAAATCTTCATCATAAGATTCAAACGTAGGCGTGATTCTTTCTGTAAAAATTATGGAAAAATGGACGAGAATTCCTCCATATCGCATATTTATCTGGAAAAATTGATTGAAGACTCCTATAATATCTGTACTTTTTATTCTTATTTCCATTTCATAGTAAAAGTTATCGTGCTAAATTATAAAAATTCGGCAATTGAAATTTTCAAGGAATGGTATTTATCATTGCTGGACTAGAGGAGGATGTTAAAGAGAGCCCACTTGGAAGTGGATGTGTCATGGAGGTAAAAAAAACGAAGTTGGGTCGACAGGAAAACAAACGAGGAAATGCTGGAGTTTGTAGAAGAGGAATGGATTCTGATAGAAGAAATAAAACGAAGGTAAAAGAAACGGAAAGTTGGGAATTTTCCTTTTTGCCTTTTGGGCACCTCGTATGCCCAAAGGTGACCCCTTATCAAAAGGTCGAGGACTTATGTATGAGGTAAAATCAAGAGCTATTTTATACAAAGTTTGCACTTTTGTTCCTGGGCTTGCAAATGCAGAAAGAGAAAGGAAATAGAATCAATTACTTGGACCGTGACTTCGTAGTAGGACTCCTTGAAGAAACAAGGAAGAGTCTAACTTTTAAAAACTACAATATTTATTCGAAGACGACAATGGTATCGGCTCATATAATCATCATCACGTACAAAGGCGTGAAAAAAAATGTAATATATGTTTCTTGTCGAATGAGTCGACATCTTGGTCTTCTTGCAATAAATTGTGGTTTGTAAAAGTTCGACTTCTCCTCGCTCCTTCGAGAAAGGAAATGTATAGAATTGTGTTTGAATACACCTGCATTTATAAGTGTTCAAAAGTTTTGAGAAATTAACAGGAAAGATTATACCATATCCATGCTTGTTCTGAGTAATGGAGGCAGAAGAGACGTTCAAAACGTTCCTAGAACGGAGACCGCTTAATGGATAATTTCATACTGAAATCGAGCATTATTGCGGTGCAGCGTTGTAGTAGATTTTCAGCAATATTAAGTCGGAACAAGCTCTGACTCGCAGCAATGGTATCCGTGAAATTAGAATGTTGAAAACGACGATAAGATTTGCCCAGAAATGTTGAACGCCTTACGTACTTTTTAAGAAACAAAGCTTGATGTTGTACTCGAAATAGTTTCACATGTGCTGATTACGGAATGTTCAAAACTCAGAAGAATTGGCAGTTGAAAAACACGGTGTCGACGAAAGAAGAGGAGAGCGGGATAAATATAAGATTAGGAAAGATGAAGTGGGGGCAAAGTGCGTGGTCTCTTTTAGCTGGAGGGTGACCGTATGGAACGCGAGGAAGAGGGATTGCCGGAGTGCAGATGGAGTTTTAGAAAGGCGCAGAATTTATGGGTTGAGGGAAGCATCTGCAGAGGGATTGAGGAGGAATTTAGGTGAGTATGCTTGCGAAGGTATTTGGAAAAGTGGGCGAACAGAGGTGCAGAGGATTGGCAGACGAAGCTTGGAGCATCACGGGAAGGACTGGAGGGAGATTTAAACGAAAGAAACTACTCCGATTATCCCGTACTCTTGCAGTAATGCCGTTGATTACCTAAGAAACAGTAAGGTGTCGCGAAGGAGCTGTTAACCAGTGTCAAAGTTCCTCAATGAAATACATAATATTTTTCCAGGGGAAATTTTATGTTTTTGGTGCAATAGAGGGAAAACCTGTCTTACGATACTGTTAGGTACGATAGGATAGATAGACTTCTACAGCTCTGGTGAAATAATGTTGACATTCGAGGGAATATTTTTCGGGCAATTAGGTTCCACACACACACTGCTGGTGTTTGTTAAATTTTAATATGCACTAGATGGCTAAACATTACTGAAGAGAACGCCGTAGAAGAAATAGCAGGCACTCTATCATACACAAAATACAAATACATTAATCTTATGTGTGTATGCTTATGCCGTTTCTTAAAGCTTAAGTTTCTTAAGCTAGTACCTTCCTATAGTTATTACCAAGGTCATCTTTATTTATTACTAGCTGAAGTGCCCGTTGATTCTCAACGGGGAAAATTGATTTCGGATTCATTATAGCACACCAATTTGTGCGTAAGAGAAAATAACACCTCGCGTCTTAGTTTAGTCCAATGGAACAGGTTATTGAAAACAAAAATGTTCTAATCAAAGTTCGAGGCCGAAATCTACAATCAACAATAAGAGTGTGAATCATTATGGAATATCCATCTTATTATTAACATGTCTCATAGTAATGTGCAAGTTTGCAAGACTTTCAACTTCAATGTCAAGAGTTCGAATTGATAGACAAAAAGTTACTCGTTTATCTCCATTAGTTCATGACGGTGCTACGTATGTTTGTTGCCCCTGCGATTCATCACTACAAATTGTTCGTGACTGTAATAGTTAAAATCTCTGAATTATTTCCTCCATTTCATATCGTCAATTGCTTTTAAATGGGTCTAAATACACATGCATTCTTATGGGAAAATGTATGAACTCGGAATCAATCGCATTGGTGTCTGGGGGACGGGTTGTTTACAACATCGAAATTTCACAAAATATTCGCATATTTTATCTAAATTCTCGCTATGTCGAAGTTCCCGTTGATTCTCAATGGGGAAAAAAGATGTCGGATTAAATATAGTATACCTATTTGTACATAAGAGAAAATAACATCTTGCATCTTACAATTAGTTTAGTCCAATGAAACAGGTTATTGAAAACAAAAATTTTCTAATGAAAGTTCGAGGCCGAAATCTACAATCAACAATAAGAACGTGAATCATTATGGAATTTCCCTCTTATTATTAACGTCTCAAAGTAATGGTTAAGTTTGCAAGATTTTCAACTTCCGATTCTGGTAACTTTAATCGTATAATTGTCAAGAGTCCGAAATGATAGATAAAAAGTTACTCCTCCATCTCCACTAATTTATTACGGTGCTACGCATGTTTGTTGCCCTGTAATTCATCACTACAAATTTTTCGTGACTGATATAATTATAATATCTGAAAATTTTCATCCTCTTCATATCGTCATTTGCTTCTAAACGGGCTAACATACAAATGCATTCTTATGGGAAAATGCATAAACTCGGAATCAACAATCGCATTGGTCGTCAGGGGGACGGGTTGTTTACTAACTCAAAATTTCTCAAAATATTCGCATATTTTATCTAAATTCTCGCAACTTCGAATAGAAAGCGATATTCCACGACCATAATAAGAATCTGTATTAAATTTCCTTTCTTTGGGTACCTATTTTGATTTTATGCGACTATTCCTTCTAATTTAATTTTGCAGAAGAAATAAAGTCTGTAACCGATAAAATCGAACTTTACGTGTAATTCTTATGGAAACCTATCTGAACGATCTTGGATCAAACCCAGCAAAGTTATCAAATAAAAATATGACAGTGCTTCCTTTTGGGTCTCAGAGAACACGTATGCAAAATTTGACGCCAATCGGACGAACGGTGTGGACTCCAATCGCGGACAAACAAACAGACACACAAACCCACAAACCCACAGAATTTCTGCTTTATATATATAGAAGATTAGTTCGCTACTATACCCAAAATAATTCAGACAGATGTGATCTTAAGTTATCATACCATAATTATTTAATGAAATACAGTTTGATCTGCAGCAACGTAATAATATTTTCCCAGTAAAATCAAAAATTAACAACTGGCAGTTTATTAATGATATTAGGAAGTTTTAAGATTCAAGCTGTATGTAGTTGTATGATGATATTAGGAAACTAAGAATTTTGTAAATGATTCTTGTGATTTTATATTTATATTTAATGCAATCGAATGCTTGCTGAAAGACTTGTTTAGCAATTAGAGTTTATTCATAAAATTTAGTATTTCTATTGTGTAATGCCTAACCTAATGTTTTCTTTTATTCTGATATACTGACTTTTGCTATTATACTGATATATTGGACTTTCTTGTGATCAATGTAGACTTTTATTGTGATCGATGTGAGAAATAGGGAACTGTACAAAATTGAAGATGTGTTTTTTTATGGAACCTCCTGGTGAGCCTTTTTATGGCTCAGGGAAACCTAAATTGTAATCTCTCTCTCTATTACTTTTTTTTATATTCATGTTTAATGTTTTGAAAACTTGCTGGAAGACTGACTAATTCATTAGAGGTCATTCATAAAATAAACAATTTAGCGAAGCAATTTTTCCATGTGCTCAAGTTGCCGTCATTCAGTAAAAATAATATTTTTTCAAATGAATTGCACTTCCTAGATAAAAATTTCAACCGTTAGAAGGGATAATGAGAAATTGTTAATACAATTCTAAAACATTTTTCAAACGTATTAACACCCAGCTAAATGTGATTTTTATGATGAAAGGAATAAGACAAAACTTACACTCGTTACTACAGGATATATTGTTTGTATTTATTTATAGATATTTATACCCTGTGGTAACGAGTATAAGTTATATCTTAATCCTTTTATTGTGGGTAGCTACCACAAAGTCGGGGACGAAGTATTGGATTTTGTGATTTTTATATTTATATCTATTTTATTACTATTATTTTTTATATCTAACCATTGCTACCGAAAATATATATTGCTGTTATCGGTTTGTAAAATTGGTTAATTTATTTTATAATACTTTTCATTATCATATCTTTTACCTTCACTTATCTAACAGCCTTTACGTACAACTTTCAACGAATATTTTTAATTCACCTATTTTTCAATCTAGCACCGTTTTCCTATATTTTCTTTCTTGTGAAGCTGATCCGAAATAATGCCATTCTTTTTCGGTTTCTCATCATAGAAAAATTTAAAACGTTTTATTTACATGGCTATTGTGTAACTCATATATAAACTTTTTAAACTTTGGAATTCTGACTCAGTGATGAAAGGAAGGGCGAAATACCTCACTCCTTATCTTGCCTACTAAGCATCATCCTTTCTTCCAAGGTTTGGCTAGTATAATCATAAACATATGCATAAGAAGGGTTTGATAAACGGCCTTATCAAATTTTAGCTGATTTTGATACTGAAATTCAGAATTTATCTCTCTTGTATCTACCGCTCTCTTTTTATTATTTATTTTCAATGCTTCGATTTACTGTGCATGTAGAACATTTATCAAGCTCCTTCTGCAATGACTTTTTCGTTAATTTTCAGTCTGTATACGTTTTACTATGCATACGAAGTTGTATCTCCTTATTAGTCTAAAGTAGCTTAGGAGAACCAGGTTGCTTATATTAGCTGCCCCTCAAATAAAGGTCAGGATTAGTGATAACTCTCGATGCCTCTGTTTCTAATTTATCGATGAAAAGTTTCAGAAAATTTGGAATACTTGGTGTCTTTCCAAAGGAGAGCTCACTCCGCCTTAGATGGAAATAGAGCATCGCTAGCATTAAAACGACTACCTTGAATTCGAAGAGACTCAGGGCCTAACATTTGAGCTTGGATTTCCTTTCTCTTTCTCTCTACAGCTTAGATTTCTTTGGAAGCTTAGCTCTTAGATGAGTTTGAAACGTCCGCGAGCTAAGACTAATTTCTTGCGTGAAATCTAGTCGGCTTGAGGTGGATTTTAGGCGGCGGAAAAATCGCCGGAGCGGAGCTTAAATGCGTGTGAGGAAAGGATTAGAGAGCGAGCGCTTCTTAAATGAGTCGTAATTTTAATCAGAAGACACCTCGTCGCATGTGCTCCGGATAATAGGTTATTAATTCCCGCTATTTACATTAAAACGGGGAAACGCTTATCTACATAATCCCCTCTCGACTAATTTGAAGATGGCAAAGAAGATCAATCTCATCTATTGCTATTAATTGCGGAGAGCCGCACAGCGCGTTTCTTTTCGAGGAAGAAATGCTTGCAAAATGGATTAACGGAGGCATTCTTCGAAGACATTAATTCTGAAATTGAGAAGGATGAAAACGCATTGATTCATTAATGCTCACGATGCATAAATTATATGTGATGATAGATGCAAATAGATTAGTATGCAAGTTAATTATCGTAAGTATTATTGAAACGGTGGTTAAATGGGATACATAATTATTGATTATTAGGGGATTTTATCTATACGAATAGATCATTTAGATTTATAATGACTATGATATACCCCTCTACAAAATAGTTCTTTAAAAGTACGATATTTTTGAGGTATGTAAATAATTGATAAAAAAATAACGTCTTTATTTTGGTCGGGATTGAGAATTCGGGGCCTCCTCTTCCTTTTTAACCTTTCGTCAATGTAAACTATACCGAAAGGCAAAATAATGTTTAATGGTATTTAAAATTGTAAGAGAAATGGCAAATCGATTAATTAAGTTATGTAGATTTAATTTAGTAGAGGTGGAGATGTAAGACATCAATGTACTTCTGTAGTCAATTTTAGTCATACGGTTCCAAGAATTGTTTTCCTCCTTTTTAAGCATTTGAGGATTATTATCAAGTTTTATTTTCTAATAATGTTGTAAGGATTAATTTTTAATGTGTTGTTTTCCAATATTTTTAAAGGAATTCGTTAGGTATTTACAACTCCTAGAAGTATCGATTTATAGCAATTGATATTTTAAAATTCTTCTTCTTATGCAGACGTATTATCACTTACTACAAATAATAATTTCCAACAGTCTCTAACATAAATCGAAAGGAATCATAAAACAACATTTACGCTCTACAAAAGTGTTGAAAGAGCAATTTTTTTAAACAGAAATATACACGGTATTATCCATATTTGCATTATACTTGATTAGTTCAGATCTTGAACTTGCATACATCAGAGGATTCACAGTTTCAATCTCGCTAGACTCAAGACCCCTTTAATCACGCACTGTTCTGAAATATGCAGCTGACATTTTTCATTTTAAGAAATACGCTAATCCCAAGAGATGCCGATCGATCAAATTTGCAAAGTAATCCCTCGCTTATGGAGACCGATGAAGTAAGCAATTGCTTTAATATTATGTGGATGGAAGTGTTACGAATTAATGCTTTTGTGGTTTGGTTTGTGGCTTAATGCATAGGCATGAGAGTTTGGTTTGAGTTGGAAAATGCAAAGAAAGGAGAGAGAGAGAGAGAGAGAGAGAGAGAGAGAAAGGGGGAAATTGCACTTTTATTTGTGAAGAAAATATCTCGAAAAGGAGGAAATGATGAGGGAAAGGCGATTCGACGGAAGAAGCTGTGAATGTTAATGAAGATACCTTTGCAAATCGAAAGAATCCCTTCCTCACTTTCTCTTTTCATATTTCCCCCATTATTTCCCCTCCGAAAGAATATTGCTAATATTGCTGATATTGGGCTCTTAAACGGTGACGAATTGGAAGCCATTCAGACGCGCGATTGCGAAAAATACGCTATTTACGGGAAATCTCTTACGGCATTGCTTCCATCGCCCTATTAACCCGATTCATTCACAAAATTAAAGGGAGGGAGGGAAAGGGGAGACACCGATTTCTTTTCGGATTTTGGAGTTTGGATTTCTTCTGGTTTTTATGAAGATTCTGGAAGAGATTCATAGTTTTGGGAGAACAATCAAAATTTATTGATATGCATTTAAATCGCTCTTCGTACCAACCCTTGTAAGCTTCTTCTGCTTTAAATTCATCGATTTTTTACGAATATTACATTTGATTCGTTTATCTGCTCAGATATTTTCTTCAGGATTCTATTCGGCATATATAACCGACATTTTTTAAAACTTTATCTTCCTTCCTAACAATTTAAATTTTCTTTATAATTCACCATAGTAATACATCTTCTATCTTTTCTATTCATATGACTGAACCAAAGTAAAACTCGTTCATTCAGGTTTGGCCATTATTTCAGTCAACAGTCAGTACACAAATTTTCAGACTGTATCGATGTACAAATACTTCTCGAATAACTTCTTCCAACTCCATTTAGTTGACTCATTTGCATCCCCAAGAAGAACGAAAGTTTGAGATTCACAATTACGCAAGCTCAAGCAATGATAAAGTGTTTGCTTTCCAGATTTTTCATTACACCCGATTAGAATTTTATTTATAAGTTAATATAAGAATCTAACTATAAAACTATGCATAATTAACTATTATATCATTTAATGCTTCATATTATCTAAATATGTATATGTACAGTGCCCTTGAAAACTAAATGAAACTCATGAGAACGATGTTGTTAGAAGCTGTAACATACCTACGAAAGTAAAACAGTTTTCCTCGAAGTATCACTTGTTCAGCAAAAAGGATATACATCGGTAAATCATTAATAAAATTGTTACAAACCTACTGAAAGTATCAAAAAATCTTCCAAAATCTTCGTGTATTTCTTTATTTTCCCCATCATTTCACGTGAGCGACGATAAATTAATTTAAACTCAACCTCAACAATGGTAATCGAATTTTTGTTTATTATTATTATTCTTATTGTTATCGTCGATGGTAATGTTACTTAGGATGAAGATTGTAGAAGATGACAACTTTGGGAAATATCAGCACTTTTACAAAAAATCGTTGTATAACATGGTTTAAATATAGAGTTTTCGTAAAAAAGTAATAATAGCTATGATTGAGAGATTATTTTGTAATTGCAATCACTTCTATCACTTATGATCTTTATTGGTAATAAATATAAATAAAAACACGTTCTAGGTGCATTCTTAATTGAAGTCTCTCTGAAATTCATTGCATGAAACTGGAAACTCGTAAAAAAAGGTATCCGATCTTTGGCCAAGAAATGGACTAGCAATTAACTTAAAGTAAAATCATTAAAGCTGCGTCCTATCTGGCTCTCGAGTTTACGTGGAGAGTAGTCAAATGCTATAAGATCAATGGTGTAGTCATGGAAGAGCAAAATGGCCAAGCTCCTACTTTTTTCTCTTAATTACATATGATGAATTTCAAAGGAAAGGTTAAATAAGCAAGAAAAAAGCAGTAGGAGTTACCCCGAACCGATAAATCAATAGTTTATAATTGGACCGTTAAGCAATTCATTATTTTGGACCCCTGTCTTCTCAGTTGGATGATATATTTCCGATAATTATAAGGCAATTAGGAATTAAAAGTTTCCGTCAGTATATTTTATGTGACTGAAAATTACCCCCTCTTATAGATCAAGATTTTTGTGTAAGATATATATTTCTCTGAAACTGTTACCCGTTTAATTTAATTAATGCTTACAATTACGCCGATTTCTGGTGCGGTTGCGCACATTACTAATAACTGATTCTCTAACTCTGATTACACGAAACAATATTTATAAATACTCAGATTTATGGTTGCGTATTTCACAGTCATTTTTTTTGGAGCAGCTCACAGATGAAATGGATTTGTCATTAATTTTGTCTCTAAGTCCTGTCCTGATGTAAATGTATGAATGATGCTAAAAGTAGGATTAATCCTGGTTCCTTCTAGTAAATACTGTGAAAGGTATATTTTATTTAAGCATTATGCTCCATTTACAATGAATTGATCTCTTGAAAGCATTCTGGCTCATAGGAGAAAATCAACGGCAAATACCTCAATTCTCATCTTAAAATGCCTCACTACTCATCTTAATTGCAATTCTGTTTCCCTCTTTTCTCATGTCAGGAAATTTAATAAGTATTTGTAGAGGATGAGGTTCTGGGTTCTAAACTGAGTTATTATTTGCATAACCTTTCCTTTGAAGATTGAACAAAACGACGAGTGAATGTGTCATTTTCCCCTAGATAAGAAAAATAGCTCTGAGTGTTGAAATTCATATTTTAAGACCATAAAAATACTAGATAAAGGACCTAATTAGTTTGTATATGGTGATTCTCTTTGGTAGCTGAAGATAAATTGGTAACCGAATTTTAATCTATTGTTTGCTTGAGAAAAGGATGACCTTATTTTTGCTTATATTACTTTATAATGCTTTTCATAAATTAATATATTCATTTTATAGGCTATATTTAATTTTATCATTTTTATTGACTTTTTGTAATCTTATATGTATATATATATTTTGTAGCTGATGTCAGCCAATGTCTAAAAGCTCAAGTTCTTCTTCTGAATTTTGTTATTCAGTATAGATTATAACTCTTTTTCCAGTCTTTTTTTTGCATACATTAGCTCTATTGTTTTCACAAAATTAGACAATCATCAGGATAGAGTCAGAAGAAAAAATTGGGGTATTGGGGGAAGTTGGCATATTATATTAGGCATATAAAAGGAAGAAAACTATAGGAATTATTCAGAGTTAATGAGAGGTGAATTGCATGCTGATAGTTGGAAAGAAGAAACTGTTATGAAACAATCAATGAATTATTCAAAACAGGGCTTTAGGACAAATAATTTTATTTGGAAGAAAGAAAATGTAGGGTCTTTTACCCATGTGCAAAATCCTGGGTGTGAAAGAAGAATTTTGATGGCTATATTTGGATGCGTTACGAAATTTAGAGAACAAGAATTATTGATGAAATCTTCTTTTCATCTCGCTGTTATATCTAGGTTGAGGAGAATCAGTCAAACGGCTAAACTGGCCTTATAACGATTCTCCATAGTTCTTTTTGATACCTTTGCATAATTTTAATGCGAATCTATTTCCGTATTTGGTTAGCCACCGGAATTTATGTATGCAGTCAGTGTAATGCAACGCAAACAAGAATCACACAGAACGTACAAATATGAGATAGACTTTCCAATTCTCTACGAGTCGCGAGCATGATATTGCATTAGAATTGCGTTAAAACTGTGCAAGTTTCATTACTTCAATACGCATATCACTTGTAAATGTTTGGACCGATTCGTAAATTTTATTGCTTTGTTATTATTGTATTATACTATTATATAATTTATTTACTATGATTATAATTTTCTGTTGACCTCAGAAACTTATTCCGCTTTAACAACGAAAGTTATTTTAACGATATTCGTGTTTACTTTTAAGTAAATAGAACATGTATTTACGTACGCTAAAAAGGAACTCATTCAAAACATAATATTATGAATATTTCTGGAGTTGAAAAGACTGAATTTCAATGACGAGGAAATTGAAAGAATCCAGTTTTTTGTAAACGATACGACGATTGGCTCGATAACGTCTTTTACTTAAGTCAAATTATTATCATTATTATAACGTAGCAGTCCTGGAGAAAACACTAGGTCAGTCTAAATCTAGATGAGAGCTAATGTATATTTTAGGATGGATTTATATTTTTTAATATTATCAGAAAGTAGCTTTAGTACAATCAATGAACATTAGAAACATACATGGTATGTTAATTTGAAATCTGATAGCCAAAAATACTTGTTTACGGAAAAATCTAGAGGTAAAGAGCGACATTATGAAGAAATAAGATAACTTTTGACAACTCATGGCCAATATCCCTTTGATATTTAATCCATTCCTTCAGCTACACCCAGCACGTTAATTAAGATTCCTTTACACGTGTATCAATGCTTTGAGTAATATTATGGTGATTTCTCGTTAAAGCCTTCTCTAGTCTCTCTTTTGAGGCTGCTCCTTCATAAGTTGGTCCTTTTACTTATTCAAACCTCAATTCTGAAATTTGCCACGGAAAAGTTAGCAAATGGTTACGATAGCCAGTTTAGTTACATCCAATTTGGGATTTTATAAGTTTCCTCCATTCTTCGCCCGCTTTATTTTATATATTTATTCGATCGGCTAATTATTTCGTACTCGGTTCGGGACGTGATCATTGGGTTACCACTAATTACCGCAGATATAAATTGGGGATAAAGGCCATCTGCAATCGACATCGTGGTCATGATTCTATGTTAATTAAGCATCGGAAAATGTTTCAAATTAAGTGAATGTGCTAATTTTATGTTAATAAATCATTTTAAATAAACAGGCGACTTTTTAAACCGTATAGGCACGCGATTTAGCTGTTAATGGAAAACTTGCGAAAAGAGAGAACCTCAGTCAGTCGCTGCGTAATGATTACTGGGACATCTATCGGGAATTAAATATGCAGTTAATGCTTACTGTGAAGCGTGGATTGGTTCTCTATGTCTGTATAAAATTCTTTCTTGTCTTTTGGTCATACTAAGTGATCGCTAATGATTTATGTGAAATCGCTCCTAATTACTTTCCTTAGTATTGCCAATGGGTTATCAAAGTATTTATACCTACTACATCAATGGAGGTTCATGTGTCACTCTGCACCTTTTCCTTTACGTTTGATGTCGTATACTGCCGTTGGTTTCACACAAAAATTTTTGAATTTTCAATCGTCCTGTTACCTATTTTTGGTATCCATTTTCTCAGAATATTTGACCCTTACGTTTCTTCTGCCGTCGCTAAATCATTTCCATGAGATCCCTTTTTTCTTTCACCACTTTTAACGCTTCCTCAATTTTTTCTATCAATAAAATTAACTTTTGCACTCTCTGCCACATCCAAATATTAATACCTAATCAGATCCTCTTTCTCAGGATCCAATTTTTACGACCTCAAAAGGTTTCACGACGTGAAAATTGGGTTCCCAGAAAGGCACTGACAATCCACTGACCCAGCAAAACACTACAAATCTTCCCCTACGACACACCAATGGACGACTCGGAGGGTACAAAAATAGACGCAAATGTAGGTAAATATTTGATCTTATCAGAATCTCTGTCGTAAAATTATTGCTTCAATCAAAACCCATGTATATCACTTCCTCTTTTGTTTTCTGTTAAACCGGCTCACTCTTTCCATTTCACGCCACACCCACATCTCAAAGGTTTCCAATCTTTGGATGTCCTCCCTTCTCATGGCTCACGTTTTACAACCCCATAGCGGAACACCAAACATTTTACGGATCTTTTCCCAGGTCCCGTACCAATGTCCTTCGTCGTCAGTTTCATTCGCTTCATGAAAGCTCCCTTCGCTACTGTAATTCCTCTTCAAACCTCATCTGTGCAACTTCTATCTCAAAGAAGAACACTATCCAAGTATGAATATTGCTCTTCTGCTTTCACTATCCATCCTTTTCGTTAAATTATCTTCATTCCATTCCAATTCATTGAATTGGTAGATATCATAGTTATATGGTTTTAGTTTTTCTATGGTTTATTTTCATGCATCACTCTATTGCTTTACAATTTCATAAATTTTTTTGTAAAAAAGTAATCTGAATAAGGGCATATTAATTTCATTTGATATCATATATGACGATTTTGGATAACTTTTAACCATTCCATTGCTTCCCAGTCTTTCTATTCTTCCACGCCGTATGATTATGAACTTAAATACGTAAAAGTAAATGCGTAATTCGCTACACCTTTACTACATTTGCTGGGTTCGGTAAATATGATATTGATAAAGGGGAGAATACCAGATATCTATACTGCGCTGAGGAAAAACACTAATTATTTGGTTTTCACTCCTGTAAAAGGGTAACTTAGTTTCTGTGTGCATTTTCCTTCACGATAAAACAAATATTTTATTTACCTTAAACCAATATAATGGCCTTTAAGACATGAATATCATAACTTGTACATTCGCATTTACGTGAACACCCGCAATACGCCGTTCTTTTCTTCTCAAATACGTTATAATTATTTTTAAAGTTAGTTTGATGGCAAGCGCAAAAAATCTTTCACTAATGAAATATATATTGATTTTTCATTATTATTTTCGATTCAGCTTTTCGATAGTTTTTAACAGCACTTCTGTTTGGTTAACTCACGTCTGTTTTCTGCTCTCGTTTTTCCGATTTACCTTAAAAAAGTACGTAACTGCTGAAAGCATTTTTAGCACTGCTGAGTGAAAGGAAAATTTACTTCACTACTACATATAGCTTTAATACATTTGATATTTCTTCCGTTACATTTTCTCCCACCCAAGGAATATGATGTGCAAACTAGAGACAGAATGCGAGTAAGAAGGAGAACGGACAGTAAACTGATGTCGAAGTATCGTTAAAATTGGAATATAAGGAATACATTGATTGATAGGAAATATTGGAAACTAGGTAATTACCGTGAACCATCGAGATAGACATATTCTGGGTGAAATAGAAGTTTAAAAATAACATTTCTCGCAAACGAGGATTTCCTCTCTTTTTCTTTAGCAATGAGAATTCTCGTTTGGAAAAACGGGCGCTCTCGGACACATCGTAGACTAACCCCGTGCTCTTTTTCGCCCCTGCCGCGTCTAGCGAAGATCAATCGCAGGAGAGTGGTGGTGGCGCTTGCATTCCAAGGGACCTTTCGTCGCTCTCGGATGATTGATTCCCTTTGTTTCTCTCCATCTGTCCCCTTCACTCACAGCCTTCTTCTGCTTCCCCAAAGGAAAAACTACGCCTCATATGTCGTGGTTGGCAAATTCGCCTCAAACCACCTACGCTCATCTTTTCCACGGAAAAGACTGCGTACTGGTGAGGGCTGCTTTAAAAACGTTTCGAGGAGGTACAATTGCGCTAATCAGCTTCCAATCACCTATTATAGTTTCTAGTCTTATTTCATTGACTACTTTTATTTTTGCTAAGTCTTATATTGCTCATTTTCTAGAAGAGTAAGATGACACCTTCTTAAATTCACAATATTCCACTCCAGGGGCGTTGCTAGGATTTGTCCATAGGGGGTTTACGATTACGTAGAGCTATAGAGTAAACACTGCCTACAATTCAGGGGCAGGAATACGTTCACCCAAGATGTAATGAAAATATATACTGATTTATTTTAACTTATATACTCAGTGTATCTTCTGTGATGTTTGTATGGCATAAGTGCGAGAGGCCATCCTCTCGTATGCTTTCGTTTATTGTTGGCTCTGTTATCATGGGGGGGGGGTTGAACCCCCAAAACCATCCTCTTCCGCTCCACTTCCTTTTCCGTGAATATATCTCACTACAGACACACCCATTTATCTTTTCATAAACTCCCTTTTTCATCCAACCACGAACTTTCCTTTTCTCAGAAATCCCTACCTTATTATATGGCATTTTTCTTGCACTTCCTCTCTTTCTTACCAACATCACTTATCCTCTACCACATTGTTCGATTTTCTTTCATCCGTTTTTCCATCGGCCCAAACCAGGGTGACTTAAAGACCTTTTCAAAACTTTCCATCTACCTTTAGTGACGTCAATTAGCCAAATATTCAACCAGCCAGGAATTACTCACAGCTTTGATTTTTTTCTAAAAGTGCAACCTCCTTTGAATTTGATATACCAATAAAAACTGGCACTGATTACTGTTCCCAGTAGTATCTTCTTTGGATAAATAGTCGTTTATTTTTAAATGTAGCAAACTTGATATACGAAAATGAGGAACAGAGAGTCGGCCTCCAAGTAACAGAAATTCGTATTCAATCTGGATGACTGAATATTTTAACTTTCATATATACTTCGAGATTGATAGGTTAAGTTAAGCAATTCCATCGACTGAAAGATGAAAAAGTATTAGTACTAGGTATTCTACCCCTGACGTCATCATCAGGTACATGTAAACAGGAAACAAAGTTAGGCCATAAAGGAAGTACCGCCTGATATAACAATTAACAAAATATGATATGACAATAAAAATTAAATTCTGCCATATACCACTGGTGGATCGTATCGTATAAAGCTAAATCTACTGTTTTAGCCTGAAATTAGTAGTAGCTAAGAGACAATGAGACCGTATTTTCCCAAAGAATATTTATTACCCAACCGGTTTCTTAAGCTTTCTTGCATCTTTAGGGGATTAAACTCTTGTAATACTCGTGCACTAAATATTCCGTGGAAAAATACTAAGTTTCAATGTGGCTTATGATGTCTGTCCACCAAGCCTCGCCTTCCACCATTACTTTCATTCGAAGTAGCAATTCGTTATTCATGTACCCGATGATGACGTACATCAGCATTTAACCCTTTTTAATAACTCTGTAGTTCAAACTTGTTTTGATTAGGTTTAAAACATTATTTGTCACTATGAGGATTCACATAGTTGCGGAAATTTAGTGAAGTACCACGAGGTTTGTCTGATCTTAATTCCAGACTTATCGGCATTCAATCAACTCAAGACATTTTACTGTACCGCAGAAATATATACGATTGTATATACAGTCAAACTTTGGATAATGAGCACAATTCGTTCCGGGATCGTGCTCGTAATCCGAAGCATTCCTACATTGAAACAATTTCCCTATAAGAAATAACTCAAGTAAACTCAGATGACCATGATTCGTTTCAAAACCTAAAAATATTCATATACCTAATTATTATTATTCATTACATTATGAAAATTATTTTATCATTAGGGAAGCAGTGGTCATGTCACGATCGCCAGACAAAACAGCGTATACGTACTCTATATATTGCTGGTATTGCAAGATCTCGGTCGTATATTAAGTTAAATTTATCAAAAATGTTTGCTGATCTCTCAAAACATTCGCAAATAAAGTTACTCGTATACCGAGGTTTGACTGTACATGTTTCGTGCTTAAGTGAATTTGAAGTTTAGGATTTTACTCAACTATCTCGGCAATGAGCTTTCCCGAAGATGTCAATTTACGCTTAGCTAGAATAGTTTTAAGTTGGCTTTATTTCCTTGGAACTCATCGGAGATATTAAGGAACAGAACTCGGAGCGTGGGCAATGCGAAGGCCAACATTTTTTATAAGAGCTGAAAAGAGAAAGGGAAAGAAGAAGGCAAAGCGAGGGAAAGTGGTGCGAGATAAAGCGGCGATAAATCAGGGAATCTTTGGAAAGCGGTTAAGGAGTGGTTTGATAAAGGGCGTTCGGAAAGGAGAGATCGATTGCGGATGGAAGGAGGAGAGAATGATGGCGGATGGCGGTTATAATTCGTGGCGAGAAAAACGGCGCTGCTATCGCCCACGCCTCTTCACGCAGCCCAATTTGACTGGGAGATCCGTCCAAATGCTCCGATTCCATCAAATGACCGTAAACTCGCATTCGTCCTGTCAGAAGCGTTTTCACGATCCATCTCAAGGGCATGAGGAATTCGCCTCAGACAGGGCTTCGAATAGTATTTTTTCTTTACGGTTTTTGCTCCGGTTGAGGGGAAATACCTAGTATCGGTTGAGTTCCGGATTTGCTCCGGCAGGAAACGTCAGACCGAATCGATCCGGTATTTTGCTTTGGTGTTGTGGTCCTTCTGATGGGATTTAACTTCGTGTAACTTTTTGGTAATGTAGTTTCAATTAATTTTTAGACTTTTGACGTTAATATTACCGAAATAACACAAGTATGAGGTAAGTTATTAAAATATAGATGTAGAATCATGAGTTGCCTGTTACCGATAGAACGTTTTAGGAAAAAAACGACCGTTTTACTTGATTAAGACCGAAAACCGGAGCAGAATTAAAAACCTTTTTTCACTTCCAATTTATTTAGATGGTTAAAAACACTCCAAAACAAGTTGAATGACATGTTGACGGAATGAACATTTAATTTCTTATTGTGAGATACTTGAGAATGGAAGATCTGTTTCCGGAATCCGCATGGGAAGATTTCAGGAAATCGTTAATCCGGAACTTCCCGTTTGCCTCCAAACGCGAGTTCCGCCTGCCGACATACGGCTTTCGGAGTGTTTTCAAGCCTCTAATTCATTAAAAACCGTGTTCAAATTTCCCTTTGTTTCATTTCAGTTCAGAAAAAAGAGTTTTAATACAGTGTCACTTGTGCTTACAAATTTATTTTGTCCCAGTTCAAAGTTCGCAACTCGAAATGGTTGCTTTTCAAAACCTAGTTGTCCATAATATATTTTCGTTTTGTCAAGCTCGCATCTCGAAATTGCGTTTGTACCTAAAGGTCGAAACAGAATAAGAAAAAGATTTGAGTGTCGATTAGAAAAGTATGTAGAGCACTTCGTAAGTCGAGGTACTGCTGTAATCGGGATTGGTTTTCGCTACGATGAAATTACGCCATTTTCGGTTTTTGGTTCGATTCCAAATCGAAGCTGTGGTTATGGAGATATTTTTTTTAAAGATGGATGGAAAACCGATAAAAACATCCTCATAAGGCACTTGGATACATTTTGTCTACAGCTAGAGCCGAACTATTAAGCAGGACTCACCAGCTAGTTGGATGATTCTATACAACATCGTCGGCTTACAGTTGTACTTGTAAATAATACTGAATAAATAGATCACTAGAATAAAAATATTTTGTTCTTACATAAAGACTTTTATCTTGCAATCGTATTAGATTTTCTCTTTGTTGAGATGACCTCTTCTTTGCATGTAGCATTTTATTGACATTTGTTGTAGAGATATTCTGTGGTTTCTTTGTGCCTAGTATTCTATCGATCTTAGTAAATAATAGTTAACTCTTTGATTGAATTTTTATTTATGTCTTTAAAACCAAATATTGTATTGTTATATAACGTTGCACTTGCTGATAAGTCTACCCAGACTAAGGAGGATTATACAGTAATTCTTTTGTAATATCTCAACCGAAATTTTACTTGAAATAAACAATTTTTTCACTAATTGACATTATGTCCTATATGTTTTACCTCTGTGTTTGTTACAGACTAATCTCTGACTTCTATCCACATTCTCTATGAAAGTTCGAATCTGAATTGAAACATCGTTGTCAATTTGGCGTATTGATGTCTGGCACCCAATAAAACTCAATAAAAGGGTGAATGAGTAAGGAAGAGGGAGATGCTCATCTCTCCTTAGCTCGTTAAATCTCCTCGGCAATTTTAACTGTCGAATGCAATAAGTCCAATTAGTTTGTCTCGACGAATATTTGTGAATGAAAGGATATAGTCTTGCACTTTAAAATACACAAAATCCTGTTCTTTCTTTCGAAAACATGTATTTGGCTCCGTATTTGGCCTATTCCCAAAGATGAGAATAGCTTTTTTGTGGATTTCCATTCTCTAGAAACACAATATAATTTACTAAATAGATCTGGAAGGAACCCTAATGGAGAGGGACTGATGGAAATTGCTCCAATAGCGTATAGAGATGTGTTGATAAAACGAGGACTCTGGAGATAAGGTGAAGAATTTCAGCGGATCGTACATATTGCGACGCTGAAATAACAGCGTGATTTTTTCATCGGCATAAATATTCCAACGTCTTAATTATATGGTTCTTCATTAGATGGACGCTTCATTTGTTTTCTTTCAACACCACTCTCCCTGACTGTGACGTAGTTTATGGGAAAGTATTTCAGCGCCCCTCTTCGTGGTGACGTGATTAAAGCCCCTCTCCTCCCCATAGCAACTCTTAGTTTTCCTCCAATGTTTACATTCCACTTCCTTTCACTTTCTCTTCGGCCAATCCCGTCCCCCAGCCACTCCCTTCCCTCATCTCCACCATTCAAAGGCAATCATTTTATTCTCTCTAATTTTGTTACCGTATTTTGACAATGACTCTGAGACCGTCCGTAGACTCTCGTTTGTTGCCTCCATTCAGTTTTAGTTTCCACATTCCTTGAAAGGGCAACGCGAGTAATAAGCTTATAATTAAGCTGACCTCATCTCAATAAGTCGAAAGCGGGAAAATTTCCGTTGTTATAATGTGTAGCAATGGGATAAGTTCTTTCTTTTTCTTCCTGTTTTTGCTACATCAATAAAAATAGCCTCAAAGAATGCGCTGTGGAGCAACTCTCGGTAGATTCTCATCTTTTTTCTAGAGCGAAATAAAATAGATGATATGGAATAAATTTCTTTGAATCTCTCACTAAAGTGGTCAGTCCGATGGCTGTTTGGAACCTCAACTCCATCAGTAGCTATCTTAGAGCTTTTGAGAACATATGAGACTTATTATTTAAGATGAGGAGTGAGGTATTTTAGTGTTGATAATCTCACTTACTCAGAATGTTGTGAGAGGGAAGTGTTCTTCATTACCTTCATTTTCTGAATACAATATTAATGCAATAATAATTAATGTGTCAAAAATTGAATTGTTTGGGGAGCAAAGGCGTTGTAGAAACGTTTTCTTACCCAAAATCATTAACGTAATTACAAGGTAAAGGGTAAAAGGTAACTTTGCAGATAAAGGCATGCACCTTCGAAAAAATATCAAATATACGCAAACATCAGAAACGTTTTACAGGTACGGGACTTCCTGATCTCGAAGATTAATTGATTGATCCGGATCTCGAAGATTAATTGAATGAAGCATCCTATTCTATCCTAGCTGGCCCCCCGGCAAGTGAAAAATCCGGGATTGGGTCCAGTTTCTGTCAGATTTTTTCTATGTAAGTTATTCCTCAAGATTCAAGAAAACATTTTAGCCGGGAAGAAATAATGAAGAAGAAAATGAATCGCCACGATCTATTTATGTAAGTAAAAAGACACAAAATATGACGTATGGAAAGTAGTGATCTCTTCATGGTTGTCGGGTTCTCTGCCACGTTGTTAGTTTCTGCTGGACCAAGTTGTCTTTATGTTGGACAGTGACCAACGTGGCAGAGAACCCGACACCATGAAGAGACCATCCGAACGCTACGAAAATCTACGTACTGACATATGGAAAGTAGTGCTAAATAGTGTTGAAAAAGAGAAAATTGTTCTTCCCTTGGCTCTATTTTCTTTTAAGAAGCTCTATAGGGTCTGTTACAATGCTACATGTTCTGAAATTTTAAAAGGATCGACATTTCACAAAGTCTTCTAGTATCTCTCGGTGGTCTTGTTAATATTTGCGAGGAAAGGGAAGAAGTTAGCGAGCGTCCATCATGTTCAACTTTGCGAAAGAAAACCGAAGGGAACATCTTGCGGGAAACTTTCGCCTCAGGCTTCAATAGCCACACTATATAGTCTCTTATGAAATGTATTAAACTAAATTCTGCAGATAAGGTGGCCTTGCCCATGGAGTAAGACAAACTTTGACGGTTTGGAGGATAGCTTATGTTGAACTTGGAGAATTACTCGTAGCGTTAAAGAATAAGTGTGCGTAGTGAAAAGAAGTTAGAAGTTTACTTAAGTCAACCTTAGCATTAAATTCTGCAAAAATGTTTTAACATCGCTAAAATCTTCATTTAATTTTTCCAGATCGGTAAATTTAATAAAATAAATATATCAAAAGTGAATTTTCTCTTATTTTAGGGGCATAAATCATCCGTAAATTTCACCTTTTGTGCCACATTCTCTATCTGAGTGGTCTTTTTCCGCGGTGGTAATTTCCGTTCTAATACAAGAGTGCTTTACTACTTTGCTTACTGAATATTTCTGGTAATATTCAACGTTTAGACTTTGTGGCTGTTTGTTGTTGAATTATATTTATATGTTTGACCATGTCCTCATATACTTCCTCGTATGACTCTACACTATTATCTAGTGTCATTATTCAATTTTATTTCTCTAGGGATTTAGAATTTTTTTATTTTGCTATTTACCGTACAGTGCGGTTACTTGTTTAAGACCTTAAGCTATTCCAGTAACTCAGATAGTGGATTTACCTTTAGCGATTTTGGTTTTTTCTTCAGGATTATTTTGACAGCTAATTTAATGTCGCACACAAAGGGTCCCACCGGGAGTCGAACCGGGGAATACTTTCAAAAAAGCATATATCTTAGCCAATTGATTATCCTTTGATTCCCGGTGGAGATTCAGATTTAAAATATTTATTTATTTTCATCTTCACTGCAATTTGGCCTTTCAGCCAGGTGGCAGTACTGTGCAAAATGACGTCAGCTTTGCAAACACATTCAAAATATTTATTCTTTAAGGTCGTTTCATGTGATTCGATTTGATTAGTCACAGTTTTATTTATGTATTTCATCTGCTACTGTCTGTTGGTATTTTTCACAAACAGTAGTTAGTTTTATTTCCTATGGAAGTATACTTGGTTTCATATATCAACAATATATATGCTCTGAGACCCAGTGTCATAATGCGTACTTAAAATGTGGTTTAACTAATGTTTCCTTTTGGACATGTCATTATATTATTTTGTCAGAGTTAAAGTGAAGATTATATTTGTTACACTTTCCAATCCATCAGACATAAAGGGGATTAACTATTATCTTCATTATAACTCCAACAGAACGTTCCCTATTACCAGAATTGGTCCCTAAAGTGAACTTAAATAAAAGTCCATTTAAAGTGTACATCATAATACTGGGCCTAAATCCTTCATTCCTTACATTAATCTATATTTATAATAATCATTGTAATATATAACATCGCTTATATAGGCTTGGTGGGTGAGGAGACTCCTCAGTGTCAAAGCAGCCGTAAGAAAGAGGTTCGTTACAACTATCGTAGCTATCTTTGGCTCTACTCTTTCCACCACTACGCACTTTTTCCTTATCCTTCTGTTCCCTTTTCCAAAGCATTTCCTAGAGTTTGAAGTTGATTTGCTGAAAAAACCTTGGTGGGGAAGGGACGCGAAGGGTTTAAGTGATGAGGAGTGGGGAAGGGCATAGAGGGGGAAGAGGTACGTATTTGGGAAAGGGAATTAGTCCCTTAACGTGTGCTGTTCCTGTGGAGAGGAATGCTTTTTTCGAAACAAGAGCTACACAGCAGAGCTCCCACTTATTTACGAAAAGGGCAGACTAATTACCTTATGTAACAGCTGCTGTCTATTCACTTAGGTAAGATCAGCGCCGGTGTCTTCTCCGGGAAGCATTCCTCTGTTTGAAAGGGTTCACCTCTAAGTCGGGTTTAGCTGAACGACAGCTGTTCCCTTAAAATATATGTATATAGAGGAGTTGGCGCAGTTGTGTTTTCCCGTCTTCCTTGTAGATAGTTCTATTTCTAGCTAAAGGGAAAATTTATCGATTTAGTTGAATTCTTTCGCTTAAAATATTAAACGTATGCGCACTTTTCCTTTTACATTTTTGATTCCTTTTATCACTCAGCTATTTTACTTTATTATTCTTTCTTCTATAACTCGACGCGTTTGTTCCATCCTTTGTTACTTTATGGTTCTAATTTCCCGTTATCTTTAATTCCAGTTTGTGAGTAGCTTGGTGAAGACGGTACCAAATAAAATAGATATTGTTACTGCAAGTCCCAAAGAAACAGTTGAACAATGAGGTATTTTAAGCGATCGCGGTTGCGAACTGTTCAGTGTGCTAGCGGAGAGCTCCAGGGTCGGGTGTTCAAGTGCAGGATAATCGGATTATTCCGGATAGGAAAAACGATATAATGGCAGTTTTTGTTTGTAATTAATAATAGTCAGTAAAAGGTATGTAAATGAGATATTCCGTTTTCTATAAACGAATTTATTAATATTATTAACATCATCATCATCAAGACCTGTAGCACATCTCTGTTAGACTTTATGACCACTGATGCTAAAAGAAAACTGTTGAGTATTATTTACTTGTTACAAATTGTAGAGAAGTGATATATTTCCAAATCTTACCACAGCGCTTATTCGTTCTTTTGGGCCCAATCGTGTCTTTTTATTTATTTATTTGTACATACGTTGCGATTTAGCTTTCTCGAAAGGAACTTGTCCATTGCAGAAAAATTTCTTGATCCCAACCTGCGGGCTAGAAATTCCAATCCAGTACTTTGAACCTGTACACTCCAGATACCTGTCCATGACGGAAAATTCTGAAAGCAAAATGGGAATAATTTGTCAGGACTGCATTGTATATGCTACTTGCTAAGCTTCCCGTTGATTCTCAACAGGGATAATGAAAATTGATAAACGCACATCTAATTGAAAATTAATGGACTGTCAAGAAAACATTTATACAGCTTACTTTACTAAAGAGATGAAAGAAAAACTATTTACAAAACAAAACGCACGTTTTGTCTATTCATCATTTGTGGGATCTTGTTAACGAATAAACGTTCACTTTTAATGTAAACATGGAATATGCAAACGAACTTACAAACTAAGGCACAGAAATTGACTGACTGAAATTCTCAGGAAAAAATACCTACCTAAATCCCCACGGTAACCCTCGCATTCAACAAATAACGAAGTTTTCTTTCTTCACTTAATTTTCGCTAAAAATCCTCTTAAGTATCCCTAAGGATTTTCCCTTTTCTGTCCCTGCCCTGATGAATGTCTTATTTTCTCGCCTACTCAATCGTGACAAAGCAACAAATAACTGTCTCCTTTGTAATATGCAAATTCACGCTGATTACGAAACTCTCCTAATTGGCCGTAAATTTGGCCGCGCGATTTGTCAATGTTAACTCAAAATGTTTAACTTGCTCCGACTTCTTATAGTCTACCATTAATTATTACCCTCCCTTTAAATGGGTCTAAATTTCCCCTTATTCTTATGTAAAAGTCTATGAGCTCGGATTCGACATTTGGCTTCGCCGTCAGGGGGACTGGTTGCCAATTGCTTCATAACTTTACAAAATATTCGTGTAATTTATCAAAATTCATACGATTTTGAAACGAAAGCATTATTACACGACCAAAAAAGAATGTCGAATCAATTTTGCATCCCTTGGTGCTTTTCTCTATTTCATTTTACTATTATTTCTTATCTAATTTCGCAAAATAAACTTGCAAACAAAATTAAATAATGAAAAGAAAGCTTCTATTTATTATTTCCGTTATTACGGCCTTCCTTGAGCAATCGCCTTCGCATTTTTAGTCTATAATGAAATTTAACTTTACGTGTAATTCTTATTAGAACATTTTTGCACTTCAGGGATCGAACTGGGGACCCGCGCATATAAAAAGTAGTGTACTGTCTTTGCCTGGGGGACATTTATCTATATTGGAAGTTTAAAAGTTGTGCTCCTTTTGTCCTCGAGTTTTAGGTAGACACAAACATTCTACTTTATTTATAAGATTTACGCTATTATAACATTTTTAGTCATATTCTTAATCTCCATCTTGAGAAGATCGACTCAAATGCTGGAAAGATCGTTCCTATTTTGCTTTTTACTGAGTAAGGTGTCAAAGCAGGTCAAATCTTCACTGTTCTTAAGCCAAGCTCACTGCCTACGTTACGGACCTCGTCTCTCTTCTGTTTTATTTACTAATGTGAGTTGCAGAAATCCGAAATGTCTCATGAAATGACCGAGATAAGCTGTTTTACGTTTCTTTATGATCTCAACGGGCTCGCAATCTTTGTTCGTTCACCGAGAACTTCCAAGTTGATAGTTTGAGTGGGCCAAGATATTCTCAGAATTCTGAGAAATACGCTCGACTCTAAAGCTTCCGTTTTGTTCATTCCAACGAGTTTTGAGGTCCATAACTCTAGTCCACATAAAACTGTTGAATTTTGCGAACGATATCTTAATTGAAGATATCGTTCTAGAAGAAATAAACGATTGTAGACGCAATAATGCAAGTTAGGAAATTGAGAAACTGTGCATAAAAACACGTATCTGTAGTGTCCTTTGTGTGACTGTGAAACATGGACTGTGGCTGCAACAGGGGAAAGAAGATTAGAAGATATTGTGATGGGATGCTATAGAAGATTGAGAAAATCAACAGACCGAGTAGATAATGAAGTTCTTCGAAGACAAAATGAAGATTTCTCTGGAAAGTATTGATAGAAAGAAGGATAACTTGAATTGTACACACTTACCCATAGCAGTCTGCTGTCAATATAATTGAAAAGGATGGTGTACTGAAGAAATTATAGGCCAACGTTGGATTGCGGGAGTCGGAGAATGGTATGTTTTTGTGTCAAAGAGGCCACGGGTGTATGGCAACATATGTAGTTTTTTCACATTTTTATTGTCGCCTGAATTGTTTTCCTTGTTGCGTGAACTCTCTACTTTGTCTATGAGAATGCTACGCCAGGCAAATTGTCAGAATATTTATGCTTCTCCAGAACTGTGTGAGCCAATCAGAAGAGTCGTGCACACCGTGTGTATTCTAAAAATACGAGAAATAAAATTGCTTTACATCAAAGGCTCTACTCTGATCGTTTCGCAATATTTTTTGTTAAAATAAAGAATTATGGGGAAATACGAAGATAATGGTTTGGATTGCTGTAGCAAACCAATCTTTGGATTGATAACTCTTGATGTTGATGATGTTTATTGTATTATCTTAAGGCAATTTTTCATTTATCCGAAGAGGCTTTGTATGATCATAAGATCCAGATCACTTTACTTTCAAGATTGTTATTCAGAGGTTCGGTAACACAGCTCTATATCACCTTCAATCCCTCTTTGGGGATTAGTGTGTAACCATAGCAACATTGAGGTCCCGTGTTTGGGTTAGGGCATGATTTTTGTTTATGTGAATGATAGGCATTTGTAAGTGGCTTCCTTAGATAAAAATCACCCAATAAGGAGAAGATTATTGTTACTATACAAGAGGTGCCTATTTTGTCCCTAAAGATAGCGTATGTTTTACTTCCAAAAGATTAAACATCTAAAGAAAAATAGAAATGAAAATAGTCTCTGGGGAGCAGGACTCGAATCTGAAATCTTCCAATGTTCGGGCGGAAGCCTTAGCCAGTTCTGTCTCGATAGCTTAGTTCACTACAGCATTCCACCGAAATGTTGAAGAATACAGGTTCGAGTCCTGCTCTTCTTAGAAGTTTTTCATGTCGTTTTTCCTTGGGATTTTTCATAGGTACAACTACGACTTTATGTGCTTTACCCTTTTCCTAAAACGAAAACCTTTTCTATTTTATGTAGAAAAAACGGTTTTTAATACAAATAATAATGCCAATTCAACGCTTTTATTGTTCTGTAAAGCTCAAAACAATCATTTTTTGTTATTCTGAACACCGATTTTCTTGGATCTTTTTTCGATTTTAGCCGTCCTTTTGAAAACGAAAAGCCGTTCCGTGGACGGGAATCGAAACAGATCCAAAGGCGCGCCTCCGAAGGAAGCGAAAACTCATTTCAGATGAACGAATCGATCGATAGCCAGTCGTTCTTAAGGTTCTCTTCTTTACGATGAGCTATTGCAGTTGGAATGGCCGCCGACAGAACCAGGGATTCCTTCCTTATTTCGACCAATCTCTTTTATCGCATTCGTCTCGTTCTACGCGTAATTCACGGGGCTTTTGCGGCCTTCACCTCTTATCTTTTGTTATTTTCCTCGCACTCAATCCCTACCGAACGAAGACTTCATTGAGAGACGAAGGAGACTTTGGGCGCGATTCTATTGCTTCTGGTGTATTAACATCTGCCTTACTCTAGGAAATACATTAGGAATCGGTTCCCTCGAAATTCAAAAGTCCAACCCAATTAAATTGCGTCACCAAATTTCGTGTTAACCGAATTCATTGTTTCCAATCCACCGCTTTGAGTTTCGTAGATTAGCTATCATCGTATCTTGCATCGAAAAGCATCATAAACTTATTACTACTATTGTTTATTTATTTGTAAATACGTTGCAATTTGGCCTCTGGCTAGGTGGCAACGTAGGAGGGGATTATAACTTAAAATTAACTTTGATTTTTAATTGTCTGGTATTCGCCCAAAGACTGGAGGGAAACCCCTCCAAAAAGTAGGGATATTAGTTTGATATAAAAATTAACTTACTATAAATCTATTAAAAATCCATTCAAAGGTAATCTATTAAAGTTACACATTTGCAATATTTAAATTAAACTGTTTGCGTTAATATTGACTTATAATTAATTTATGCCATGCTCTTTATATATTAAAGTTACAAGTTAGGACAATATATAGAAGTTTCCGTAAATTACATATTATTACATCAAAAACATAGTTGGATATTCATATAGTCACTTGCATAATTATTTCACTTAAGCAATAATTAAAAATATGTAAAATGAAATGGTTAAATACCTTACAATACCTCCTAAGTTTACAGTAAGTTAACCGATGAAATTGTACACAAGGCATCATACTTGATTATAATCGTGATAGATCATTAAATGAATAAAATAGTGAACAAAAAATTCAATTACTCAGTAAACTCTGCAATTTATAAATTAATTGTTAAGTTTAAGAATAAAAATTAGTTTATATAACAGAGTGACAGCTTTTATTTTATTTGGAATCGCATCGCTAATGCCGTTCCGTGTTTTGAGGAATTTTGAGAAACATTTTCTCTGTAGACAAAAAAATGTCATCCTGTTAACTGTTTCACGTTATACAAATTCATATGGATGCAAAGTTGCAAAAGATAGAATGCACCAATTTTGCACTTATAGCTACCGATATTTTGTAATATCCGTTTTGAATTAACTGGTTTCCAGTGCAATTCTAATACATTTTGGAATATTTTTCTCGGCGCTATATTGAGATCTAAATTTATTCCTGGAAGGCTCTAAAATATTTATCAGAATAAGGATTTCTTCCACCAGAGTCAGCCGCAGATGTTTCCCTACGTTAACCTCTAATTGCCAGTCTTCGCACCATTTTACTCTGGAAAGTATTGATAGAAAGAAGGATAAATTGAATTGTACACACTTACCCATAGCAGTCTGCTGTCAATATAATTGAAAAGGATGGTGTACTGAAGAAATTATAGGCCAACGTTGGATTGCGGGAGGCGGAGAATGGTATGTTTTTGTGTCAAAGAGGCCACGGGTGTATGGCAACATATGTAGTTTTTTCACATTTTTATTGTCGCCTGAATTGTTTTCCTTGTTGCGTGAACTCTCTACTTTGTCTATGAGAATGCTACGCCAGGCAAATTGTCAGAATATTTATGCTTCTCCAGAACTGTGTGAGCCAATCAGAAGAGTCGTGCACACCGTGTGTATTCTAAAAATACGAGAAATAAAATTGCTTTACATCAAAGGCTCTACTCTGATCGTTTCGCAATATTTTTATGTTAAAATAAAGAATTATGGGGAAATACGAAGATAATGGTTTGGATTGCTGTAGCAAACCAATCTTTGGATTGATAACTCTTGATGTTGATGATGTTTATTGTATTATCTTAAGGCAATTTTTCATTTATCCGAAGAGGCTTTGTATGATCATAAGATCCAGATCACTTTACTTTCAAGATTGTTATTCAGAGGTTCGGTAACACAGCTCTATATCACCTTCAATCCCTCTTTGGGGATTAGTGTGTAACCATAGCAACATTGAGGTCCCGTGTTTGGGTTAGGGCATGATTTTTGTTTATGTGAATGATAGGCATTTGTAAGTGGCTTCCTTAGATAAAAATCACCCAATAAGGAGAAGATTATTGTTACTATACAAGAGGTGCCTATTTTGTCCCTAAAGATAGCGTATGTTTTACTTCCAAAAGATTAAACATCTAAAGAAAAATAGAAATGAAAATAGTCTCGGGGGAGCAGGACTCGAATCTGAAATCTTCCAATGTTCGGGCGGAAGCTTTAGCCAGTTCTGTCTCGATAGCTTAGTTCGCTACAGCATTCACCCGAAAAGTTGAAGAATTCAGGTTCGAGTCCTGCTCCTCTTAGAAGTTTTTCATGTCGTTTTTCCTTGGGATGTTTCATTGGTGCAAGACTTTATGTGCTTTACCCTTTTCCTAAAACGAAAACCTTTTCTATTTTATGTAGAAATAACGGTTTTAAATACAAATAATAATGCCAATTCAACGCTTTTATTGTTCTATAAAGCTAAAAACAATCTTTTTTTGTTATTCTGAACACCAATTTTCTTGGATCTTTTTTCGATTTTAGCCGTCCTTTTGAAAACGAAAAGCCGTTCCGTGGACGGGAATCGAAACAGATCCAAAGGCGCGCCTCCGAAGGAAGCGAAAACTCATTTCAGATGAACGAATCGATCGATAGCCAGTCGTTCTTAAGGTTCTCTTCTTTACGATGAGCTATTGCAGTTGGAATGGCCGCCGACAGAACCAGGGATTCCTTCCTTATTTCGACCAATCTCTTTTATCGCATTCGTCTCGTTCTACGCGTAATTCACGGGGCTTTTGCGGCCTTCACCTCTTATCTTTTGTTATTTTCCTCGCACTCAATCCCTACCGAACGAAGACTTCATTGAGAGACGAAGGAGACTTTGGGCGCGATTCTATTGCTTCTGGTGTATTAACATCTGCCTTACTCTAGGAAATACATTAGGAATCGGTTCCCTCGAAATTCAAAAGTCCAACCCAATTAAATTGCGTCACCAAATTTCGTGTTAACCGAATTCATTGTTTCCAATCCACCGCTTTGAGTTTCGTAGATTAGCTATCATCGTATCTTGCATCGAAAAGCAT
>KZ308253.1:851021-938241 GCA_000376725.2 Ladona fulva | reverse complement strand
TATATATATATGGAATTTCGGAATAATATTGAATGTTTCGGTTGTTCATTCCTTGCCATTTAGTTAAAGCATTGGAATCCAGCAATGGTGTCTTGGAAATTGGGGAACGTTTAGCCTATACTGTGTAACATGACTCATTTTCTGTATGGTGGCTCAGTTTGAGGTCTCGGGAGCATTATCAAGTTGAATGCTAGGGTTTGCAATGACAAATTGAGTGTTGTGATACTTCTGATTCAACAAATAACTAGCAATGTATAAAACGGGCAACGTTTTTCTCTAGTTTCATCTTATACTGCTTTGAAGGCGCTTATTAAGTTTCCTTCTGAAATTCAGAGTGTTATTGCGAAATATATTCGAACGAAAGCGACCTAAATACTGCGATGAATATTCTTGAACGCCCTAGGGTGATAACGCAATTTCTCAGTTCCAAAATTATTCGAAAATTATAGCAAAAGCTGTCTTTTGGCATAAATATAGCATTGTTCTCTTGATTTTGCAACTCTTACGGTTGTCCCCTTTGTAAAGCAATACGGTTTTCTCCTAGTTTAAGTTGGCAATGAGAAGTTAACTCTATAGCAAAATGTAAATAATTCAACCACAGCCACTGGAGGGAATGCTTCTCATGACTATAAAGAGTGTGCAATGCCTGCATGCGCACCAATTTCTGCCTCTACTTTTATTGCGTGACAAATGAATGTAATTAGGCCTTATTATTGACCAAGAGGCAATCAGTCAGTTATAAAGATACATTACATTACATCCTTAACACACTTTTCGAATTCTTAACAATTTTTTCATCTTTATTTTAACAATCATAACATCTCGACTATTCTTCGCAATCAAAATAATGCTGATGTAAATTCATAAATGTAACTGAGTATCCGATTCAGGAGCGTAGCCAGGATTTCTCTACGGAGGAGGGGATTTAGAGCCACGGAGTGAATACTGCATTGCCTAAAGCACATGAATACTTCCGCCCAAAATTTAATGAAAATGAAACTGATTTATCTTAACATGTATTCACTGTGAGTCTCCAGTCGTGTTTCTATGGCATAATTGCGAGAGGCGATCCTTTCGCATGCTTTTGTTTATTGTTGGTTCTGTTTTCATGAGGGGGGAGTGAACTTCCAAAACCACCTCCTACGCTACGCATCTGATCTGATTGATCGATCGTCTGTGTCATATAGTATAATTATATGTGTATAATATAGTATGTAAATTAGCTTCTTGTAGTAATTCATNTGGAAACCTAGTGGGTGACAAATTTGACTTTGGGGAAAGCTGTCCGGGATTCGATTCCCGGTCGAGTCACATCTTTCGGTTTTTAACCAATATCATTATTCTAATGTGTACAAAGTCCCTACTCGACCTATTGTGCTGTATATTTTATGATGATAATTTGATCAACACGTTAGAATAGGCTTTGAAAGGAATGAGGTTAAATTTTTAATGGATACAAAAATAAATCTAGCAGTTTTACGTAAGTCACTCCAAAATTAGAAAAGTTAATCCGAAAGAAAAATCTCGAAGCTGGGAAAAATCGGAGCATAAATCTATCTTTGATACTCTTAAAGAAGCGAGAAATAAAAGCGGCGGAGGTAGCGATGAGTTCCGAGGGATTATTAATTGATGTAATTAAAAAGAGTCGGCCACACGTATCTGGGGCCCAAGGGGATTAGCAATTCAAAGGGTTCAACTATTTCCTTTCACTTTTCGCCCGCTTGAAATATTATTCCGGGCGCTCGACAACTCGGACAGACCGCAATTAATATCGCTGACTAACAAATGCACCCAAAATAAATCCCTGCCTTTTATCCCAACGGGTACTTACCAACTCGTGGGCCGGACTGGATTGTAGGCGGGCGGAAAAATTCACGAAATAAAACATTTCCAGCCCTACAGCGTTTGAATGTGATGGATTGGTTGAGTCAAATGAGGTGAAATACCGTTTTATTAAGCCGGCAGTCTTTAAACACGGACGCAAAAACCCTTGGGTTTGGTGTGTCGGGGTATGACGAGATATTTTAGGCGGACAATATTTAGATGGATTTAGGAAGGGTAAAGCCCTAAGGTGACAAAGGATAGTGTGTGCATCCTAGGGTTACTGCAGAGAGGCATAAAATATGAAGATACCGCGACTTAAATCCAGTAATTTCATTTACTGGGTGACTGCTGAAGTGAATGAGCTATCTTGTAGAACCGTTAACATGCCGTTTCTGGGAAAGCTGGAGAGGACATTTTTGGGAGACAATTATGATTAATATATATGACTTAACACATTTCAGGAAATAGAAAGCGAAAGTTATGAAAATTCACTGTTTCGGTCTTTAATTTGTGGTAATTCTTTGTGATAGAGGAATGAGAACAACTTTTATACGTTATCACAGAATTTTCAATCTTCTACGACCTTTCAACGCATGGCGTCATCAAAAGATACTCGAAAAAAAAATTCACATATAGTGGTAGAAAAGGGAACCTAGAAAAGGTAGGGAGTTAATGAGGGAGAAGTTGTTAAACAGACTGTTTCGTTTAGGGAAGACGAGCTTAATTTAATTGTTTGCTATATATTTCCGAAGATTGAAATTCTAGAAAAGCATATCAAATATATATTGTGCAGGTGATGAAGAGGCGAAGAATCAAGTTTTGGCCGCATGTTGCGCAACGTCACTATGGGAAAGTTCTGCACAGACATTCATCACTCGCAAATGACGAAGTATTTTCGGGAAAAATCAAATTCCGCGTTAAATTGCGTCATAGTAGCCATAGAATCCTTTATCTTACTTTTCACATACTTACAACATTCAAAACCTATTCGTTGGAGAAACTCGAGGAGTGTCAGAACCGAGCTGCCATAAACTCCATTTCTCAACTTTGATGCTCAACGGAAAGCATGAATAGCTTAAGAAATCACCTTTGCACAGGTGAGAGTGAACGAAACCATTCAGTTGCATATGTATTCTCAATCACTGGTACTCATTTGAAATTTCCCGATCTGTTTTGCAGCATTTTATTTCTTAACCACAAGGATGATTATTTTTCAAAGTAATAGTTCAAATTTGAAGATTATGTTATATACTATTAATTATTATTATATCATTCTCTATCGTATTATAATTTTCATTCTATTTATTATTTGCTGTATAACTTTGTCGTTTTCAAAAGGTGTCATAATGTAAGATTGCCTACATTTGTGACGTGTTTTCGTGGCTTTTATTATGATTTACCTTTCATCCTTCTCTAGTACACGGTATTTTCATGTGACTATAGCTCGCATAACATCTGGAGATGGCAATATTGCTGCTGAAATCTGCAAATGGTTTTTTTCATTTCGTAGGGGAACCATTTTTATGTCCCCATTATATGTTTCGGTAAACGATGCTCTCTTGGTACGGTTACCCACCAATCTCCTTGCACGGCTTAAGGAGATTCTTTTTACACACAACTTTGACAACGGCCGAGTTGAGAATATAGTGAGAGAATACAATCAATCATGAAGAAAGCTAAAGAAAAAACATTTCCTTTAAATAAACTTCTATATCGTTTTGCAAAAATAGTCATTCTTTCAGTTCACAAATAAGGATCCTTTCATTTGGTGAAAAAGAGATAATATTCATAAATAAAGAGAACAACTCCTTAGATACAGTACGTTGCTTTGCATTGTATAGCAACGCATAAATGCGATGTATTTTATTTGCATTGTATTTTATACGCGTTGCATTGTATTCGTATTGTATGGCATTTGCATTGCACCGCAATTCATTGTTTCTGCATGGGATCACATTGTATACCAGTGAGCACATCGTCATACAATCTTTCTCTACACATTCTCTGAAAACTGCCTCGCGAGAACAGAATTAGGCACATTTGTATCATAAATGTACGGTGGCTAAATTTTGACCTTTTCCAAAACTTTTCCTAAACTCCGTCGGAATAATTCTATGCTGAAAGGAGCGGTGACTGGAACAGTCCCAAGAAGAAGAGAAGGGAACAATGTGGAAGGAGGAGAATAGAAATCAAACGCCCTGCGAACAATATCCATGGAGAATGTGTCGTCGGCATTCGGATTCTGCAGAGCAAAGCCTTTTTCGGAAGGGTCGGACGGGGAGGAGGGGTGACAGGTAGGGGAGGGCGGGGGCGGATAGGGGAGCGAGGTGTGAGGGAGGAAGGAAGGAAGGGGAGGGCGGGGGTGGAAAGGGAAGGAAGGGGACCTGTCTGTCTTGCTTTAACCCTCGTTTCTGCTTCGCTGTTCCATTCCCGAGATATGTTATCCTTAAAAGATACAGTTCACCTTCAATTTGACGCCTTTGTTTGAGGTCCTCAGGCATTTGAATTACGTGACGGTGGTGCTTGCAGCTGTCACGGAAGGATATACAATGATAAAATCCAAAACATTATAATAATTCTTACATATAAATAATAATGGAAACCTAGTGGGTGACAAATTTGACTTTGGGGAAAGCTGTCCGGGATTCGATTCCCGGTCGAGTCACATCTTTCGGTTTTTAACCAATATCATTACAAATATGGGTAACTATCTGAATTAAGAGGTGTGCCCTTTTATTCAATGCCCGGTCAAATTCAGCCATTAATATTGGCGTATGATTCGATGTGATAACCTTCTGTTCTTTAATGAATTACTTCCGAATATCATTTTTAGTCGGCCGAAAATAAGGATTCATTCCTTTATAATATATATTACATAAATATTTCAAATAAACAAGGAATACTTTTTACGGAGCAAAAATCACCGGTAAGAAAATAAAATTTGAGTCGTGTCTTACACGTGAGCGACTCCAAAATAGTCGAGGGGTACGAGTGACTCTCAAGATAAAAATTACCTAAAGAGAATATAGTAAGCACAGCACAAAGAATTTAGGTTCGTCGTGGGCCTATTTGATTAACAGTGTGATCGATGGTCGCCGCGGATTCAAGTGGGAACCTCTTAATGTGAAGGGGGAAATTAAGTAGACCAGAGTGCCACGCCTAGAGGAAAATAACTAAAAAGTAGAGAATGGGCTTCTTTTAGAAACGGTAATCCTATAACGCTGGTGTCTATCCTAGAAGAAAATGTGTTATGAATGTAACAGCTCTTCGCTAAACATATTTGCGATTGATTGAAAACAATATGTTAATCTAATATAAAACAACGTCAAATTTATCACTAAGGTGTAACTGGCAAGTATTTAATAGCGAATATTAATGTCTTTTAACTAAATGTGATTATGCATTGAAACTCATCACATCCTTTATATATGTGAGTTTCGATGGAAATTGTTAAGTCAGTAGACATAGTATCTGATTTTCTTTGAAAAATCGATCCCTGATCCCTAATTAGGCTTTTTAATTCAAATAAATTAGAACTTCTTCCATCGAGTTAAAGCTTTATTCATTATCATCTTTGTTTAATTAACGTAAGCAAAGAAACGTCATTGATTTTACAAGTTTAACTACTCAACAAATGTCTATAGTTGTAAATATAATCGAAATATCGATTGAAAACTTGACTTTAAGGTTTTGAGATCAACTAGTCGCAGGAGTCGCTAAACTGTCGCTGGTGACCAAGAGCCTCCAAACTACAGGTCGTACGAAACCTTTAACAGACCTTACGGCCTAGTATATTATTATTTTGAGGTTTTATGCAATCATCATTACTTCGGATCTGTATCCTTGGTAATTCAAATAGAAACAAGCAATTATCCTATTATCCTAAAAAATTATCGAAGTAAATCAATAAAAATAATCATTCTCGATGAATACTTTTTAACATCAAAGAACACCAAGGTACACTGTGGCCAACGAAGTCTTTATAGGAGTTATTTATTTCCAAGTTTAATTTTGTTGCGACCCACGGTATAAATGCATTTCATCAGATCACACGATATCTTACTTAAAGCAGTGATAAAAGAGTGGATGAGGATATAGGAAAGAAGTATGAAGAGAGAGGAAAAGAGAAGAATGATTGGAAGGCAAAGGAGATAAACGTCCGTGGATTCTCACCTCACATTTGACCCTTTGCCCGTGATTTAGTGAACTATTAAGTTCCGAAGGCACCGAAATTTATAAATGAAAGATACTGCAGAGAGTGGACGAGTATAAATGGGGCGTAGAGAGGGGAAGGGAAAACTGTTCTCAAAGTAAGACGAACCGAATCGGTTGTACTCCCACTACACTATTCTGATTCTACTCCTAGCTGAACGAATCCTCTGTTTATGCTTCGCTTTTGGATGCGCCTTTTGCATTTTCAAGCGTAGAAGTGGGCTGGAGGAAAATCGCTTGCTTCGACAGAAACTGTAAAGGAAAAAAGTTCCAAATCCGATGGCGTATTGAAAAAACAATATGCTCCGGAAGTAAGATTGATCGAATGGTCTTTGCTTTAAATCATAACAGGAGTTCTTTAACTCCTTGAAATGGGGTATGAACCCGCCACTATTGGTAATATAAGTGATGTATAAATACAGTTAATAAAAATATCAAAGCAGCTCAGTCCAATTTTGGTATAAAAAATAATCGGCTTCATAAAAAATTCTGCCGTTTGAGCTGGATTGTACAACTAATTCTATATGTAAAATATAGGGAAGAAGCTTGTTGGGCAATGAGTATGTTAACTTTAAGCTAAGCAATTTAAAAGAGGAACGGTATATTATTTTGGACTCATAAAAATATGAATGAAAGCATAGCCACAAAAATTTTGCAAAATATGAATGGAACGGTACCCAAAAGAGAGAAAGACTGGGCAATGGCTGTTGAATATGGTGAATGGCATATTTTCTGTAAGATATATTTATTTCTTCAATAGATTCGCATACAATAAGGCCTTTCATTTTGTATCTCATAGTAATGCTGTAACCTGCAAATCCTATCGGAAACTTTGTCTTATCTTGCAGCTATTGTTGAGTAAATTACTTAATACATTTCATACACAGGAGTAGCCATCGCGTTCTAATTCAAATGTGCACCTCATTCGCTTTGGAAGTTCTAACTTAAATTTCCGGCACCGTCTCAGTGTTGGGTCTCTTCCGCTTTCTACGGCATATTGTGATGAACGCACTAAAAATGCACCTGCGCTGCGCACTGATTCGGCTTCCGCTCCTCATTTGTCATTTATAAGTCAATTTTGTTAATACCAATCATGAACATATCCGCCGATAGACTTCAGTAATCAATGATGTACAGATGCGAATTAACCGAGGAAGTTCGCCTGGGAAATTTCAAGAGAATATTCATCTGCTTTAAAATTAGAATTATGGATTATATGATGAACATACGCGTTTTCCATTTACTTTATTTATTGATACAATTATATATTTTTCCTCCATCTTTATTGTTACAGTCCGTTGTGGACCGCATTATTTCAGCCGTCCTTTCCTTTGAACATTAATTCTTGCCCAGAATTATTGCAATCTCTTCCCATGTATACATTTTATATAGCCTACGTATATCAGTCAGACGTCGGATATAGGCGTCCATACGTCCTCTCCAATTCTCAATTCTGAACTTCTCATTACCATGTTACCCCGTGCTAATACTTCATTCTATGTTCCATCTGTCCTTCGGTCCTCTTCTTGGTCTCTTAACATCACTTGGTTTCCAGTTTAGAACTGGTGATGTTTGGCGGTTGTCTTTTCTCCTAGCCAAGTACGAAGGTTTGAAGTTGCAGTGACACTGAAAATAATATTTTTCACCCGTAGATTTTGATTGACGATAAAAATCATTCAAGTGTGTTATTTGATGAAAAAATACCTATCCGCTTTGAATTATTTGCAAACGTTTCAAAATAGGTGATAAATTAAGGAATATTTGGAGTATTTTTGGAGTCTGTAGTTTTGAGATCGCACCGAAAATATCGAAAAAATGTGATGCGAAGGCGTTGAATGTGGTAAAGAGTCCTTTTCATACTATGGAGAACAATGTAATGAAAAAAGTTAATGTATAATATAAAAACAATCCCATAGCGTGTAAATAATCTTTAAAAAACTTTGTTTTTCATTTTACAGGAATAATTGGCAGAATATTTGGCGATCAGCTTCTGCGGTAAGTACCATTATTATTTATCCCAGCCAATCCCTAAAACATGTGATTCCATGCGGTTTTGGAAATGCAAAGATTTTCTTAGATATTGTGAAGGGTTTCCACATTACCTCGAACTGTGTATTTCAGCTGTATAAAGCTGAAAATTAGTTTCTTTTTATTTTTACAACAAAAAAATCACACTGTCGCTACATAATCTAAAAGAGGCACCTTCATTATGCAAAAGAACAAAGAGGATTAGCTATGCACCCAAGGGAGTGATAGATGTTATTATTATCTTCTTAGTTTTTTATTAGAATCGAAGGTCTTTCCTACTCTTCCAAGTCCAGAAAATAACCTTGAAGTTGCCTCAAAGAAGAATTAATTTTTCCAATTGAAGAAAAAAATAAGTCTTAGAATCGTTATTTTCCTTTCTTCTGTTAGAAATTATTTGTGGCGGCGTTTCTTTGAAGATTTCAGAAAGCTTTTTTTCGCAGCAGTGAATTAAATCCACTCTATTAATGTACACAATGTATTTTAGAAACAGTAAAAAAGCAATCCAAATTATTCTTTAATGAGGATTATTAATAGGATTAAGAATAAGGATTGCTGTTTATGAGACCTGCAAGCGAAGCTTAGAGAAAAATTATATTTTTAGAAATAACTTATAATCTACTTAATTCTTACGAAATGCAGTGTTTACCTAGTACATTTGCTTAAAAATGTTTAGAAATATTTGCAAGTCATCTGTATATCTCTGATATAAAAACCAATATTAACATCCAAGAAGATGCTTGCTACTCAACAATTTTTTCTCGAGCTTCTCTCAATATGTTCCACCGGAAAAAAGTAAGACACCCCGAAGTAATATTGGATGTAGTAGTATCATTTGTTGTATTTTATCGTGATACAATTTTATGTTTGTGAACACAAAGATTTAACGGCTGAATGTTCCACCAGAATACCAAATATTTGAGTCTTTTGTTCTTTCTAACAGTGATATTTATTTGCAATCGTTTTCATAATTTAAAACTGTGCTCCTTCATCATCCCCACAGAGTTCTTTTCTTCAACTATCAGCCTCATTCGTTGGTCCTCAATATAATAACTGAATATGCGTTTAATTCTTTTCCTTCTGCATTTTTATTCGAATTTTACATGTAAAGTAAAAGGTAACTTTTTTGTGTCGGTCTATCTCTCTGCTTCCATCAAATCCACTGAATCATCTACTCCGAATTCCGGAAACATTCAAATTCCGAAGCAACAATTGACCAAATCATTTCGGATTTGGGATTTTTTCCCCCGTATTAAAATAATTTCTGCGTCAAATTATTTAACTTTTGCAGTTAATATTCGAGATGTATTTACAGTTAGTCGCCATATTGGGCATGTTCTCGTAAGGTTAGTCGGTGTCGGATATTTTGAGGTAGGAAAGGATATTTTGTTTAGGGTATAGGATAGGATTTTTGTAGGATATTTTGTTGTGTCAAAAGATGTATGCTTATTTCTGAAGCAAAGTGGAGTGTAGGGTACGGATGTATTCAGGCTTCACACCATCTACGCTCCCATACCCTCATAATACCCTATAACACTACACCTCATTATTATTATAATCTATACTTCATTGTTTGTCTTGAAAAGTCAATTAGAATTGTAACTTTAACATAAAGAAAGTAACTGTTAAACTGATACGTATGCAAATATTGAGAAGTAGTAAATTATACCGAAGTCTTTGCCCTTGGAAGGAGTTACAATTTTTAAGGGTTAAATTATAAAATAAAAAGCTCTCTAATTTTCCGAAATATGAAAAGATTCTCGTTTGGAAATTTCTCCATAGCACTCGCGTGTCATTCTGGGATTTCAATAAACATTTCATTTGATAGGTGAGGCATCACGCAAACCGATTTCAGGTGGAACGATTTGTATGTTAAAACTAACAAGGAAACATAATTACGTAATATTGACCGTTAAAGTTTTAAAAGTCCCGTTCGAGTTTAAGCCCTTTCCCTGGTCTCATAAGAATTTGCTCGACCCTTTTCGTTTAATAAGATCCATCCGCAACCTTAGGTCACTTTAGTTTCCATTTTTTAAGGCCTACGCGGAAGCACTTACCGGAAGAATCTTACCTAAGGTCTTTTCAAAGTTAAATCCAAAGTCAAACAGAATCTTTGATCTTCGTTCCATCTTCGATGGAAACTTTTCATGGATCCACTTTTTTGGGATTTAATACTTCAAATTATTTTCTCTAAAATGTTTAGATAATTTCAGGAATATATATCTTTATAAAATATATATATTATATTCGAGTCACATCTTTCGGTTTTTAACCAATATCATTATTCTAATGTGTACAAAGTCCCTACTCGACCTATTGTGCTGTATATTTTATGATGATAATTTGATCAACACGTTAGAATAGGCTTTGAAAGGAATGAGGTTAAATTTTTAATGGATACAAAAATAAATCTAGCAGTTTTACGTAAGTCACTCCAAAATTAGAAAAGTTAATCCGAAAGAAAAATCTCGAAGCTGGGAAAAATCGGAGCATAAATCTATCTNAATAATAAGAGTAAAATAAAATTAAAATTCACAGGTTATAAGTAAAGCACTCATCAAAGACTATTGGCGATTTTTTTTTAATTTGGCGTAAATTTTGTTAAATCCAATAAATGATGCAGAATCAGGCGTAACATTATCGTACTTACTAAAGCGAAAAACACTTTCCTCGTGGATTTTTTTTGTTATATCCATTCGCAGCAATTCTGTTAAATGATGGTTGGTCAACCGTTAACGATATTTTGACTGCAACAACTTCTTTTTCGGGTATAGCGAAATATCTAATAAAATATTAGTAACTTTGTTTACTTTAAATGTTTTTATTTCAACTTTGAGATCTAGTGATTCTACAATTCTTCCACTAATTCCTTTATTGCTTAATAACTTTATATTTATAGTCTATGTATGTACGTCTTTCTTCTTCCAAATCGTTGCCCTTCTCTGTGCATGAATCTTTCCTAGTCGGAGACTTATTATTAGTACTTAGTTAAATGAAATTCAACGCCTTTAGTGAGGTTACTATCCTGCCAATCGGCGTGGCTGTTTAGTTTGATCCCTCGTCTTAGACTACTAGTCCGGCAAGGGAGAACTTACCGGTAGTTAGACCACCGCCGGCGTAGCTCATAGAGTCAGTGGGGCGCGCAACCCTCCTCACCACGACAAGGTACATACATACCCGGAGGGTCTCCTAAACTGAGGGGTCGATGTAATGTTGAACCTTAACTACTGAGAGGAGAACAAGTGGAACAAGTGCCTGCCCAACACTTGTTTTATACCACTTGCCATAGCCCTCGCAACTCAACTCCATAGTAGACCTCAGTTACTCATTAAACCGTAATCAAAATTACTTACCATATATCATCGTGCTTAGATTGACTTTTAACTGGGAAAATGAGAAACACCAGAGAGTTATTAAGTGTAACTATTACTCCTACCGTATGGAAAGCTTTCATACGGTATTGCCTTGCTTACCTTGCTTTCCATACGGTAGGAGTAATAGTTACACTTAATCTAAACTCACCGTAGCCTCACCGCCAGTCCAACCAGAGAGTTATATTACGATCGAGTTTATAAATGATCAAGAGCATAAGAGATTTAGTATATAGTAGTTTTGAGGTGAAGTGCACCAATAATCTAACTGCTAGATGTCGTCTCCAAATTTGTAGTACATACATCAATCATGCTAAATATTCTCATGTCCTTTTCAATGTGAACGAAGGAACTTCGTTAAACCTTAGGCACACATACCTTAAACGCTCTTGTAAAAGTTGCTAACACCTCTTTTAGTCTCGGGTGTGAATTTATTTTTCTTGCTATAATTATATAATCTTGGTATGTAGTACACCCTGTCAAATCCGGTTATTACGCTATTGTACCTGATTCCTTATTTTCTTCTGATTCATATCTCTGTCACATGAAACACATGGTAAAAAGAACGCTCAAGACGTTTTATTAACCGCTTACAAGGCGGACTGAGACCGTTCCAGATGCACTGCAACCCGCTTCAGCCGATTGCCCACTACATCCGTTTCACCAAATTGTTTACATTACCTATATTACCCTTTTATTGCTTTAAGTTCGTTAATGATGCTAATTTTGCAAACAGAAGAAATTAAATTTGTAAATAATAATGTATAAACGAGCTCCATCTTTTAATCGTGAGAACCTAGAAATATCCTTGTATTTCTTAAGTTTTAAACACTTCTTGTAAAACAGTTAAGCCAAAAAGCACAAATAAGTTAGCTTTCTGCAAGCAAGAACTGACGTGTTGTCATATCCCGGATGAAACGCTACTCACTGAATAATGCTTTTTCAGTCGGTCCTTGAAAAGCGTGGTAAGCGGGTATTACTGTGTATATTCATTTAACCTATCTTGCCTCATGACTTTGACACGATCGCTATTTCGGAGAAATGATCGTTAAATCTGATTGTCATCAGCAATAGGATATGTAAAATAGATACTCCAGCATATATAAAAGATATACTTGAGAATATACATAAATATATTCCAGGATATACTAAACGTATACTCCTGGGTATACAAAACATAAACTCTATGGTAAACAAAAATAAACTCGAGATATACAAAACGTATACCCCAGGATATACTAAACGTATACTCCTGGGTATACAAAACATAAACTCTATGGTAAACAAAAATAAACTCGAGATATACAAAACGTATACCCCAGGATATACTAAACGTATACTCGAGGATATACAAAACACATACTGTGTGATAAACAAATATACCTGAGAATATACTAAGGATATACTCTAGGATAAACGGAGTATATACACGAGAATATACAAAACAAGCACTCGAGGATATAAAAAACATATACTCATGATATACGAAACACGCACTCTAGGATAAACAAAACAAAACATAAATAATACAAATAACACACACCAAGGTCATGCCAGAAAGTTCTTGACAGAATATCATCACCAACATTGTTAGATACCAGTTGAACTTTACCGAGAATACTTAAAGGGGGATTTCTTCGGCCAAATGAAAAGTGTAATAAACTGCGTGAGGATTCGTTTGGTAATCAAAGGATTTGGCCGTTGTATCGGCAGCTTTGAATGGAAAATGAGTGTCGGTCGGTGCAATCCCAGTGCAATCGAGTTTGAATGAACTCTAATTCCGATCACGATCCAAACGGAAAACTTAAGGGATCGGGTTAAGTGAAAGGGAGAGGGAATAAGGACTCCGAAGGGACGAAGAAAGGTTACGGGAGACGTGAGATGGGAGTAGAAAGAGGAACAACGGGGCGAAAAAGATGAGGAGAGGGCGAAAAGGGAATTAAACGAATGTTTTCGATATCTTTAAAATTCTCCACCAGTGGTGTGCTTGTCGCTTGTGAGACTCCTGAGTCTTGCGAAAGGATCCAAATATTTTGACACGCCGTAGAGCCGAAAGGAAAGTTTCTTCAATTGCCTGTTACAAATGTGCTGTGTAGAACGCATGACCGGTTCAAACTTTCCTCGGAGGAAATCTTTCTTTGTATCGAGTTAGTTACTGAACCGAGCTGTCTTTCCTCATCGCTTACCTTCACGCTTCGCTGAGGACACTGAAAAAACATAGAAGTACTTAACTTCTGCTAAAATTGCGTTGGTAACTAATCGTTTTGTTGTGAACAGAAGTGTGTTTGCAACCGTCTAGTTTTGTAATTTGGATTTAATGCGAAAAACATAAACTAAGTTGTAAAGATCCGTGAAATCAACTGTTACGAATTCGGACTTTGGCGACTTATTATAAATGTTTAATATTAAAAAGATAGGAAAGTTACTGATTTGAAATCTTAAAAGATGAGGATAGTGTCTTGGATTCGTTCAAACAGGAAGATTCACGCTTAGTCTTACTTAATTATTGTTACTGATTATTATAATCAAAATGAGTTCCTGTATTGATGAATGGAGTACATCTTTTGGTACAAGTTAGATGAATACGTATGTTTTAATGTATGTTTTCTCACTCTTGTTCTGTTAGGAAAGTATTCAGCCCGAAGGCGGTTGGGACCTCATCCCCTCGATAATTAGCTAAGAGAGGAAAATGAGGTTTACTGGGCAAGGGGAGGAGTGAGGTAGTTTGTCCTAGATTTCCTCACTGATCGAGAATGCTCGGAAAGGAATAGTTCTACTTAAGTGAGTCACAATGACTCTGCGAGTAACACCTTTCGTAGCATTCATAAAGGAGAGACCTTAATTATTGCCATTATTCAGCATAACTCATACCTCAGTATGAGTTATACTGAAAAAATGCATCAATACCAAGATATGGTAGCAGCTCCCCCTCTTGTTCTTGGCTGCGGGAATATGAACGTTTTAGAGGTAGTAGTATCACTGAATAATGGCATTCATTTTAGTTCCACCCTACAGCATGCTTTGAACAGAGTTGCAAATAGGATTTTCATAGAGTCGAAGTGCTTTACCTTCATGAATCTTCTCGACCAGTTGCGCATTCTCTTAGAACGAGGAAAACAGTCGGAAACTGCCTCACTCCTCACATTGAAAGCAAAGTTCATTTCCTCCCTATACTTTAGGAAGCTAATGGTGGAGAGATTTGGGTTTTTAGCGAGCCTCGGGCTGCTAACTTTGTTGATCATTATTAACTGGAATGATAAGACTGTACAAATCTTTTCTTAATAGTACTGACTTAAAAATGTTGGAATTTTCCATAATCAAGGACCGTAATAATAAAAATACTTCAGTTTGGTCATTTAATTCGAAGTGACTATAAATATACTCATTTCGTCGCAGTAAATGAGCAATAATTCCCCATCGTAGGGAAAAGCAGTCAGAATAAGTTGTTCGAGAATTCCAATACGATCGTGAAAATGTGAAACGCTTCCGTCACCATTAGTAGGAATCGGTTCTATGTGATCTGAATGGGTTTTGCGTGGGTCATACAGGAAGGAGTGGATGCAATTGAAGAGTGAAAGTCATAAATGAATAAAAAAGGCATTGAATTAATGAAATTCTTCGTGACCGATAAGAATTGACTTTAAGACTCAGAGTAAGACATGGAGAGGAATGTTTGAGAACAATATGGCGGAGATATTAAGTTATATAGAGGTATATTAAGAGGTATAAAGTTAATCGTTTTGCTAGAAACGGAGCGGAAAACAGAGAAATTAGTATTTAAATACTATGAATGAGATGATGAAGAAAAGGCTTAGTAGTTTGAGAAAGGAAAGGAGAATATTAAAATATACGAAAGCACGATGTAGTATTGTGAATAAATGAAACTATTAGTCAGTTTACCCCTTTAAATAGATAAAGTTATGAATGCAAAATTTGCGCATTTTCTAAAATTTTCGCGCAAAAACCGTTTCGTATGAGAGGAAATGAGAATTCCATCGGCTCCCGAAATTGAATTTATACCTCATTCCTGGGCAATTTTCTTTTTAAAGCAATCACACAACTTTAGGGAACATCAAGGAAATGATTAAACGAGAGGGCGCGATGAATACATGACGCCGTTCTCTTATCTTCTTGGTTGTTTCCACGAAAGCGTTTAACAAATATCACAGGAAATGAGATTACGAGCTTGGTTAATTTTCTTAAATAAATTTAGGGAAAGTACGTTCACGGACGATGTAATGTGACCTCCCTTCTATTTTCCTTCGGGCGATCCGACGATGAACGTCAAATGAGAGCGATGGACCAGAGGGCACATCTTTTTAATAAACCGTTTTACCGGGGTCAATACCCGTTGGTGATTCAATGAATAAACAGGTCGCTTGGTGTTTACACTCTCACACATGCCGATAGGCAGCTCATACTATATGAGTGTGCGTTCTGGTGTACATACATGCATGCAAGCGTCTTTGTTGGGCGAAATTGGGACTAGAAAGTACAGTTTAGTGCTGTATCCATTGTCGAATATTCATTGCATAAGTTAAGAGTGAATTATTCATTAATAAAGTCATAAATTAGGAAACCATAATTAAAAATAAATGTCATATAAGTAGAGAGACTTTTCTGGTGTAATAAACCTACATTTTATGCGATAACAGTGCAATTATTTCTCCGGTGCTCCGCGATTCAGTGGAAGAAGCTCTTGGTGTGCCCCTTAAAATTGGAGGTTTACGTGTTCTTCGTATTTTGCAGTATATTTTGCTCTGTTTTGAAGTATATTTTGCCTTTCAACGAGTAATGTAATAAAATATCGTCTTCCTTAATTAGTATTTTATTCTGATTGAATTAAGATCTGGACAAACTAGCAAACTTTAATTTAGTGTGCCGTAAAACTTTATTGATCACAGAAGTGTGCCGTGAAATCCATCAAGTTGGGAATTTGGGTAGAGGATTGAGGATTATGAAAAACACAAAACAAAGGTTTCCTAAAAAAATGAACTCGAAACTGACGAGTAAAGAATATTTCCCTGTGCTCATCGAACCTCAGGATATGCTAACTTTAACAGTTAAAGAGGCTATTTCCAGGCATTGTGAAACGGTAATCGATACTTTCATTTTGTGTTAGTTGAATAATGAAATTTCAACAATGAAGACAACAGATTTGTTCCCTATGGGTTGCATCTCATGTGTTAATTCGCTTCATTATTTTCTTTAATTTATTTTTACAGTCCTATTTAATCGGAAACGTATACGGGAATATCGGGATTAAGTTTCCCTAGGGGATGAAATAAGAAATAAAGGATATTCTCGAAGGAAATCTCAATTATCTGAATACTTCGTACACCTTCCTCTAAGAGAAAGGAGAGAGTCTTTATCTAATGAATAATAAATTCAGTAATTTAAGGATTCTATTAGTATTTGAATATTTTATTTGGATTTTAAGAAGAAAAATTACGTGTAACCTACAATTTACCTCTTCGTTTAATGTTGGAACCTTTTTCATTTAATGATTTAAAATCGTAAATGAAAGAAACTTATCGAATTTTAACACTTATATTTTAGTGTATAAGACAAAGAAATACAAATAACAAAAGCGGAAATATAAGATAAAAAAATCAAAAATCATGAATATTGACTTTTGACATTATTTAACCACATTCAGACTCACAGTGTAGTCCTTAAACGAGTTGGAAGATGGGGGAACGACTAGAACAACATTTACTCTGCAGATCACCTTTTCAAAGCAACGCTAAAGACTATTTTAAGCAGTTCCTCAAACGAAAATTTCCGCGCCGCGAATGTAAGGTTCTCGATAGTACCAGAGGAATCGGCGTTTTTGAATAAATATTTCTCCTTGGAAGCTGAGGTGATAGCGTTGGTATGAGTGAAACAAGCGGCGATGGCGGGAATCGTGCTTCGTTTTCCCAATGATGGCCCACCAATCAGAGAGGTGGGTTCGTTGGCTTCAACCCAACCACCTCTTCCCAGACCAATGACTTCTATTCTCTGAGAGACCTTTCGCCTGAAGACTATGGGCCCTGTAATCAAGTCTTAGCGAAGGGTATTGTGGGAGGGACGCTATTTTTTCATCCCCTTCGACCCTTCATATTTCCTCTCTCCTTAGCAGTGGTGCTCCACCAAATTCGCAATTGCTCCTGAATGCGCAGCGATTTTTGAAGGGCAGTTGAAGAGGCATGGACCGTATGCCAGATTATTTCGGAGGGTTTTGCGGCCTTCAATAAAGAAAAGCCACGCTCGATTTGCAGAGAGATGGAAGCGATTACCTTAGCGTCCATCTTAAGGATCTTAAGGAAGTCTTTTGAGAGGTTTTGTGGGTCCATCTAAAATAGGTTTACGTCCGTAATTGGAAGCGGGGGATGTAATGGTGTTGTGTGAGAGAAAAAGGATGGAAGTTCGTTTCCAGATTGAAGAGATGAGCAACCCAAGGATGCTCTATTGTGCTCCTTCATAAGCCATCTCATTGTTTAAGCATAATGATTTCTATTTCAAGGCAGAAATGAAGGGATTGAACAGCTGATTTTTTGGAATAACTATGAACATTTAAACAGTGTAAAATCTTTTAAGAAAATAAAATTCAGACGTTATAATAAAGTAGTGAGTCCAGGTCTCATGATTAAAAATATAGAAATTGGCAAAATAGCAAAACATTCCAAATATAGGATTCTAATTTAGAGTAGTCAGGAATGTTAAGAAAATTAATATCATAACATTACTAAGCCTGTTAGAAACATGAATTTTAAGAGATGAAGTGTTAAAACTCTGGAAGGGTTCCGTTACATAGTAAGGAAAAGTAAATTATCATAATACAGAAATAGATACGATGTAAAAATTAAAGATAAGGGACTGAAAGAAATGCTCACTCCAGGTATTTCGTATTTTGATTCACTCATTGGCAAAACTGAAAGTTTCCTTCCAATGCCCAGAATTTTAACTTAACACATTCCGTGGACGAAGCAAATACCCACTGCGGACTGGGTATTTCATTTCGCAAATTTCCTGAAATTTTAACTCACTCCGCGGACTGCACGAAAACAAATTTGCACCCGGTGGAGTGCGTTAAGGTTCCGGCCAAAGCCAGAATTCGGCAACTGTGCATGACATACGTATCGTAAATGTCGACATGTACACGTGTATATAGACTCATGCGCATAATGAAGTGTGTTTACACAAAAACTAACAATAATGACCGCAATTATCAAATTGTGTCAAATGGGTAATGAACATCATTCGAATTGGAAATATTTATGAAGCCTTTAGAGATGGGTAAAATTTATTAGTACTGCGGTTGATCGGTTAATGAATGTAATTTGTTTATTAACGACAATCGCCTCCCAATTGATCATCCATTTACAGTGCATTTATGCGAATTTATCTAAGTCTTAACGGAAATCCAGTAAGCAAGTAAAAATTGTTTCACTTTTAAAAATTATTGTTTACTATTTTAGAATAGATAAATATAACACATATGAGGATAAATTATAGAATAGATAAATATTGTCGTAATCTTTTATTTTCATCAATTTTGTCGTTTATTTGTCGGAAGAGCGTCAACTATGCATGCAGCTTATCATGCTTCCTCATCTCCAGCATTTTTCTGAAGTGAGTTTTGTGTTATACAGCATTGTCGTTATGGTAATTCCCAAGGGTGTTGACCTAAACCTGACGTGGATTCCATTCTAACTCCATTGTTTTCACAACCTCACACATATTCAAAAGATACACATAACAAAAGTCTGTGTCGTTTCTCTTTCGCGTTCCCGTTTTTAAAACATCCACCGTTCCTTCCTCCTGTGATTTTTCCGTGAGCTGGTCGTTACCTGAACGTGTGTTCGTAGTCCGAATAGCATTATCTTTTTGGAAAGCGTTTGCCATCCGATTTTCTTATATTCAGTGCTGCTTGTTAGTCGTTCATCCATTCCTCACCAGAAATTTCATTGCTGTAATAAAATAATTAATACACTTCGAAAACATTCAGTTATGATGAGGGAGTGAATCGTGCCTAGTTAAGTGAGCTATGCCTAGGCAGGGCGCAATCCCGTTCCGGATGGGTATGCCTCTTTGCTTTCCACTCCGGCAGGGGCTATATTCTAGAAGGGCGTGCTATCAATAACTCCCACGCATTTCGCCTCTGAGTGTCCCGTTCATCGCCACCCAATTAACATCCTCGCTCCCATTTTCGCGCTGACCTCCGCCGAAAACACCTCCGGAGAACCGATAAATCGTTTTGAGGTTCGAAATGGAAAGTCGCCAGAGATTAAAGCGAGCCCTCGATTGCAGATGTCCTTGTGTTTGCCGGAACAAGTGCCCCCCGAAGACACTCTCTCGCATTTTGCGGTCGCCGCACTCATCTGTTAAACTCCATAATGGCCCGCCAGAGGGGACGACAAAACTTCTTTCTCGAGGAGGACCCGATAGGATTAAGCATTCATGGCTTGAGTAAAACCCCAAAGCATGCCTGTCCTTCCGAGTGGAATGTTCCCCAAGAGGGAAGGGTAATGGATGTAGGACTTGGTTTTACATCTTGGAGCGTAGGCCAAAGAAAATGCTTTAATGAGATGTCGTTGAGATATGGAGAGAGGAACTTTCATCAAATATGTATGGCGGCGGAGGAATTGAGATGAAAAACGAAATGCGATCCACAATTTGGAAAATTGTGGGGAATAAATCCGGCTCATCTTCCTCCGGGGAATAACAATAATGGCTTTGGGGACAATAACCCGGCGAGATATTCTGCTTGAAGATGAGCTGCGATCAGCCATTGATGATTTACCATTACCTATGGAGTCAACTTCTCACGCGTAATTTCGTGGAAAACTAGAACTTTGTGAAAATAAAAAAAAATTGCATTTGTCTACAAAATTGATTTAAGTCAGTGCTTCTCAAACGATGTGTGTAAGTTAACGCTTCGATATGCTAAATAAAATTAAGCAAATGTCCCGCTTTTTCCGGTGCAGCCATCTTTCTAAATATTAATTTCCTCGTAGTGCATGAATTGAAGTAACCTTTTCAAGCATTCAAAAATATTATTTTTTTCTGAGTCTGAAATTTGAAATTTTACATTACCACGTTCCAGTACATTCTTTGCATCAGTAAGCAAGTCATTGAGGCTGATTCGTATGTTGTTAACGTATCAGCGAATCAAATTGTTAAATCTTAATACAATTACAGCCCTCGATTTTCCTAAAATTTCTCAAATTGATGGAAATACAGAGAAAAAGGACGAGATCCAACGGTAGAATAATATGAATGTTTTCATAATTGTTTTCTGTTTCTTACAGTTTTTCATTTTTGACGACAAGGTGCAATATTTGAACTTTAAATAGAGAAATACTGACTGTTATCTCGAGCAGAGTCACCTAACATTTGCCTTTCAAACTTGGATCCCCCCCAATTTTAGAAAATTTGGATACTATTATATTTTGATCGAGTACTCCTTTAATCAGGAGAAGTGATGATTCATTGCCATCGTTAAAAAAATGGAAAAACTGTTGATGATATGGGAAAATCTATAATCTGCCTTCACGTTTTGTCCCTTATATTCCTTAAGCCTGCATTTCAGAAGAAAATAACAGTAACAGTGAATGTTTTTTGAGAAACATTAGTTCCAATGGAAGGAATTTTAAATATTTTTATATGAATGCGGAAAGTAAGGCGGTCAATATGAGATTCTTATCGGATATCAATTTCCACCGTTTCTTGGAATAGAAAAAAATAATAAAACTTTCTCAATAATATTTTATGCTGCTGTAAATTTGCAAGATAATACTTGGTAATGTCTCTTGAGGTCATACATGTTGCTAAGGGAAAGGATAAAGTGGTCATCTGTTCACATTGAGAGGTTCACCTAAAACCCAAGGAGACGCAGCATGGTAGTTCCGTGGCTTGAATACCTACCCGGAAAGTGGAAGACCTTTATTTGAGTCCTTGTTATGTTGCTATTTTTCACATCTTTTTATCTTTGGGTAAATATTTCTCATTCAGAAGATAACGAGATGATGTTATTGAATGTGTTGTTGGTCAGTAGAGGTATTCCAAAATTTACAGCAACAATCAATAGAGAGAGGACTTGGTTATTTATTAAGGGAGAACATTTCTGAGAAATTTTCTGCTGGCCTTGGTGGTAATGAAGATATATGCTTGTTCCATGTGAGATTACTGGTCATCATGAGCACAGAATTGCATACGTCACTTATTTATTACGAACGTTTAGTTAATCTTCTGGAAAATTTGCCACATATGAGCTTCATGAATCGGAAATATCAACGCGCGATGCATCAATGACCGATTTTGTCTCCCAAGTCTTTTTCCTTAAAGTTATCGGATGCCGTTTTAGGTTTTAGCTCTTCCACGTCTGTCTTCTACTGCGCAGCTCTCGAATTTATATATATCTGCCTTGAGACTGGAACCTTTGAAACTGATCAATAGACCCTCCCTTTATCCTGAAATCCTATTTCTAACCTGTCCTCTCCTCATGGTCCTCGCCGTGTTTATTGCCGTCCCAAACTATTCCCAGAATGCATTTCTTCCGTTTTTCATTGTCTTAAGATCCGTTTCTACATGATTCACCGATGCGCCCTTTCCTCCACTGACGTCACGGATTTCCCTGAGGCTTTCAGCGCGGCCGAAATGCGAATTCTATGGCAACCCTTTCGTGTCTTTCCGTGAATAAGGACTGCGGAAATGTGTGCCGTGAGATGTGAGACGTGACTTTCTTTCTCGCAGTCCATATTCATTTATTTCTCAGTCGTTACTATTCCCCGTTTCTCGATTTTTTTCCACCTCATTTTTTCCATCCTAGCTGCCCTCAGTTCTCTCAAGCTTTCCTCTTGGGAAACGCGAATCTTTGTGTTTAATGAAGTGAGCGCAAGGTTCCTCCAGTATACAGTCAGATCGCATTTAATACCGCTGTTAGGTTCCGAAGGCTATACGAGAAGTACGTGGAGCTGCGCACGTGAAAATACGGGCAAACTTCCTGATTTTTTAAGTTAAAATTAATGAATAGATATGAAAATACATGAAATTCCCCTCATATCGCAATTCTGAAAACTTTGTAGATTAAATTAAGGTGGTAAACTTCGGTTCTTCAGTGAGAAGGCACTTCCGGGAAGTGAAATTTTTAAATATTCATTTTATTTACTTCACTCATTATTTTATTTTTAATATACATGATAAATAAAACGTATTAAGATATTAATCAGTTTCCTTTAGATTCAAATGGCTTTAAATGAAGTGGTTGCAATTTTATTCAAAAATACGAAGCGGAGTACGCATAGGGCGTGTCCGTACAATTACTCACTGGGGCAATGTGGAGAAATGCAGTTTACATATAAAACACTTAAATTATAATGAATCCTCGCGTTTAATTTCGTAAGGGTCTTTTCTTCTCATTATTTATGTGGTGTTCCCGTTTTAGGGGCTGTGAAACACGAAAACATCCGAAAAGGGGTAATGTATGGTTCCAGTCGGGTTGGTATGGGTTGGGTTGGGCTGGGCTGGGTTAGATTAGTTTAAGGGATGGAAACTATACTTTCGCTTCTTCAAATGTTTCAGTCTATTCTGTAAACAAACTCGGATTTCCGCCTTTTGTGTATGCTTTAGCAACAACTAAACAATCAATTCAACCGTTTAGTTTCAAATGTATACTTTTATATAATTACAAAAATAAACACCGTCTCCACGGCGAGTAACTGTCCTTCAAGACGTATTATTTATGAAAAAAATGGTACAATGAGAAATAGTTGAAAAATCATTGTCTGGTGACCTCATAAGAAAAGATCGTTTGAGTTGCGAAAATATCGCAAAACCATTTTCAATTCCTCGACATAAATGGATTCTTTTCTCTTCAATGGATGCTCCCGATAACGGTCGTCAGAACGAAGTGAAAGCCACCCAGGATAAGGGAATTAGTAACCTGTTAGGGGTAAATAGTTATTTTTTCTGTTCTCTTAATAGCAGAAAGCCATATAATCAGCCATGACATGAGCAGCTGAGGACAGTGAAGTCGCTTAACCCATTCTCTTGATTAATTGTTGGAGGAATACCTTTACCTCTGCTCCGAAAAATGCTGCATGAATTAACCTGACAGTGTCTTTATCCTCTATATAATGCAAGTATAATAATATTAATTATAAGGGTTTTATGCCTAAACTCACCATAAGACTGTTTTTATGTTGCAGTATTGTTTCTCAACCTACAACCTGAAATTCAAAAATATACCTTTGCCCTTGGTTGTGATTGGTGATCACATCAACCTCTGGATACTAACAAACTAAAATATTCAGAAAACTGAAGTAATTCACCTTTACAGAAGATTATTACATGAAATTAAACTGGTATTTAAAAAATATTATACATTCTCATAAAATTCAATAAATGGAGTACTCCAATACCATCAGAAAACAAATCGCCCCAAACCGTTGTACATTCCGCCATCGATGTCTTCAGGGTACAGGTTGGACTCAACCTGTCCACACCTCAATCTTATTGAGAATGGAACTGGAGTACTCCATTTATTGAATTTTAACTTTACCATCTGTGGTCTGTTTACTTCTAAATATTCTCGTAGTAAAGTTTGTTCACATTTCAAGTGTTACCTATGTTAAAGATCGTATGCTGAAGTAGCAGATGAGGAGATTTCCTTTGAAAACGGGATTTCTTTTTCCTTTAAATGTATAGAACAATTTAAACTCTTGATCCCATGTTCCTGTTATAATAAAGGATCTTGTCTCTCTCGTTAAGGTAAATTTTCCTGTTTTTATTGACTTAGATATTTTCTGTCATCAGGAGAGAGGTAAACTGTCCTCTGAGAAGCTGTTTTCTTTTCTCCTGATGATGGTACGTAACATAGGTGCCGAAATTCTTATTGAGAAAAAGAACCTTGCAAAGTGCAGCCACAGAAAATCCGAACCCTCGCTTGTTGGAATATATTAACGTTTGGTCTGCTTGAAAATTACGGCCTTATGGAGCTTGTATACAATACTCTAAAGTTTTGCCAACATAAATCAAGCAGACCTTATCCAAACGCTTCCTGACCTTAGGTGAGTGTTCTTTTAAGACCAATACAGATAATTAGTTTCGACGAGGATAACTATATGTCGAACTCCGAAAGGCGAAAGTCTGGCGAAAATGCTTTCAAACGTAGGTTGGGAATCCTTGAATGAAAGGAGAGTAGAACCCAGGTTGCTAATGCTTGATTAATTCAGAGGAAGTACATACATTTGCAGAAGACGTAATCGGTATTATGTGAGCCCTTCTGCTACTTCGGTCGATCCGACAATGGGCGTAAAACAAGAGAAATAGATGCGAGGACATGCGAGGACTGTTTTAGGGACTTGTTCTTTCCACGAACGATACGCGACAACAGCAAGATGAAGTAGAAGCTGGAAGCTTAGTGTTTACACCTCCTGCCGTACACCGAAAGGAAACTTGCATACTTGAGTATTTATCTGGATGTAACCTTTACATTATCTTAGCTATGAACCAGAGGTAGGCAAACATAAATTAAACAAAGTTTTTCTATATTATGCCAAGAGAAAAATATAAAATGTTATCGATAATTTTCTGAAATATTGTTAGAAGATGTGAAGGTAGATCATTTTTAATGTCAAGAAAGGATGAAGGTGGAAGGAGATTAAGCAAATGTTGTACCTGAAACCGAAAAGGAAATTTCTCTCCGCACAACGTCGCTCTTATCATATACTTCAGACTGTTAACTGGGCACAACTGATCCCAGAGAACGTAAACACGATGGTGGTGGACTAACCATTCACGCATTCGCTTGGATAATTCAAATTGAATTCCGGCCTCCATTTCCGTTTTGTTATTCGCACGATAAATCCGGGGCTAAATGCATCGGCGAGGGATATTTATTTCAATACGCGGGTGTTTTTGCGGATTTCCACTTTGATTAAAGCTAGTCGATGACGGAAGTTTACCGGTCGGAGATTGAGTCATAATGAGCTTAAATAATAACTGAAACAATCGATAAGTGTTAAGTCCGATAACAAAATGGCTTCGGAGGGAAATGCACATCGTCATGAATGTATAGGTAATTCAGCGACAAAATCTTCAACTGTGGGCTTGCATCAATTTGATTATGAAAATTATAAAATATTTTGCGGATAGCGTGATTAATAAATAGAATGTAATAGCAATACATGTGGAGTGAAGCAAGCTATTTGTTCTTGATGAATTTTCAAGATACGGTCATTAATGATTTCGTCGAACGTTTGGATTGGAAGCCATTTTGGTTTGGAATGCCACCAAAATGCAGCACATCGTCGCCAAATCTACAAGGTATATGTTGGAATGGCTGTGTATTCATATTGATCATATGACTAATGTTTAAAATAATNGAGAAGATAATCGTAAAATATAATTTTATAAATGGGAGGAACCAAGGATGAAAACTTTCGTTCATTTTATACAGTAGTATCTGAAACGGAGACAACGATAAAGACCTTAATAGCTTTCCGAAAAAGCTAACGTAGATATAGAAATAATTTTTAAAATAAATCAAATGCAAATGTTTAAAAAAATTACTTCAATTAAATAAATTATGGTGTAAGCGGTAAAATGCAGCAAGTGCATAAGAAAGGTTCATTTTCATTTTCTCTTTCCAATGAAAGAAGAAAATTTTTCCCTGCGAAACATTAAGTTCGCGTTTAAATTATAGTAGCATTAATACTGTCATAGAAAAATAAACAAATAATACGGTGATTAAATAGCTCTGGTCATAGTTATTACTCTTGGTTGGCGATCTTGTTTTTCTACAAATATTTTGTATCAGTACAGATAAGGCATTTTCGGAATTGATGGAGTGATTGTCAAGTGTACATGCACTTTGTAGTGGTTGTAAATGAATATGTAATGCATATAATACTGTCGTTGTTTCTTGAAGAAACTTTTTTTCAGAAAACGTTACCTCTGATGATAAAATATACGACGCAAGTGTTCATATTGTGTCAGGTCCGTTATTCTCCTTTTCCATAATTTAATTCGTAGAAGTTTTTACACTCCATAAAGAATGTTTCAGGGTAAGAGGCAATATGACATTGCTTTCCTTGAAAAAAGCAAGATACTTTATAGTATATATTGAAGTCCAACGTTAATAAATAATAAACAAACAGATGATTTTCAGATTGAATGTATTCTGTAGCAAACGAAAGTTACCCTTCTTTATTTCCATTTCGTTCATAAGGGCTCATCTATCATATTTACTACATATGAGAGGTGACTTAAACACTGCCCGTAGTCGTCAAGACAAAGCTTTTTGACACTGTAAAATTTTACCAAAGTTCCGTCCACGTCAATTAAGCTTACGCGATCCCAAACCAAAAACTACTTTCCAAGCGAAGAATAAGATTATAAATTAAACAATTTTTCAGATAGCTTACGTCTACAGTTTGTGGGCTGATAAAGATGGATTTAATTTTCTCAAAGGCTTAAATATATCACGCTGAAAAGGAGATCGTTTACGTTTTCCGAAGGGAAAAATATTTTGGAAGCGCTAAGTCTAACTTGGGCATTAATACAAGTTCTAATTAGTATTGGAAGTAGGGGACATAAAATTGTTTTATAAGCTCAACTTTAACTGTGGAAATGATGATTATGAAGTTATGTGTGGTATAACACACTTAAATAGACTTTATGCGTTATATTTTTATGACGTAACGATAGAATGTAAACACCGCTACGGCCTGGATACCCAAATAAATTTACAGTGGCTATATTGAGACCCGTGAGTCGGGTATTGAGATTATACGTAAATATTTCGACGTCATGGCGATAAGTACCGCGGAAAAAGGCGGAATCCGCGGAAGGGAGTGATCTCGACCGCGAGCGCTGCAATCGATAAAAGAGCACGAGGAGGGTTAGTTAATTCTTAAAACTTCATCTATTACCTAAAACATTTTGCGACCCATACCCCTGGGAACCATGGTTACATTGTTTAATTTCCATTATATTTTAAAATTTCTGTCGCCAACTCGGATTACTCGGTAATACTTGGTTATTATTTTATTATCATCATTATTTAAAGTATTGTTCAATGAAAAAATAAAAGCGACAACTTTTATGTTGGCTAAAATCCCACCATTAAGCCCGTTTCGTATTATCCGAAAATTCTTATGGGAATATTTTTTAAGCGGATCATATTATTTTTTGTTTTAACCGTTTTTTGTGTTAACCGTCTTTCGTTAAACGAATTCTTATAAATCCAAAGTTATGGGAGACGGAACGCATTAACTTACTTAACTTAGCCACCAAGTTACCCGATATGTTCTGTATTAACAAGTTCCACTTACTTTATTGTAAAATGAATACGCTCTTTTAAATTATTAACTAAATACATCAGCACGTACGTTTTCGGCAGCTTTTGAACTTAATGATATAGACGCAGGAACGTGTGATAAAGATCGTATGCTTGTTGCGAATTGCATAATGGAAACGGAAGGGTGGCAATGGAGTTGTGAAAAATGTTGACTTCTGGTATGCATATTTTAGCACCAGAGCAAAATTACTTAAAAGAGAAATTTTTCCTTTTCGGGTTACTCTGGGCCTTTCAGCTCGTATTAAATAAAACTGAGATGTGAAATTGTTGGAATGTAACAGGTTAACCTCTTTTGTGATTTTTACTTCCCAACATATCCAAACGTACTGAAACAAGATGATAGCATTAAAAATCTCGCAAAAGATTCATCTGCCGAATATCAGAGAGAACCAGAAAGGTACAGAGAATGAGGAAGTGACATATTTTATTCATCAAAGAATACAGATTCCAGCGATTTAACAAAAATTATTGATTCGTCGAAAAATCTCGCTTTGGGGGCAACGTATGGCGTGAATGATTCTTTTTGGGCGGTATAAGCGACCATTCGAGCGATGCGAAATTGCGCCAAGACACAGTGATTGAGAGCCAGTCGAACATGGACCCGAATAACGTAATCTCCTGAATTTCTTAAGGGATAAATCTTCGCGGAAAATTCTAGAGCGGTTTACTACAGAAGAAGAAATGGTTTGTGAGAAACTGTTAGAATAGAAAGATGTTCGACTTTGCACATTGAATTGTGCGCAGTAGAATTCACGGATAAACATATGTGAAAATGGTTACATGACTAAATGAGTAGCTATGTAACGGATCGAATACAGGCGAGGAATAAAGCATTTTGTGTTAACCAACACCTTCTTTAAAGCAAGTTAATATTGAGTTAACTCAAAAAATAAGGTGTAGAAACGACCAGTTTATATATGCGATTCGATTTATTTACTCGATGAATAGTACTAAGAGGGGAAGGAAGACAAGGAAATATCGATTGATTTGAGTATCTAAAGAAAAGAGAAGAGCATAGCCTTTAAAGTAAATGTGTCGAAATTATGGAATTCTGAATTGTGTGGTAAGGATAGTAACACACAAAGGACTGTTGAAAATAGTGGATTTTCTTATGTCACATTTCGCAAGCTTATGACTGTTTACAATAGCGCTTCATCCTCTTGACATTATTGATTATATATTTCGCGAATTTCAATTTCTGCACGTTCTGGAATTTGCACTATATTAAATAGCAACGAGTTGAAATTTTTATGATACATTCGACCATTAATTCAAGCATAACTATAGTTTCATCATTTAGTTCATTAACTCCAAAGCAGTTAAGTCCCGCGAATTCCCGGCTCCTAAATTGCCAGACCATTCCAAATAAAACTCGTCGAACGCCCGGAAAATCCAGTTTAGGCCAATTTCCGGAGACTGTTACAGCGCCGATCCTCTCCATCGCAAAGACGTTGATTCGAATTCCGTTCGGTGGGTTCAATCGAAGCTCAAATTGACGTCTCTGACCTTCCATTTGCATTCCCTTGCGAAACATTTCGCTTTCCTTTCCTCGAAACAGTGCCTCAGACTCGTTCCACCTTCTTTTCCTCCCCTGAATTTACTTTCACTTACACATCGCAGCCCCGGGCGGGTTTTATGCTCACCCCCTAAATGGATAGCGATTTCTTTTCAAGTGAACTAGATGAAAGATCGAGTAGAAGGGGCACAGTTCACTGCCCACATTCTGCCTCTAGGAAGAGGAGAAAAATCACCCAAGCTCTTTTTAATTCGTTTTTAAGTCGTTTTCCGCTCGTGTAATCGCTTTGGCTTCTTTATTTATTTTTGGAAATTTTCTTTAATATAAAAAAATTTCGCTTACGTAGTGACGCATTGATTTTCTGTGATATTTGGTTGGGCAATTTATAAGATGGATAATTGAAGAATTTACTAAGCACCACTATCCAACATTTATCTAACAACAAAGTTTTAAGATAGAAAAATGTCTTTCTCGAATTAAGTGTGCTGAGACTTACGGTAGAGCTTAAAAGTGCATTAATTTAATTTTATCTACGGGCAGATTGAAAATTGCACTGTACGGTTAGATTGGACAGTTGCGTCATGGTTGATTATGATAAATGCTAATTAGAAATGTTAATTTTCTTTTAGAGACACAGAAGTATCAACTTTTTAATTCCTTCATAGCGTTCTCAATGAGTGGTATGTAATGATGAATACTTCAAAAGTTGAGATGATGAAGTTTTCAAATTTCAAAGCAAAAGTTGAGTGCCCCGAAAATCAGTTGGTTGGCATTGAAATAAGTGGTTGGCGATCGATCTTGTGCTGAACATATAGGGAACGTAGATGGAGAGTTTATTGTGTCAAGGCACAACGTATATATAATATAGCATATAAACCACCAGAAAGTGTGCCCTGCCTTCAAAATTGGACACAGTTATATACTTTATATTCATCACGCATCTTTTAATACTATTGTAATTTGTTTTCGATTCTATAAATACCTTGCTTTCTTATTCAATCATATTTCTCGATTTTCTTAGAAATTCGCCGAATAATTAAGAATAATCAGTGGTTTCTCTATTTATAGCTTCTCTAAATAAGTTTTGCTTCGTTAAGCCGCGTAATAAATGTCAACCGTTGACATAAAGAAGTATGAAGTTGACATGAAGAGTTACATAAAATAATAAATCGTTGAACAAACATTTTAGTGTCCATCTCACCATTATTTACGTTCTGTCTCTCTCAACGGATCTGTAATTACATCTGCAATAACTATATTTTTTTCATTTTCTCCCCATTTCTTTATGGAGATTCTAGTGTCTTAATTCTTAAAACTTCATCTATTACCTAAAACATTTTGCGACCCATACCCCTGGTAAATTTCCTTCAATCACCTTTTCTTTTAATCCCTTTAAAGTTTTTCTGTTTTTCATTTTAGTCATACCTATCTGTTTTTCTTCACCTCATACCTGTTCCTCTTTATTCCCATATCACCTAACAACTTAATCTCCATGTTCGTAACTCTAAGATTTCTTGGTACTATAAGTATTTATTCCGTAGTGTTCATGATTCTACTCAGCACAAGGTACTCATCACATAACTATCTTCTCACATAGGATATCTTGCATATTACATTTTTTTGTCATCCTTTTTCTACTTAAGTTTTTCTTTAGCTTTGGTTGAGTAGGACTCAGTTGCACTTGGAATTCTCATCGTTCCATATGTGGCCTACACATTAGCAGTTCTCTATCTGTTCCATAACACTTTAACAATACACGATACATAATGTTCCTCTTTAAATTGTAATCGAATAATTATGTTTTATGTACTTTTAATTACTTCTCCATATACTTTAAATTATCATATCACTTTGATAACGACAATCATTTATGATTAATCAAAACCAACACAGATGTAAGGCATATAATTGGTACTTTATAAGGTGCCAATCAAATCAAGCACTTCTATCATTAAATTTGATTTAAATCGTTGCATTCCGCTACACTTTTAGAGGTACATTGATATACTTTGAATAGTAATGACCGTAAACGCTATGAGGTCATCTACATGACGCCTACTATTTTATTCGGTTATGAAATAGTTCCTTTGTGCCCTTTTTCCAACTCTCGTGTATACATTTTGTTACTCTGTTTTCTGTTCCACATCTGCTATCATTTCGGTTTAATTTGCGTTTACTACCACACCATATTCTGTGACGAATATATTTTGTTCATCGAACATTGAAATTATATTACAGTAAAACGAGCACAATGGTCGGTATAAAGAATTGAAATAAACAAATAATTAAAGGAAATGCGTAGTTATAATAATATGCGTCGTCGCAAACAACAAAACTTTGCGTTGCTGTAAACAAGATGCCGTCACAAAGAGAGGAAAGCGCGTCTTTGGTGCCATCCACTCCGTCATCTCTTTCCCATCATCATGTGCTCCATCAATCTGTCTCATTAAGAGCTATCCATCCGCAATGGCCACTTGAGCGCTGTCCCTCCTCTATTCTGTGATACGTATCCTCCCCCAGCGAACAGATGAAAGCCATCCGAGGGAAACAATACGCCTCGAAAACGTTTTCTACTTTTTAAATTCTGTCACTTCCTAATAAACGAACCGGTTGTGCGTGACAGCATGGGAACTCCGTGTACTATGGAAGAGGATTTTTGATATGTCACAAAGCATTAATACTGAGGATAATAACGTTACTTTATCTCCACCAGAGATATTCACAATATATCAGTGATAAGCATCACGTTACATACAGAATGAACAACTTTAGCTTCTTCACTATATATGTTGCTATAACGTACAGGGTAGCAGTATGACACAGTCTATTCATTCTTGAGTTTATGATGCAACCGCTGGGGTAATTTGTAATTTTCCAATAATCTATATAATGTTTTTGGGGCGGAATTCGGTAAATAAGCAAATATTTCGCTAGAAAGAGTACATCGCTAGTCTATATGGGGCTGTGTATTGATATATTTGATAAGAACGATTCACAATAGCTATTAAATTTCATAAAATTTAGGTGGTCGCGTATTTTATATCATTTCCTTAATAACGTACGTCATTCGTGAATATGTACGTTGCTCACATTAAAATCTGATTACTAGACAGAAGTTGATCAAACAGACGTTGATCAAACAAAATTGAGAAGATAATCGTAAAATATAATTTGATAAATGGGAGGAACCAAGGATGAAAACTTTCGTTCATTTTATACAGTAGTATCTGAAACGGAGACAACGATAAAGACCTTAATAGCTTTCCGAAAAAGCTAACGTAGATATAGAAATAATTTTTAAAATAAATCAAATGCAAATGTTTAAAAAAATTACTTCAATTAAATAAATTATGGTGTAAGCGGTAAAATGCAGCAAGTGCATAAGAAAGGTTCATTTTCATTTTCTATTTCCTATGAAAGAAGAGAATTTTTCCCTGCGAAACATTAAGTTCGCGTTTAAATTATAGTAGCATTAATACTGTCATAGAAAAATAAACAAATAATACGGTGATTAAATAGCTCTGGTCATAGTTATTACTCTTGGTTGGCGATCTTGTTTTTCTACAAATATTTTGTATCAGTACAGATAAGGCATTTTCGGAATTGATGGAGTGATTGTTAAGTGTACATGCACTTTGTAGTGGTTGTAAATGAATATGTAATACATATAATACTGTCGTTGTTTCTTGAAGAAACTTTTTTTCAGAAAACGTTACCTCTGATGATAAAATATACGACGCAAGTGTTCATATTGTGTCAGGTCCGTTATTCTCCTTTTCCATAATTTAATTCGTAGAAGTTTTTACACTCCATAAAGAATGTTTCAGGGTAAGAGGCAATATGACATTGCTTTCCTTGAAAAAAGCAAGATACTTTATAGTATATATTGAAGTCCAACGTTAATAAATAATAAACAAACAGATGATTTTCAGATTGAATGTATTCTGTAGCAAACGAAAGTTACCCTTCTTTATTTCCATTTCGTTCATAAGGGCTCATCTATCATATTTACTACATATGAGAGGTGACTTAAACACTGCCCGTAGTCGTCAAGACAAAGCTTTTTGACACTGTAAAATTTTACCAAAGTTCCGTCCACGTCAATTAAGCTTACGCGATCCCAAACCAAAAACTACTTTCCAAGCGAAGAATAAGATTATAAATTAAACAATTTTTCAGATAGCTTACGTCTACAGTTTGTGGGCTGATAAAGATGGATTTAATTTTCTCAAAGGCTTAAATATATCACGCTGAAAAGGAGATCGTTTACGTTTTCCGAAGGGAAAAATATTTTGGAAGCGCTAAGTCTAACTTGGGCATTAATACAAGTTCTAATTAGTATTGGAAGTAGGGGACATAAAATTGTTTTATAAGCTCAACTTTAACTGTGGAAATGATGATTATGAAGTTATGTGTGGTATAACACACTTAAATAGACTTTATGCGTTATATTTTTATGACGTAACGATAGAATGTAAACACCGCTACGGCCTGGATACCCAAATAAATTTACAGTGGCTATATTGAGACCCGTGAGTCGGGTATTGAGATTATACGTAAATATTTCGACGTCATGGCGATAAGTACCGCGGAAAAAGGCGGAATCCGCGGAAGGGAGTGATCTCGACCGCGAGCGCTGCAATCGATAAAAGAGCACGAGGAGGGTTAGAGCCCAGAGGTAAACAAGGCGCCTAACAAAACACGGCCTCGCCGAGAGGGATTTCATTGAGAGAGCGCATGCGCAATGGGGTGCGGGTCTTTTTGTGCTCTCTCCGAGTGTGAATCGCTTCAAATAGGTGCGAGGTGCAGAGGCGCGGATGGCAAAGTCGCCCTGTAATTATTTCTCCGTGAAATGTGCTTCTTTCTGCCCTTGGCCATTGCAGTATCACCATGGATGTGCTATTCCATTGTATTTCCGGGTTCTGGGTACGGTTTTTAAGCTAACGTACGACAATTATTTATATGTGTCTTGCTTATTATGGATCATTCCGTTCGTGTTTACGTCCGCCTAATAGTCGAGGAGTAGAGATTACTTAACTTTAAAACTTTAAATCGTCTCCATCCTTAATAACGTATTTTATCGACATTTCTTTATTTCAGTATTTGATTAATTTATTTCATTGTCCTGATTAGCCAAATATGGGATATTACAATGGGTTCTATGACAAAAGTAAATAATAAAACAATATATTCTATTTTCGTGTTCCGCGGTGGCGGTGGTTAGCATGCTAACGATCCACCCCCCAGTTCGAGTCCCAGATAATCGAATATTTAGGTTGGGCAATGGTTGTTTCTATTTGAAATTAATAGTAATTAATGAAATATATGTAATTAAAATTGTCTTTCCTGATCATAAGTCGTGGTAGTTTAGAGGACCGGAAAGTGGGAGAGCCGGGTTCGATTCCCGGCTGCGGCGGATTTTTTCTCTTTCAATATCTTCGTCTAAATTCAAGCATGTGAACCATGCGTTTCTCATCGCTTATCAATGTTTACATTGTTCTTACAATGTAAACATTGATAAGCGATGATAATTGCTTACAATGTTCAACTGATTCTAATTTTATATTGATAATGCTTTATGTAACTTGAATTTTTTTGTTTTTGACATATGTTGTTTGTAAATTGTGTATAATTTATATTCTGTACCATCCATGTAATTGAGTTCTGTATGTAGTAGCTGATCATCGGCTTTATGCCAGCTCGTTCAAGCTGTCCATTTTAAAGTATTGGAGTTTATCAATGTTAGCACCATATATTTATGGGTAAAACTCCCATTAAATAAATTTAAAATTTTATCAACGATGAAAAATGGAAGAAAAACATGTGAGATTGGAAATAAGGGAAAGATGATTCTCTAACAGTATTACAATTGCTTACGTGTTATCGAGAAAAATGTAGAATATGATAAAAGAAGGTTAACTGAGGGGTTCAGTGAGACTAACGAGTTTGGTGTCTAGGGTATTCGGAAAAACATTGATCTTTAAGAAAGAGAAAGTTGGAGGTTTGGGTGACGTAAAAGCTGAGAAAAACGGGTGGAATGAGAACGGACACGTAAAGAAAAGAAAGGCTCGGCATTGGAGAATCTGTAACGGTCATAATATAATTAATCCTGAGATTCATAGAGCTGTCAGGATTTTGGAAATGTATATCCATTCTTTGTGTTCGTTAAAAATAATCATTCCTCCAAATGGGCCGCGCTACTGTTTGTTTCGTATCTGAGCAGCGGTGTTGATATAAACAGAACAATAATGCCAAAACATGGGTCTATAAATGTCTCAAAATCAATTTTTTTTGTTTAATCTGGATTCTCCTCTTTTCCTTATTTCTTGGTGCATTGGTAAGAACGATAATTTTATGCATTTCTGCTATTATTTTTAATAGACTGAGACATTTCTTGTATAAATGTTCTCCCAATTTCCTTTCATCGCCTTTTTCAAAGTTGTCTTCTTGTTAAGATGATTATCTATCTATTCTTCGTTTCTTTTTTATCTTGCCTGCCATTTTATTTCCAATGCCTTACGGTGGCTTCTCATTACTGTTTTCTACTGACAGCTAAATTTTCTTCACGAGCAAAATTCTACAGATTTCAGGTATTGAGAGCCCTTTTATAGCAGTTCCGATTACTCTATTCCTAGGTGGCATTGTTTTCTATGGCGAGTTTCACCGGCTGCATCAATTGGAGTCTATATAAAACCTTTACTTCTCAAGTTTTCAAATAGTACTATCATTTTACTTTTTGCCTCAACCCTTTACTTGCTCAGAGAGGAGCAGTATTGAAGAAGGAGAACGGTCACTAATGCAATGCATCCTTCTTACGTACTGTTTACTCACCTCAGGTGGATATTACTCTCTTCGAGTAGCAGTTACCCTCAGCAGGCAACACGCGCTTCCATTTTAGTAGATTTTATGCGTCTATGCTCATACATTTAGTCATGTCTAATCTAATTAATCCTGCTACCTACTCTGGATGAATTTTAATTTGTCTTTTGTTACAGATAGAGAAAATTATATTTTTCAATTATTTATTTCTCTGTCTTTTTCATGGCTGTGACGATGTGGAACTTTCTGAGAAATGAGTGATGCTGAATAATGCCATTGCTTTGGTTTCCGCATTATGAAGTGCTACGAAAAGTATTACTCGTAGAGTCATTATGCTTCACTTATATGCTCGTTTTATTTTTTTTCATTCTGGCTCAGTGAGGAAACAAGGGCAAACTGCCTCAATCCTCATATTGTTTGGTAAGCCTCATTTACCTCTCCTTGCTCTTAGTGGCTAACGGTAGAGGGTATGAGGTCTCAACCGTCTTTTGTGCTGAATACTTTACAGACAGTAACATAATAATATAATTTATTAGCTACTCTATTTTTCCTATACAGATGTAGAGAATAATCAAGTAATTTAAGTTATTACTGGTTATAATTTACATTGGCATACAACGAGGATTACAAGACTAATTTTAGATGAAATATCCTGCATTGAATAGGACTTCCAGCTATAACTTCCGACTAACTATATAATATGATGAGAATAGGGCCATCCGCAGAGACTAAATAAGCTGCCTATTATGTTGAGACGAGATTTGATAATGTCCAAAGTTTAAAGGTCGAGGAGATCTTAAATTCTAAGGCCTTTGTGGCTCCCTTATATAAATGTTCGCCTACGTAAAGCTGGATAGGTCACTGAATTATTAACAGTTTTCAGAAGACGCAGTTTTTTATTCTTTGTATCATTCATGTAAATATAAGAATATAGATTCAGCTTACAACTTTTTCTGAATAAGACAAATTTTCATGAAAATTTTCTCATAGAAATGAATTGCCAAGGATGTTTATAGATGCTTTAAAATTACCCTTAATTTAGAAATATTTAAAAGATGAAAACAGAACGCTGCTTACAGATTGTTCAAATATAGTGTTGCAAAAAGATTTGAGCTTGCTGATTGGCGAATATAGACTTGTATAAAATCTTATATATAATTTAAAAAATTAAGCGGATGAAACGAAAATTTATCTCAGCATTTTCGCTTGAACGTGATGGTAATTCTGTTAAAGGTGAGATTCAGAAAATAATTACCCACAGCGATCATTCTGATTGAAAATACATGAATAATATATGTGACCCGTCTATATTTATATGGTGATTCAGAAATTCGAAATTGAATATCGTATCGGAGAAAGCGGTGTTTCAAGATAAATACTGTAATCTGGAATCCAAACATCGGGTCAACATTTCGCTTCATCGATATATGATATCCGCTTTGCACATGGACGTGATCGGGAATTTGTAATTGAAATAGTTTTATCGGAAACCCTATGAACAAAAGAATCGTGATGCAGAAACTTGGGCAGGTTTTATTTTCCGTGAATTTAATGAAAATGCAGCATGTTGACAAAGGATGAAGTATTGTAGTGTGGTAGTTTTGCTGAATAGTTTATAGATTACGTAATTAGCTCATAGAAAGTATAATGGCCAGAAAAGGTGTTGAATACTCCAATTTCACAGAATTGTTATAAGTACGTTCCTTTTCTGCAAAAGAATCGCATATGAGAAGAATTTATAAAAATAATAATAATTCTACCTTTTTAACAATATGCTTCTTAATATAAATCGTGGAAATCTCTTAGATTTTTTTCTGTATGATTTAAAATAATATCTCGTGGAAATCCCTTGATATACCTTTGAAATGGTAAAATTAGGAATACCATAAAGAACAGCAAAATTAATTTATGCTTATGTTTTTATTTCCATCCCCTATAAGCATATATTTGTGTAGTTTTGTAAAAGAACGTGACGTAAACAATTCAATATTTCGTAAAATTCACAATGTTGAGGTGCATTGCTGGACTACTCATAATTATGCTCGCTTTGAAATGACTTCGATCTTGTGTGTCTGGCTTTTAGGGGTGGTTATTTCATAAAACTAATCAGTGTTACGTTAAATGGCTTCTATAAATGTTGTTTAGTGTGTGACATGGCTCGGTCGATGCACTCATGTTTTCAGAGAGCGGTTTAATCGTGTACAAGCAATATTTTTGGACAAACATCGAAGTGAACGTGTCGAGGCAGATAATATGATATTACTCTAGAAGAGGTAATGTCATTTTAATGATAATTGTAATAGAAAATTTTGGGTAGATAGTTTACATGATATGCAGAAGAGACTAGTAGATGTAAACTTTGATATTCTCTTTTCCCAAAAAGAAACCCTCTTAATGTATACAACGTTAATATTAAGCTTAAGCATCTATGATTATGAATTTAAGAGTTACTTCTTGGATTTAAGCCCTTCCAATCCTTTGGCCTTCCACGGTGGGCTTACGTATTAACTCAAATGGCACAACAAACCACATATTTATTAGTTCCAGTCGAAATTTAATGTCAAATGGAAGAAAATCTTAAGAGTGTCGGATAAAAAATTGAAATGTTTTCATTAAGATTCTGCCAGTGAGGATGAGGAAGCTTCTCTTCCGAAGTATCTACCCAGGATAGATAGGCGTAAAACCTACTCTTTACATCAATATTTACATTAGTTTCCTGAGATACTCATATGGGAATGTGGTTGGGGTGTGGATACCAAGAGATGGAGCTGTTTCTCTTTTAACTATCACGGGTCGTTTAAGGAAACGATGAGTTTTTGAAAATCTATTTTTTGTCTCTTATTTAATGCTCACTATCTGAACGACAAAATAGTTCGGTGTTGCTACGGCGTGTTACTTTTACGCTTGTCCCTATTCGTTACCATTTTCCGTATATTGGAGAGTTTAATTTAAACATTTGGTTCTTTGCTTGATCCTGTGTTCATTTTCTTACTTCACACACTTTATTATTTTTCCATTTCGTTTAAACTCCAAATTAGGCGATTAAAACATTTTAAGTTATTTATACGCGTACCAATCCCAGTTTTGTACATCCCTGCTTTTTTTCAGTAATGCACCTAAGTTTGCGGAACTCAGTCATTTTTCACTTTTATTTTGTTTTTATCTTCTGCATTTGCTTTTTTCGCATTCTTATGTCACGCCAAACTTCTCCACTTGTTGACCCTTATCCGTTGCAAATGTTTCGCTGAGAATCCACCACACATTAAATAAGACACCAAAGTCTCGTAAATCAACATATATATGAATAATATAAGTTATTAGCTCTTCTATTACACTTATTGTGCTCATATAACTGATAAATGCCCTTTCTTCTGTAGACTGTGTTGGTTTATGATTGGTTTGATGGGTTAGTACCAATAGAAACTAAGCTAAGGAAAAGGTAGTTATTTTTGCACATTGAGGTGACCATAGTGAGAAAACCCAAGGAGAATTATATGACAAAAATAGTGGTATTTCTGGGATTCGAACTCAGGTCTCCTACTTTCCAGGAATTTCCATGGGAATTCTAACCATGAAACGACCTTTCCGCGTCTCTTTCACACTGTTTTTGGGATATTTTTTTAAGAATGCAATTGGCGCTCCACATAGCGGCACCAACCACCGTAAGAGATCTTCATCAAATAGCCGACTCACAAAACGATGTTATGAGGGTATCCTCCCAAGAAATAAAATAAGGGAAAGGATAAAGGGTGGTTTACTTAGCATATTTAGGTGTGCGACTTAAATCTCAAGGATAAACAGATGTGAAAAATCTAAAGTGACCTGGGTTTGAGTCAAATTCATGTCGCTATTTTCACATATTTTTATCTTTAGAAATTTAGCTGTTAATAAAGTGAAAAATTAAACATTATTATTATAATAAAACTCTCTATTCAGCGAGTCCTATCTGGGCCCTCTCACACCTAACCTCTGAAGTCATACATGGTATAGTTATAGAATTACAAAAATTTAAAAAATCATAAAAAACACATCAGAAAGTAAAGGTAAGAATGGAGGTGTGGGGAATAGCTCCTCGGATGAAGGGTTTCGGAGAAAATCCACGGTGCGGGAACGCCCACGCAAGAAGGGGAGGAAGAAACCGCGAAAACAGATATAAATGAAATAATAGAATCAGGTGTAACATAGGAATGATTAAATGGACATTTTCGTCCCGTCGTATGATGATGGAATGTGCGTGGTCTTCACTTATTGGTGAGGTCTTATTTCTGAAAATATTAAGGGAGAGGAGTAAGCGGAAAAGAAAGCGATATATTTTTAAGTTTATTAATAACCTTCAGATTCGACCTTATTATGTCTTAAACTTAATAGATTGCAAAAATAACAAGGTTTAACAAAGAAAAGTATTTCAAATGAATTCTGGTAGATTTTTCGACGTGATCGATGCTTATAACGAATTTTATCGGTAATGGCAAATGACTCCTGTGGGTCCTCTCTATGGTACCCGCACTGCACACAAGTAACAATGGTTGCATACGTTTAATGCGCTCATCAATTCTACGCATGCGCAGTCAGTGGGCTGGAATCGAACCAAAGGCCAAAAGTGGTTTCTCACCATCTGAAGCATATTCTATATATTTTTTGAAATAGGGTGTTTATGAAATTTCTATCCTGATTGCTAATTTATCTTCCATTACCTATACTCTCCTTATTCCAAACGCCTCTCACCCTCTCCTCTCAACTCCATTTGACCTATTTTCTTTACATTACTCTTCCTTGTTTCTCGCCCCAGAGTTTTCCTCATTTGTCAATATTTGTTTGCAATTTAAATTCACGCTTCATCTACATAGATTTTTGTTTGATTCGCGAGCTCTTAAAATATCAACCATGTTTTCGCAGTCATCCGCATTTTGTTGAAACGAGAAGATTTGGTTTGCCACTCTGCGGTTTCCGTACCGAGTGAAAGGATTTGCGAACGGAAATCTGATTGTATGATTGCAGCTGCGAAATATGATTTAAATGAAGAATGGGTAAACGGCGTTGCATTTTGAATGATTCAGAGTCGGAAGACCGTGCTTGGAATATTAATTATTCCTCTAATTAACTCTTAGCTCCTCTCGCAAATCAGGGAATTGGATTAGGAGATTTTGAGAGGAAAATATTCTAGAGAGTGTTTGAATCGCTTAGCATCAGTTATCATATAGGGCGAGTTTGTATGGATGTATGTATTCGTAAATGTATGTGTATATATGCACATATATGAATACATATAAACATTTACGTATTCTCGAACAATTAACCACCTTTATAGTTCGGTGTTTGACTATTTTCAAGCTGTGCCTATGTATAAATGAATAATACGTTGAGGAAGATAGAATGAAAGCCATGCAGTTTGAATAAGCTGAATTGAAAACGCTAAGGGCGTAAGAATAAAAAAATCCTATTGTTCAAATTTAGATGTTCCGGTATTTTAGAGGTAAACCAACGAGAGATTACACAATTTCCTATCATAAAAATTGCTTACTTAAGAACAGTTTATGCCCATTACCCGAAAATACAAAAAAAATTGTTAAAAAAGCATAATCGCATGAACATGTTAAACAGCATATATTGTGATAAATTGATGTTTTTTGGCTTCACTTGAAAATTCTCCATAAATAATTAACATCATTTTATAAATGAAATTTCTTTAAACAACTTCGTACCAGTAGATCATATGCCCGTGGTTCAATTTCACCTGGGTTATTTGCATATTGGTATTACATAATATATCGTTGTTTTCATAACCAAAATAAATACCATTGCACAACAACGATCATACCTAAGAAGCTTTCAAAGTATTATAAACTTGGTTGAGACAAAGTAGTAAGTGAAAGATACGTTTTCTATTATCAGACGAAACAAATCTATTCTACATCTACATCTACAAACATACCCTGCAAGCCGCCTTACGGCGTGTGGCAGAGGGTGAAAACGCCGGGTCCGGGGAATCTATTCAGCAAGATACGGTTGCAGAAGCTTTAGAAGGAATTGGTGTTCATTATATATGTATCTTTTGTATTGATGTAACAATATAGTAATTTAATGTAAACAGTAGGCTGTGGTGTAATGCATTGCATACTGGTAAATTTTAATGCATTGCTAATAGGTATCTTCAAATTTAAAATTTTCTTTTCTTTAACAATTTCGAAAGATCTTCCATATCGCGAACTCGGCCAAAATGAAACTAAAATCATCCCCAATGTGGACAAAAACCAAATTCTGATATTAGAACGAGAGTAACAAAATCGGCGGTTGGTTTTCGTGGGGTAAGAGCACTGCCGAAGCATGAAACTTTGAAGGGCCATAAAAAGTTCTCTCAAAGACGTGAGATGGATGCTCCAGGGAACTGCGGTCGCCTCCCGTCTATCTCTTGACAAATGGATCTTCCAAATGCATTTGGCTCTCTCTTCTTCTGCCCATTTACTCTCCTTTCCTCTTTTTTCTGTACGAATTATCCATCGTTCTGTTTTCACCAAATTCTCATCTCAGCCCTGGAGTGAGAGGAACACGGAGTACTGTGCATCTCGGCCCAATCAATCATTTCGAAATTTGCCAAAAAATGCGTTGCCATCGAAGCATACTGGGCACTTCATATCGTCGTTTGATACATCAAGTTGAACTTCTGTGGAAGTTGATCAACAGCCGTACTTATTCAGCATCTGCTGGGAAGGTACACACTCCCGATCACTTGAAATCTTCGTGATCGATTCAACTCTGCATACGAAAGTCCATAAAATTCCACCGGTCCTCACGATTTTAGACCAAAAAATGTAACCTTACCAAAGGTATGAATATGCATTCGACAATGAAAAATATAATGGTGGATAACGTTTTCTAAAATCAATATCTTCATCTAGCTTAGACTGTGAAGATATTGACTAAAACGTTTGGAGTGTCTTGGGAAACAATGGATAATTTCTTCAGCAAAATATGTTTTGTAAATTTGTCATTACGAACTCTTAAAAATAATGGTAGAAATTGTTGAAATTTAGCAATAACAATTGTCGAGGAAAATAAATAAGAAATTAATAAAATTAACTATTGAAATAAACATCATCAAATACTTTAAATCATAGGGTTTGCTCTAGCTATCAAAGCCATCATTTTTACTGCTAGTTCATGATAAGTACCGTCATATTTCTCAACTTAAACACCTACTATGTATTACCTGTTCCTTGCAATTCATGTCTTTCTCTATATTTTATTTCTTTGACCACTCATTCCATTACTTTCCAAGAGAATATTTTATATTAGTGTGTGCCCAAATAACCGTCCATTTCTTTCTGTCTGTGATTTTCAAATAATCCCTTCTTGATTCGCTTTTATAAAAATTAATTCATCAGATACTCGCTCTATCCATTTTATTTCATAATTTCTTCACATTTGCGCTTGTTAACTACGACTTTCAAGAAATTGGTTTATTTAATCAAAAGTTTGTGATTTGGCACAATATCTTCTTGGCTGTATTTCATTTGATACTACTCAACTACCATGCCCTTTCGTTTAATTCTAAAAAAGGTACTACTTTGAGAGCAACCACTCGCATTTCCAACGTAGGATTTATGCCACCGCTTGGTATCCACCCGATAGCTATGTAAGCAAAAAGAGACATAAAAAAGACAGGACTGGAACCGGGAATCTTCCCATTTCCGGGCGGATGCTTTAACCAATGAAACTATTGAGCCAGAATATTCTCTCATGCCGTTTTGGGAGACTTTGCAGGCAAGGGTGAAGCGGTTAAATCCGAGTAAGCGGTATCGCCTACGACTAACGTCCTCGTTGAGGAACCGGGCATACAAAGTGGTTGGAAGGAGAACCCCCCATCACTGAAAACACTCAGGAAAAGGGCTAAGGAGACTTTGTAAAGACCTGCAAAATCTAGAAAAAATCTAAGGAAAAACTGACGTGAAAGAATTTTCTGGCTCGATAGCATAATTGGTTTTTGCATCCGCCAGCAAAGTGAAGGATTCAAGGTTCGACACCCGGTCCTGTCAGAGATTTTTTGATCGTGTTTATTGGTATTATTACTAGTGCCGGTTGAATTACTCCAGTACGTTGTTTTAAGATATGTTATTCTACTTTTCGCTGTGTCTCCTCAGACTAAAAATACTTTTGAGTTGTTCTTTTGCCAGAAATGGATCTACAGTAAGCGTTAGTTGAATGTCTCGTCATAAAGAGTCCAACAATCTATTTTGATTCTCTTTTATGCTAAAGAAATAACTTTGAAGCCTCTAAATTTTCTTGAGACCTCTGACTAGCGAAATTAACCCCCTTCTATTACAATTTCCATGAAATCTGGCAATTTCTAACTCTTGGTCTTGAACACGTGACAAGCTTTAGGTACATACTTTTATAGCGGTTCTCTATGATGTATAAATCATGAAATAACCAATTCTTAATGTATGGGTCTGCCGAAAACTTGACAGTGAATTTTCAAGTTTCAACCGCGGACTTTCAATTTTTCCTGCAAGATTCCATCTTCTCATCAGTTAGATTAGCAATTTTTCATTTCTTCTCCATAATTCTTCCTCTTCAAATATCCCCAACGCATACATTTTCTGATCCCGACATATTTCGCCCTTTTCCTTACATCTCCTCCCGATACATCTCCCCTCTCGTTCAATTTACTTCCTTTACATCTTCTTCCATAACTTCTCAAGTTTCCACTAACTCTTTCCCCCTCTTAATCCCTAAGTCTCCCCTTTTCTTGGGGATATCCTCATTTCAGTTCATTCCCATCCCGGCTGATCACATTATGCCAAAAGATGAGGAAATTAAAGATGAGATTTCCCTCTAATAACTTGATGTACTACAAATGGAAATGGCTTTTATCACTTTGCACTACCCCTCAGGTAATCTTTTGTTCTATGTCCCTCGCCTGAACTTTTTTTTGGAATAATGCATCTGGAATTATGATTGTGCTCTTTAGGTATTTTCGCAAACTTAGTTCTTCTGTTTCACAAAGTATAAAATGGTATTAATAGCGTTATATAGAGGAAGAATAAATACTTCGAAGTGAATCGATTGAAATGGAGTATTGTTCTCAATAACTTGCCTAAGTTTCTCTGTCTGTTTACATATCTGTATAATATACACGCCGTTCCACCACTTAAACACGCTTAATAATAAAAAGTTGTTTAGAAAAAGGTGCGGATTTCATTGAGATACAGGAATATAAATTGTGTAAATGTGTTAATTAAATTTAGGTTCGATGTAATATATAGGATTAAAGATGTAGTGGCGATTATTTATTGTGTACTATTTTTAAATATGTGTATGTTATATAATTAAGGATTCACTAGATTTGTATCAAACCGCTGCCAACATTTGTAAATAAAGATACACCATTACCGGCAGCGCAGGAGTTTTTGTGTGATAGTACTCCATCTCCAACGTCCCAAATTGGAGTCCCAGTTGATCGGATTCAGGCGGTAAGGGAAGGCTTGTTTGTGCTAGCAAATAATAATAATTATGAAAATGGATGTAATTGTAGCCTTCATGTTTTCATTTAAGAAATTATTACTTTTATGCCTGGTAGACTATTTCATATATGTAAAAAAATATCGCGTACCGCACCTTTGCAACACGCAGAAAAACTCTTTGTTGATTTCATACTACTCCTAGTGTCGAACTCGACTCCAGATCTTTCGGAATTGAGTAAGTACGTGAGTCTAAAAAGGAAAATATTTTTAGTGGAAAAAGTAGCTTTGGCAGATATATGATCCTTTGAAAAACAATGTCATAGCATTCAATCAGGAGAGATCTAAGCTATGTAAAATATTTTATTCTATAGCCGTATGCAGCCCAAAATTGGGAAACATTCAACAAATAAGAAATGCTTCCAAGACAAACCTTAATGTCAAATAGGCTTATTTGTCCTCCCAAAACCTTCGTACCTAATAGAAGTAGGAATTCCTGGTCTTCAAACGATTCTGACAAGTGTAAACAAAAGTGTAACCAGAATTTCTGGGTAGTCTTACCGAAAGATGTTATTTAAAAAGAGTAAGATTACCTATAATGAAATAGTGTAATTTTGAGTCGGCGCGTCAAAAGTTAAAACTTATGCAAAGGATAGATCGTGACCAACCTTCAGAAAAAAAGTGTCATAGTGGAATAAAACCAACGTGTCCACGTGTAAAACCACAAAAAGACGGCTAGAAACCAGCTGACTCGCACTGTTCAAACTCCTCATTCAGGACCACATAGCACTAGACGGTCACATCCACCCACCAAGTGGCTGCCAGAGAACCAACGAAAAGATGTGCCAAAAATGTTTTTCGCTTGTGGAAAAGTGTACCTGAAGGAATCGAATAATCCCGAAGACTGAATGACCGAACGAAAAGACGAATGTTCGTGGTTGAGAAACTTCATAAAACACATACGGATTTTGACAACAACGTTATTACCATTAGATGTGTTCAACACATTTAACTCAACCACTAATGGCGACTTCTATTCTTCGTAGAGGTTTCACCAGCCTTTGCCAATTTCATTCACTGACTTTGTATTTCAGTCAACATTGTTGTTGGTTTCTGGAGTTCTCATAAACTGCTACGAACAATTACATACCAATGCATTTGCTCTATGATGCATTCATTTTTGACGGCTTAAACTGTTTGTTAGATTTTACACAGTAATTTTGACGCCGATGTTAAGAGGAATCGCTTTAAACAGAAGGAGAACACGTGCCGTTACTCGAGTTTTAGTTTCATTGAACACCCGAAATCCCTTTTGTTTGCTTCGGCAAAATTGACTTGGAATATAAACCAGGAAACTGCGGCGCGAGAATCGCAATGGAAGAAGAATCGGGTGGAATTTGCACGAAGTGATCTCCCAAAGGAAAAGCGAATTCCCGAAGCCGTCGTGAGCGCTCAAAATGGCACGCCGCGTGATTCCAACGTCACGTTCGCTTTCGCACTGATTTGCGACCACTAGATGCAATTCCACAAACTCCCTTTCTCTCCATGAGGTTTATTCGGGATGGAAGTGACCCCTTTCGTACCAGTTTTATTTATGGTCATGGTTCCTTCCTAATGCGAAAATCAGGCGGTTTGTGCGTTGAAATGCGGCGGGGAAAATGTGGAGGAACTGCCTTTAATGGTACGGGAGAGTAAAGATTTACGAAACAAAGAAAATGAACAATGTTTATTTTTTCTGAGGACTCGGTTATTTAATTAAGGCTAAATGAAGTAATTCACGGAGGAGGGCGTTGCTTTGTGGAATAAAGATGACTTTCTGAATAAAACACAATTTTAAAACAAAATAGAAATGCATACATTTTACTTTCTCTAAAGCTTTTCGTAGCTTTCGATGGAGTGATGAGGTTTGAACCAGCCTTCAAGCTGAAGACTGTTCGATATAGGAAGACATCCACAATATACATTTCGTTTGAGACTTGCTGCGGCCAGTAGTGTCTATCTTTAAGCCGAAGAAACTTATGCACTGTGGATAAGCAAAAGTCATAAATATCTGTAGTGTAGTCATCAAATCATCGCTTTCATGAAGTTAACATAAAACTATGTAAAATTGTCCTTATGCGCTTATTTTTTACAGTATTTTGATTTTTGATTACTTCAGTAAATGTCTTCATCCTAATTCATAGCCAAATCAAAATGAAATCGAAATAATTATCGTACATAAATTAAAGTGACGTGAGTCTTTCGTTGAGGAATTCCATGAGACATTTAATCACATTGAGAAATATCTGGGGAGCATGGAAAGGTATTACATTCGGAATCTAGATTCCATTCGGAATCTAGATTCCATTCAGAAAAGTTGTTTATTGTGTATTTTATACCATTATCGTACTGGTCAGCGTATAGGACTTTTTTTAACATTATGACTTAAAAAGGGTCTCCGGGAATGGCAAACGAAGATTCGGCATTAGTTATCGATATATGTACTAATTTCGGCGGTATTTTTCGGCGATATCAAACAACTTTAATTAATTGGAGTATATGATTACTACAAAATATAACATGGAAACTGAAACATAAATTTTAAAAGAAAGTTGGAACGCGGATGTTAATGAATTAAGAGGTTTAAAAACACTCCGTAAGCCGTATGTCGGCAGGTGGAACTCGCGTTTAAAGACAAACGGGAAGCTCTGCATTACCGTTATCTGGGAAGTCCCAATGCGCATTTCAGAGACAATACCTCCATCACTAAGGGATTCCGGATAGGAAATGAAAATGTAAAACTCAAATAAATTTTAAACAATTATAACTTGAGTTTTGGCAGTGCGTCTTGTATAGCGTCAAATATGTTGATTGTAGACACCCCACTTTGCTAAATACTCTGGTCAGGCATTCTGAGAAAAATCAGGAGTTTATTTGCTAGATTATGGTTCGAAACTTTTTTTCCAATAATGCCACAATACAGCAGATGCCTAGGAAACCCCAGAGGTTAAACTCCGCATACATATCTTTCCCCACTCCGAAAAATGGCACGCGGAGTAAATATACATATGTGAATAATGATTGATGGTAACGCTAATCGAGAATTCAAGTTCAAATGCTTTGCAGCTATTTTGGTAAATTATGGTTACAAAATATTTCTTCCAAAGGGCAATAGATGTTGTTGTTGTTGTTGTGGAAAAGTACATCACATTTAGGCCTCTGGCGTTGGAGATTTGTTCTCACAAAAGAAGAATCATGGTGTTGGAGACGGAAACCGTGATGAAATGAGCGGGAAAAGGAAATGGAACGGAGAAAAGAAGAAGGAAAAGATATAGGGGAGGGATGTGTCCTCCGAGATAAACCGACCGAAATGGAATATCTTCCGAAGATATTCCATCTTTTCCGACCATCGCTTCCTGTTTATTTATTTTACTCGTAACCGGTCATGTTTTCGCTCCGGAATCATTTCAGGAAGGGTGATTCTCTTGTGTCTTGTGGGAAGATTTCAAACTTCAATGGCGGAGATTGTCCGAAAGTCGCAGAAAAGCAGAAGACAATATGGCGACCCATTGGCTATACAAACCCGTTTTCACTGATTTGCACACAGTAAACCTTTCCATCAACTTTTCTTAACTGCTACAATGTTTATTTTTAGTCTTTTCCTAACAACGCGTCTGTATCGATTCTTATGATAGTTTCGTTTTTCATTAGTAGATTTATTTAGATTGTGATATTCGATGATGGTATGCTACATAATTTATCAGCTATGAGTGACTTTGCTGAATTTGTTGAAAAAATACATATGAAATCTCTAATAGAAAGAATATTTGCAGTTGTAAATTCGGCGATTTGGTCTCTATGAGTACGGAATTCTTCCTTCTATTATCGATGTTATTCTATTTTAGTGGTTTTATGCACTCAGTGTAGCTCGTTACATAGACGCTACCTTTCGTACGGAAAATTTTAAACTTATTTATAAATGGAAATAGCATTATTTTAAGTCAACGGAAGACGGGAAATCAATATAATATCGTATGTATGCAATCAACACGATTAGACCTTACTTTGTGGAATATCATTTAATGAATGAGAAAAATGAAATTCACATTTTCCACATAATTTTATAAATGGACCTATTTCGGCCTACATCCATCCTCACCAGGAGAAAACATGATTTTCAATTTATTTCTCTCATAAAATCTCACTTATTCTGAGTTTCTTCAGCGAGAAACTAGAGATTGACATTGATAGAATAATCTGCCGGTGTAACACTTTGGAGAGAACCTTACATCCCTTAGCACTAATTCAAGAAATACAAACGATCCTCAGGCGGGAGTGGAATATTCTGAATATACAAGTATTTCCTCCGCCACAACTTTCCTCTTTATTTACTTTACCCGAAACAGCTCTGGTTTCATTTCTGGAAGGGGTGATTCTCCAGCGTCTTGTCGGAAGATCTTTTTCCTCGCTCGGAAGGGGCATCTATCAACCTAAAGGTGATAGCGATTTGCAGGAGGGGGAGAGAGTCCCGAGGGGGGAACAGATGACGTACTCTGGAGCAAAGTAGAATTCGCAGCTGGGCTCAGCGCAGCGCGGATCTTTACGCCGAAGGGAATTTTCACCGAACTTAACGAGTTTGGCATGCACAAGATGAAATGAAAGATGATGTGTTAGAGTTTTAGGGTAGCAGAGATCACCAGCACGAAGTTTATTTCATAAGGCAAAGAACGAATATTAACAAGTTCTCCTTTTAAATCGCCGTTTTTTTAGTAGAGAATGGTTTGAAAGCGGGAGTCTTTGAGTTCTTCCCAAAAAACCGTAAGGATTTTTCAACAGAATCTCTATAAATAGGGTTTGGACGACCAAGTTTGTCTTTGACGATGTGCTGGTGGAGGAGAGACTTTTAGGATTGGGCGTTCGGTTTACGGTGTATGGATGGTTGGAACTCGTCCCTGGGACCACTAAGTAGTTGTGTAGGTCTATCAGGAACCCTGGAAAAATTTGCGTCAGTATTTGGAGATAAGAAAATAAAGATTTTTGTTTCATATCGCTTTTTTAATTTAGGTTTCAGTGTTATATCAAAATGTATTATTTGCAAAGAAGGTATGTGCCTCGTAATATTGTGTTGTTTTATTACTGTATTATTTTACTATTGTAGCAACATGTAAATAATTGTTTGTGGCGTAGTCATCGGGGTATGAAGTGTGGCGTAGTAAATAACATGAAATAATAAATATTTAGAATGTAAAACCTGATCTGTGATTAATTTACTCCATTACTGCAACCACATCTAAATGAACGGAATATGTTTCATTCTGATTTTGATATAAGACGCAGAGGAATTTCTCACGTATCACTGAAATTTACTTCCTTCTCGGTCTTATTTTATACAGTAATAATTTGAAAAATACTTAAGTATGAGTGATAATTACTTGAGTGATGGCGACTTTCTTAGTAGCTGGTTACTTATTCGATGCTATGCCAAATTCTCCCCTAGGGCCATGGAGGTTCCTCTGTGTCCGCCATTGCATTGTATTCAATTTAGCTGTACGGGTCTTTACAAAAACAGAGCATCTTTCTTACTTCTCATCTTGTTTGTAAGCCTCATTCCCACTCCAAATCATGTTGTGCGGCTAATCGTGGAGGAGTGGCAGGACCAAGCAGTCTACGAACTGATGACGTCACAGAATCACAGTTTATATTTTAAGTGATTTGTTTATATTTTTCTCTGAAAAGATCTACAGCAAATTCCTCTTTCAATAGTAACAAAGAAAGGAGTACACCAAATCGATTAAATCCTCGTATTATTTCTAAAGGAAGCAACACACTATCTAGACATCCGAACGAGTTCTGCATTGCTTTGTAAAACCAGAACGCTCTGCCAAAAGAATTTCAGAGGAAGAAATCATCAAAAGATTCTCCTGACATTAGATATCGAAGTAAAAGCGAAGTAAAATCCGATCTCACGATATCGTCAAGTGTCTCTTCAGTGCGCCACATACACAGAGGAAAAAAATAAAGCCATCCAGAGAGTGACCTAAATACCTAATGTGCAAGTAATTGCTGGGATGCCCGGAATTCTTGCTGGCGCGGTCAAGAGAAAACAAGGCAAAAATAATTTCCTTCTATGAACCCTTTTGCAGCGTTTTTGTCAAAGAAAGTATAAAGGGACTGTGAGGGATGAATGAGGAAGGGTTCTTCTTTGGGCGGATTTATTACTTGGGATCGTAAAATGTTATCGTTATTTTATTACTACTGAATTCACCGTCTAAATTTAACGGAATTCCTGAAGTTACGGTACTATCAAGAAATAAACGCGATGGAAATGTTACTGCATTGTTGATAAAGGGTAAACTTATATTGAAATGGCGCTGAGTATTTGATTTTATCAGATTATGAGTTTTGAAGAGAGTCAGGAGAAATTACTGAAAAATGGGTTTTCAACTCGCTTCCTATGTGTACTTTATTCATTTATGTTCCGAGATTGCTAATGAGTTAATTTTCATTCAATCAGTTGAGTTTATACAATGGAATTTCAAGGGAGGTTTCTGTCTATTTTTGTGCAGAAAAACGTTTAAAAACTTGTGGGCTCCCCGCTGTCATAAATGGGAAAAGTTATGCAAGTGAGTGTTGGTTGTTCTAAACATCGTTTAAATAATCTTGGTATCGAGTCCAAACGTTTTAAAGATATGGTCAAAACGGCTGTAACCAACAAATACCGTTCGCTAACTCTAGACTGCATTAATCAATCAATAATAGCGTGTCACTGAAGTAAAACATATAGTATAGTCAGGAGCTGGAGGACCGTCGCTACTGATAGAAACGCCTGAAGAAGAGTCGTGAAGGAGGCCAAGGTCCACGGAGGACTGTAGCGCCAGAGGAAGAAGAAGAAGAATAAATATAGAACACTTAGCAGAATATACTGTTACTGTTCTTAATAATTCATAAATTAAGTACCAAAAGTTAGTGGAAATTAATAGGTAATGTGTAGTTACGATGGAAATATATGAAGAGACTCTGGACTAGCAAACAGTTGATTTGAGTTTATGACGAGATACATTTAAACGTGAACATGTGCACATTACGATACATTCGGAACTTAATCATTTTAAGAAATCCCTTCTGCCTTACCTTTACGTTGGTTACATATCAAATACTGTAGGTAAGGTTAAGCAAGATAAGTAAATTAAAATCAGCGATGAAAAATGCATGATTTATATGGTTGATTGTAGACGAAGAAATAAAAGAGAGAAAGGCTGCCGAAGCTAGGAATCGAACCGGAGTCGCCCACTTTACAGGCGTTGCAGGCTTTACAGGTTGCTGCGACCTCTAAGCTACCATAAAAATCAATAACAACCAAGGAAGTAAATTTTATGCAGTAAAGTTCTATACAGTATACATAATTGCACTCGATAAAGAGCAGACACCGAAAGCGCATCAGATATTAATTTCTCTGTCCCTTGATTTTACCTGCATTCATACACCCTTAGATTTCTCCATCTATACTTCGGTTCATAGAAAATATTCTACATAGATACATAGAATTATTGTCCATTTTGATTGTCAATTTCTAATATTATTACTCGATCGAGTTAGAAGAATTTGATTACTTCATTTTATCGAACACAAAAGTACTTTGGATTTAATTATCCACAGATTCACTTCGTTGATCATCATATGTTTATCCATAGATTACTATTACATGGCTTCATATGCACTCATTTGAGAGCACCTCCAGTTTATGTAAGCTTCCTTTGATATTCCCATATTTGTAATTGATAATTCATGATTTTTATAATCTGTGCCACAATACGTTCCTCATTGATTTTCTTTTCTTTAAATTATGAAGATTTTTCTCGATCCTAATCACAAAAGATATTTTTTTTGCCTTATAATATGGTAATTTTCTGTGCTCCACAATAATCTTTCTTTCTTCGGTTGTTTTCTTAGGATTTGCTTTCTCACGGGTAATTCTTAGGTTACAGTTTTAGTGTATTAAATTCGTATTTTAATAATTTGAAGTCATTCGTATGATATCTGGTGCAATTTATGTACGCTAAACTCAAATATGAACACGGAGCGTGTACCGTTCCACAAAATTGTGGAATAATGTAGAATTTTCTGTGGAACAATGTTGAAAATTTTAGAATTATACCCGTGTTTAATAAAAGTTTTCAATTTTTTCTTCGATTGGATTTAATGGTACATGGAACTTTCTAGTCCAATTTCCCTCGTATAGAGTTATATTGTGCTAAGAGTTTTATATTTTATTGCTTTGCCATCATAATGTTAACGTGGTGAAACCACAAATCTAAAAACATAGCTCTGCGCAACATTGGCCGTATGTTTATCATCTAAGGAATAAAATGAATAGAAGTTAGGTATTCTCGATTTAGCTGCCACTTTTATCCAAAGGCATTTCCGGCTCTTTCGACAGTTACTCACGTCCTGGAGAATCGCAACACAAGTATGAAGGGAGCGGAATTGATCGAAACTTTGGGGATGTGAAGAAAGAGAATGGGAGGAATCAGAAATAGATAGATAATTCCGGGAAAGGAGAAGAATGATATGGAAGAGGAGAAGGGATGGGTAATCCCACGTGGGTGTATAGGGAGGTGAACAGATTGGAAATGAGGTATAGGAAGTTTTGGGGAGGGGAGGGGAGGGCAATTGGAGGGATGGATGGGTCCGACGATAGGAGAGGCGCCTGAATTATTCATGCGTAGCTGTTTTGTTCCAACGCCTGAGGTCCGCATCCTCCATCTTTCCTCTCGCCTATTACCGCCACTTCACTCCAACCTACTTTCTGAACCATTCCTTCGCTCCCGCGCGGATATTCCGGGATATTTAACTGCAGTTCGGAAGCAGTGCCAAATTTGAGATATTGTTCAGCTCCATTTTTAATCATAGTGCTGCGTGAATGTTATATGACCCGAGGGAAGGAAAATACACGAATTTGATAAGTTAGAGGATATATCAATGGGATATGAAAAAGAATAGCCAAAACAGCCGGCGTGTGAAAAGAAAATATTTCTCGAGTAAAATTATTTCTGACGCCTAAAGTTTGTGATCAACGCGAGACTTTACTCGGAATGTAGGCTTCCTGTTGAACCTTCGTGAGCTTTTTATTCATTTCTTCTATTCTTCAGTGAAATCTTCCTCACATGGAATAGTTCTTGAGCCTTTTCTTTGCAGATCTTAGTTGAGCTTTTATTTCATTCCATACAATGACGCTAATCAAAATAAGAGAGCAGCATTATCACCGTAGACACAAAAATACGTATAATGTTCAAACATTGTGTTATTCTCGGTCCCCAGTTCACTTTTGTGTTCAAGAAGCTATTGATCAGTCTCATAATCGTACATATGATATTGCAGATAATTGATAAATACTTGCAACAACACTACACGACGATATTGCTCAGTTTTGTTACTGTGCAGAATTGTTAGTCGAAAGTGTCAATGGTCTTCGAGAAGGTCTTTAACCAATGCATTTTACCAGTCTTCACCTATGGAAGTGAAACTTTTGTACTAAACACAGCAATAACCCAGCGACTGCATACCGCGCAAAGAAGTATGGAACGGTGTATGCTTGGAATCACAAGATGAGACAGGAAACGGAACACCTGGATGATGATGATGACAGGAGTGACAGACATCATTGGTAATGTAAGATCACTGAAATGGATGTGGGAAGAAGAAACGACAACCGATGGACATCAGCAGTTCTCAGCTGTACACCGAGAAATGTGAAGAGACCAAGAAGAAGACCGAAAGGCAGATGGAACAGAGACATCATACAGTATTTAGGGGTAACATGGCAACGAGAAGCTCAAAATAGGGAGAAGTGGAATACATTTGGGGAGGCCTGTCCGATGTTGGATTGAAAATGGCTGATGATGATGATATACCCTGGGATTCGCCTGCAGCGTATGTAACTCTAAATAATTAAATACTCACATTTTTATTCTTTTTTTTCATATTTTGATGAATGAGCATATTTTTGCAGGATGCAGTTATTCTTTGTTCGATTATGACACTTTGTAGAATTCGTAGAATAAGGCATGGAGGTAGTGGAGGTTACTGTCCCATGGAAATACTGACTTCAGTACTTGGTACCACTTATGCGCTGGTATTTTCTAAAACCCTCCTCCAAGACAGAGTTCGTTCCTTCGTTGCTGATTTATTATCCTAAAGGGTATTAAAATAGCAATTGAGACAAGCCGAACACAGCTGCATTCCTTAAAGTGACCAAAGAGAAAGCTTTAAGGAAATCCTAAGTTTTATTGTGATTTCTTCCACTTTCTTGTGTACATGCATTTCAAGCCGTTCTATAGGCAGTTTATCCTCTCAGTTAGTTTCGTTCATGATTGTGAATGTTCTCATGGGGGGAGTTTAAACCCCCAAAACCATCCCCTTGACTACACCTCTGACTTGAAGTTATGCTTAGTAGTAGTATATTTTCGAAGTGTTTAACCGAACCGTTGTAAGATGAGGATGGATTACAAACGATATCCAGTAGAATAAAAATCGGATGCTCATGGACAGTAAACATGATAACTTATTTTATCCTAAATTGATCTCTCCTAGAATATTATTATGCAATCCTCACAAAGTGGTATTAGTCTCCGATTTTAAGATCCAACGTTGAGCAGTTCAGTTTGTTAGAGAACATTTCAAGTTCGGTAGGAGTGTTTCCGCTTTGATAAAGTCCCTCGGATGGGATTCCCTACAGGAAAGAAGACTTGATTACCGACGGAAGCTTTTCGAAAAATCTATCAGCACAGAATTCGTCGACGAGATAGTTGATTTTGTTATTCCAGTAAACAGCGTTCGCGAACTCTGAGAGAAAACGAGAAAGTGTTACAAGGAAATAATCGCTTCGACGGATAGTTGTTTCTGGTCGTTTTTTTCTGCGGATCCTTGTAGAAGTTTACAGATTTAGATACGAATATTGGTGTCAATACACCATCTACCACACGCCACCGGCATCTTGCGGGATGAATATGTAAATGCAAATATAAGAAGGTAACCAAATATACTAATGTTACCAATTTTCGAGAATGAGTTAATCTCAAGAAATGTCCATGTTACACAATCCTTATTATTCTTAGTATTATTACATGCGTCATAGATAAACTAATAGCTCAGTGGTTACTTAATAATATTTTACAATGATTCCATTATGACGCTATACAATCGTATAGTAAATTATATCATGTAATTTATAATATTGCAGCGATTTTGCTTACTACAGGACTTCTATCATCTAGCTGAACAATACATTATTACAATACATACATTTGTTAGTTACAACAATGCATTATTACTATAAAAATATATAGTTTAGTTAAAACCAAATATTAACATATAGCTGTCACCTAGTTCAGGTATACACTAATCAATTTCAGATATTTTCCCTAAAAATAGTGTATTTTTACTAAAAGGGTCAATAAAAGATTATGCATAACAAGATTCGTTCTTTAGTTTGCATATTCAGTTATTTAATTTAATCTCATGTAATCAAAATACATGTGCTCTTTAGTTTAATCACAACTTTCACAAGTACTACATGCGTCAAACCCAAGGATCGCGCATTGATAAACTTTGTTCTTGCTTCAAATCTTCTCTGCCTCCAGCTGCGGGAGCCGTATTTTCTACTTCTTTTCGGATGTGTTTTCCTGACTTATCCTCTGCTTTCATTTCTAAGGCTCTTTAGCCTTCTTTCTTCCTTCTTCTCTGTAATCCAACACTCTTGTCTCGTTTTTCCTCTCCCCATTCTCTCGCACACTGCACTCACTGCTTTCAGTTCCCCTTTGCGCGTTTACGATCTTCTCCGAGCAAGAGAACCGGGTTTTCATTTCTTGCGGAGCTCCGTCAAGTTTCTCAACCCACAAATACATTGTCTCCGGATTATTATATTCAAGGTTATATTTGTGTCAACATCTCATACCAGTCATTAGTTCTTTGCTGTTTGAATGACAATTGCCAACTTACGATGCACATCTTTACTGTCACATATGTAGATGTATTGATTCATTGATGCTTATTCTACCAACTGAGAACTGCGCAAAATGTGCACACATTATATCTATGTGAAGTTATTAGAAACTTAGATTCGCGCACAGGATACTAATAAACTAGCATAGTCACCCACTTAAGGCGTTTAACAGAACTCGTTGTCGCACTATGGAAGTTATCAGGAGGTTGGTTGAAAATTTAGATATATAAAAGTTAATATATTCATCTTCCGCAACCTTATGAAACTATCCGGAATATCTTATTTCACTGATTTCTGAATTCAGGAATCTTAACTACACACTTCTGTGTCTTTCGGCTTAGGAGGGAATTTTAAGATGTTTCTGAGTTAATGGGTTTTATTTTATATTATGTAATTATCTTCCTGTGCACAATATGCACAATTAGTTTTTTTGTCTTCTTCTAAAGTGATTTAGTTGTTATTTTTGTATTTTCAGTTTTTTTCTTTTTTTGCAACGTATGTACAACTTTTATGGCGGTTTCCTCAGCATACGTGAACCTAGGATGCAACCTAATGCTTTCCGCTATTTTTGTAAAATCTTATTACATATATTTTTGTTAAAAGCAAAACATACATACCTATCTACCTTTTAATACTTTATATTCTATCAGAGAACATTTTTATAGGTGTTTAATGGCTTATTTCGAATAAGCTGTTAACTTAATATTATCATTACCGAGTTGTTCTACAATATTGACAAAAGTTTCTTAGATTTGGAGATTCTTTTTAATCCTCGACCGCTTTCAGCTTTAATTCCCAAATGAAACATGCTCTCTTGTAATTTACCTCAAGAATAGTATTCAAAACTAAAATTTCTATCCATCAGGCTCCAAACCATCAAGTTCCGAAGACCTCGAGCCATGTACTCTGAACGGAGTCTTTCTATCTCAAAGCCAAAGTTGCAGAATTCTGGCACGAATTGTAGAAATTGCTCTATTTTTACAATATTTCTCTGATTTGTATAATTCAAAAATGCATTTTATTATAAAACAATAACTACAACGAAGCTTACTCATTTCCTGGCTTTTTTTGGCTCGTTTTCCAGTTCTTTCCTCCTTCCACTTTTCATCCGCCCTTAACTTTACCATCCCCTTTATAAGGTTCCACCATTTTGTTTTTCTACTCACCATAGCAACCCGGTATATCCATTCCGCTTCACTTTCCATCCCGCTTTGAATACATTCGTTTTTATGGCGGAATTCTTCTCTTGCTCCAGTTTGTCCTCTCTTCGCCCTCAACTCCGTTTCGCTCTCCTCTATCATATTCCGGGAAGCTCAACTTCTCACTTTGAGATCATTCATTTCGGAGCCTTCATCTTCGGAAAACATTCTCCCCCCCTTATTCTCTCCTCCTTACGGTTTTCTATGGTTGTTATCATTATTACCCGATTGCATTCCAGAAACTCCTGTTCGACAGGAGATAGTGCAGTAGAAACATGCTACGAATATCGCGATATCTGAAAAAAACATCACACATATAATATTCTTGGGCAGGCAAACTTGCGTTCGAAATGTACCAAAGATGAACACATATTTAATATTTATAGAATACATATTCCATGTAAAATTCCCTGTGAAAAATTTATCTTTGGTTTAATTTTGTCTCAGATTTTTCATGATAATAATAATATGAAATCTAATGGGGTGTGATTGATACTGAATATATGCATTGATTAAGATCTCTACTTTTTGAATGATTCGAAAAGTGTGAATTGTGAAGCTATTTTAATTCACTTTCGCGAACTTGTTCTGCTTATGGCATTCTGTCTCAATGGCGAACTACCTCAATCCTCACTTTGCCAAGTCACCTCAGCCCCCTCTCTAAAGCTTCTTGTAGTAGTATTAATATTGTGAAAAGTGCTTACGTTGGAAGGATGAAGTTCTAACCACCCTTCGGGTTGAAAACTGCTCAGAAAAACATATTTCCTGTGATTCACCATTGGCGTGTGTAGCGGAATATATTTAAACAAATACAGAACCTTCCATAAACTCGATTGTTTTAAACCCATTTTGGCCCGGGGGAGGGAATTTAACTCCCGAACTCCGCCGACTATGCCAATGTACGTAAATGTGTTTCCGTATAAATGTATACGTCTAGAGAGTTTCGTAACCGTTCATATAGCCATAGAAACAATATTTACAATTTCCAGCGTCGAACAATGTATTCAAAATGTACGTACTTTCCTAAGGACTTAGGGCTCAAGATATTGGAAGACTGTTTCAAAGTCGTGAAGTCCTTGAAGTCTGTTCTGCATTCAATCCCTTTTCTTGCTCAGGGTGATAATCGACCTTTCGCACCCATTTCTCACATGCGCTACCTCTCACTCGTTTCAACATTCTTGGTGTATGCATGGTTAGCATGCTCTCTTTCGACTCCAATTTATAATTTTCGAATCTCGACTAAAGGGTTTTTTTTTATGGGAAAGGCAAGGATAAAGGCTCCCCACATCAATATATGCGGATGAGAATATTTATCGGCTCAAAATACTTGCAATACTAACAGAATAAAGCAAAATATCTGTTTGCAAAATGGTATTTCGTCATGAAGTGTTCCACAGCAAGTTAGTGGGAATGTGCTCATACGAGATGCCAGTATGCTCGTACATCACATCATAGATTTATATTTACCTATTCATCTTCGAAAAATTCTCATACTAAAATAACTCTTATTTGTAAAAAACGTTTTTTGATTTTGTTAAGATTAGTAAATAGTCATAAGACATTTTTCGTTTCATTAAAATTTTCAATTTGTCGTGTTCTCATCTATCGAGGGCAATTTGAAAATAGTTTGGGTCAATGTTTAAATACTGGTGCAGATTTCTTCCTCTTGTTTCATAGTTGTGTTGGTGGCAAATTTTGAAACTATCATGATTTCAATTTCTATTTCTATAGAAGAAAATTAATTTTAATGGTTTATCGAAATAATATTTATAGCGAATAATCGAGTTTAGTATTGTATTATTCTGATAATGTATTTTAATCTGCCCGAACGAGAGAAGAGTTTTGTTGTAACAGTGCATCTCACATTTTAACTGTATAGGTATGTAATCTTATTTTTCTGAGGAAAACGTATTTTAAGAGATATTTGTAAGGATGAATTCAGCAATAGAAGATGATTAACTCAACCTAAGGTCGCATTGAATATTTAACTCTGACTTTACTCTTATTCTCGTGGTACTTTTTTTACTGTTGCCATCAGTAGGGCTTCCAGAAATCAAATGAAGAACTGCCTCGAGGTAACTCAATTGTATGTCAGTATTTGTACATCGGAAATACTGTATAATTCGTTCTAACCAAAAAATATATTTTAACATAGCGTGCTATTCTTTGGTCAAAACAGTTGTGAAATGTAAACTAATTTGTAAACAGTGAATCCATTCAGATAATTGAAGCAATTATCCGACCCTATGTTCTATTAAATATGTTTTGGCACCTAAGGAGACGTAACAAAAGAATTACGTCTTTTATGGCGCGTTAAGGGAGACCAATCAAAGATGTGTAGATTAAAGAGACGTATTTATAAACTCGGATAACACTTAACCGAACCGAAGTCACAGAAAAATAAAAACAATATACAAAGATGAAGAAAGAATTATTGGGGGGGGGGGCAACTGAGGTATAGTTAACGGTTTCGGTTTCGTTTTCAATTATAAAATATTCGGTTAATTAATTCTATTCAATTTAAATAACCGGTTTCAGTTCAGATTATTTGTCTATTATTGAATGCTTTTGGTTCTTGTAGGATTTTTACTCCGGTATCTGGTATCCGTTTTCTGTTTGGTTTCGTCCCGATACCCTGAATAAAGCGCAAGATAGAGAATTGCATGATCCGGGTCTCAGCCTCAAACACTTGAGCGTCTTGATTTCTAACGCAGTTGTAGGATTTCCAAGCAAAGGGCGGGTTTACTCCGCAGCAATATGGCAGCCGAAGGCAAACAAACACTTTTAGGAGCGAAAAGCAAAAAGGCGAGGAAGAGAAGGGAAGGAGGACGATGCGTGGGAACAGCGTGTGCCCTCTATTCACGTTTCTACTTACTCGTATGAGGTTTTTTTATGTAAGCACTCTCGCAAATTAACGCAGTAGACTTGGCGGTGGGATTTTTAAATTTAACCCTCGGATTTAAGTGGTGTTGAATGTTTGAATCTCTCGAAGAACATCTGTGGGTGACGAGGAAGAGGCATTAGACGGCAAATTTGGGAGTTTTCATACGTTGTCATGTTGTTTTCATTTTGCCACCCTAATTTTTAGGCTCCGAGACTTAATTCGTTCCATGCTGCGGGTTTATCTCAAAAGATAAGGGAGTTTGGAGCCAAATTTCAAATTGCATCCAATGGATAGTTCGTTAATTTTCTGTGATGGCTTAACATTTTCTAATGGGAATTAAACTTTTCGTGCACTTTCGGAGGAGTACAGAGAGCTTTATTATCATTATTATGGCCTTCCACGAGGTAACGCCTTCACATACAGAGTTTATTTTAAAATGTTCAAATGATCCAAAATTTTACATAAATTATGAAATACGTGAGTTTTTGTAAGGAATCCTTGAAAGTTTTATCGCCATATAATTTTTGTGGTGTCAGTTCGTCCATCCTCCGTCTATTTAAGAAACCTTATTACCTATTAGGCATATAAAGCAATTTTTAGTATATATACCAACTGTATTACAGCTAACCTTTATAAAGATAAATATTTTTTTTTCACAATGGCAGGTGGAAGTTGGATTTTCTGATCTCTGAAAATATAAATTCCATTTTTTACGATGGTTTTCGTTCAGAATTAGCATAATATCGTTAAACATCTCTTGCTTCTTGCCTAAATTACATCGAAGAATGGTTAACTTTTAAGACCTCTTTCACCCTTTATGATTCGAAGGATTTATTTTAAATGTGATCCATGTGAAGCAGATCTCTTTAATTTTAATGTGACCAAAATGCATAGGCTTGTAAATCAAGTAATCGTTTACTTATGAGTTTTTCATCGATCTAATACATCACCATTTTGTGCTAACTACTTCCTATTTCCTGAAACAATCATCTTAAGATTATTTCAAACAGTTCGCTAATTCCTAGTCAATCACTATTTAAAAGCCTAGCACTGTTTTATTTTTTTAAAAAGTATGAAGTCCAGAGAAAACTGTTACCATATTTTGACATAATCTTTGAACTTGGCGCTCGTGATGTGTTCCTATAAATTTAGTCTCTCACTTCTATTGTATCCTCTTTCTAATCTTTTAATATAGAGTTTCTTCTAATACATATAAGTCGATTAGGATTTTTATCGTCATGATGCCATATCGTCATGATGTCGTGAGGATCGTTTATGATGCTTAAAATTCTTTAATGAATTATGAAGAAGAAAAAATGGTTAACTTGTGAGGTTTTTTAGTATAATATGTTTGATCGATTCTTCTAAGTACTTACGAAAGAGATGCATGTGGTGTGTTTTGACCTATTAGCAGCTAGGTAATTGATATTTCTCATGAATTTCACCCTATGGTTGATATTTTCGACCATATATAATTGTAATAACTGATTTTCAATGAGAATTCGATGCCATCCCAAACGTTTACCCAATATTTTTATCAAATACCTGCAGATGCGTAACTGATGTTATATTTGGTATTCGATTGTTCTTTTATGAAGCAAAACTTGCGATTCCGGGAACATGGAGTGACTTTAACAGTAGAGTTTTATAAAATGCCAGTTCTTTGACATAGTCAAACTGATCGAAGAACCTTCCTTGGGTCATAAATGGTGGAGGCAGATAATAAAGGCAGGAATAATTGAGGCAGATTTGTATTAAACAGTGACAAAACGCCGAAGCTCTGAAACAACGGCTTTAAAATTTTTCATATGACACACTCAAGTCTCATCGCAATTAGTAAAACTATGCATCCGTAACAAAAGACACTCTAATTTATTCCTGTACACATTAGAATCACAATCACAGTACTTAAAGTGATTCGACGAATGAAACGCTTGAGAGCTACATTTCCGAATGTGCTTCAATTAAAACCTGCATCTCAGTGAGTTTCAGTTTTGGTTAACGGAAATGACTTATACACTGCAAGCTAATCCTAGTTATGATGAAAAGGATGCCCTATATCGACGAATAAATAACAGGAATACATTTTAATTACTTGCATTATTAGATGACTCTTGTTTATTATTATACGACAAACAGTTAAACGTTCGATTATATTTTCCCTTTAATAAATGACCAATTAAGTCCAATGCAGCTCGTAATCTACTAGACGGTCATATTAACCGTAATGTCTCTAACATAAGATACCAATGGCTTTCGAGTGTTAGTGTGGTTTACCAATAACTCGGCTCACCAATAACTCAGTCTCAGTTTCAGTTTCTAAAAGATGTAATGTGTAGCGGATTATCACCGTCAGAATTTGGTCTGTCTGAGCAGACATCAGTTCAAAGGCTGGCTGGGTACTCATACCTACCACCAACGACTATCGTAATCTTTTTGAAGATGGGATGTGGTTAATAAGGGAAGATGGGGAGTGAGGTAATTTGGAAATGATTTCCTCGTGGATTAAGAATGTTTAAGGGGAACACGTCCTCATTAGTACATCGTAATAACTCAATAAATAACACTTTAAAAAAGATTATTAGAAGTGACCAAAGTGAATGCCTTCATCATTGAATAATCACTTTATTATGAGCGAAGTTATCAGCATCATAGACATTTTATGCTATGAAAGCCACAAAAAGACCTGTTACTAAAATAAACGAGAGATAAGTATCTCAGCCATAAAGTGCTGTGAAGAAANTCTGTGTTTTCTGCCACACGTCGAAAGGCGGCTACTTATGTAGATAGAATAGAATAGAAGGTAGAAACACCACACTTATAGCTTGTGTGAAGAAAAGTAAAACTAACTTGCGTAGAAAACTTTCTTTTAAATACGTAATAAAACTGATAACAAGCATTCATTCTCGATGGATTTGTTATTTGGGTTTGAAGTCGAAATTCATCACAAGAATCATTTTTATAGATCGATATCGTCCTTCCAATACATTCCTGCTTCGGGCTTTCGCAGATTTTTTTATGTTATTATTATATTATTCTTTCATTCATAGATATTACTTATACACATTGCAAAGAGTTATACAAATAGAACTTAGCCTTACTGAACTGTTTAGATCATAAAATGTGGAAGGGAAACTTTTATTCTTTTCAGCTTAATCCATTATACGGAATAAATAATTAAAATGTATTTAATATCAATGCGACTCTCGTGACTCCGAGCAGGAATTTCTAGAATGTTTTAAAGCCTTCTTCCACTATCTAACTGAAGTAAACAGAAAGTTGCATAAAGATATCGACACTTGTATCACACTTCTACGCATTGTGCAGCATGAAAGATTAAATAAATTTTTACGTAGTTTATCCAAAACCATATTTTTCGAACAATGGGTCTCTGTCATCTTTAAAACATTTAATTTCCATGGAGCCCATTACGTATGACAGGGAGATGAAATAATTCAGTGGCGACGCGATGTCAGGCACTGTTATTATAAAGACATCTCACGTCGTATTTCCGGAGGAAACTCCCAGAGAATCCTCCGAGGCCTTTTGCAACGTCTATTCATTTATTGGACAGTTCATTTGGGAGTTTGTTTAGTTAGTTTACTCAGCTAACTCTCTCGGCCGCATCTAGGTGTCGCCTCTGGCGCTGACCTGACCTTCCACACTGCACCAGTGCAATGCATCAACGCGGCTGCATCGAATTAGAATAGAAGATCGTTTAAATATGGGAGCAATGCAGACGCCAGGCGTACTCTTCGACAAAGATACGCACTATTATGCAGAAAAGTGATCCCGAGAGAGTAACATAATTACGAAGAACGAAGTTAAATGCGCGAATGCTGAATAAATATATCAAAAAGATATTTTCATTATTATTTGTTCGCATCTTATACACGTGTGCAAATCGCTGTTGGCAAACGAAGAGGGAATAGAATTGTTAAGATAACCTTTGCGAGGAAAAGTCATCGTTTTCCGTTTCGTTTATTGCACGTTGATACTTTCTTGTTTACTTTTAATCGAGTGCAGTTTCCCGTTGCGTTTAAAGAAATATGTTGCGACGTAAATAATCACTTTAAGTATACGCCCCAAATGTATTTATATTTCAGTGTTTGTTGTCAAAACATTTTCAAAAGTTTGTTCCGGATATATCATGTAATTTTTTTATAAGTATCAGTTTTAGTTAAGTTTTAATTATGCGTACTGATTGTGAATTTCCCAAAATTTAACTTTAAAGAGTTGTTGGAAAACAATCATTAATAAAAATAGGAAAAAATGTTAAAACCTGTAAGTTCCAGTATGAACTGTTACATTACAGCCTTGATACTGTGCCCAACTCTTTCCTCTCTAATATTTAATAGATGTGCTCTGCTATTCTAGAAAACTCAGGAAAGGAAGACGAAAATTTAATTTGCTAACAGATTTGCGGGAAAATAAAACTTACCAGGAAATGAAAAAGGAGGACCAAAATAGAAAAGTTTGAAAATGTTCTGCTGAAACCTGTCCCAGAACAGATCCATTCTGACGATGGCTCTGCTATTTGACAGAATTATTTGTATAAATAAAAGAATTATAAAATAGTACGAAAGAAAACATAATACTTTTCAATTTTTAGTGAAAATAACCTACAAAAGGCGGTAAAGATAAACATTTTGCCAGTATTAAACCAAGAGAGAATGATTAATAAAGATATAATATGTTTTTAAACATGGTAAAAATAGACAAAGAACCGCTACTGATCGTGAGAGTAATGGCATAATTACCAAGAAGGAAGCTAGTGAACGCTCTATAAATATCTGAAACAGATATGCTACTCTTTCCCTTCATTCGCATCGTTAAGAACATACAATTAGCGTTAGAAAAGATTAATTAGCCTTTTCGTCGTGCCAGTAACGTTTTTTTCGCTGTGAGTCATTCGAATTTGGCTGTCCCTTTCTGAAGTTATATACTTCTGTCCTCATTTATAATTGATAAGGAATATCCTTTGATTTGTATGAACTATTACTTAACGAACTATTCATATGTCGTCTATTATGGCAATCTGCGTAGCGCAAAATGTAGTTCAGGAGAGTCATACAAGTTGGGTAGCAAAACTTATCCTGAGTTGTCTTCCTTTTTAGTATAACTATTGCACTAAAGCTAATAATTTAGTAAAAATTGCTAGCTTTTTGGACTTTTGGAATAAAGAAGTTTTTTTCGCTTTTTACAACATTTTATAAATAATAAAGAAATGTTGTATTAAAATATGAGATAACATAATGAAATTTGATGTGATGTATGAAATATCGTCGTAGTATGTTTCCAGAAGAACATTCGGAAAATAATGATATTTTGACTTTTTTTAATCTTTGAAAATTCAATAAATCAGGAATTTTCTCTTATTTTCATAAGCTCTTTCTGCGAGTGCTAGGTTGAACATTTTGAAGTTGCGTTTTCATCTATTAACCTTTAACCTTTTCTTTTTCCGTTGGCGATCAGTCACGCGCGACGGTTTCCATCTCTTATACAAATACTTTTTAAATTGATTCCGCGGATACTAAAGAGAAATCCAGTATTTTTTTATTTTAGCTTCCACCATTTTCCAATTCGAATTTTGGGATGTACTGAAAAACATAACTTTTAAGATAGAATTTTTGAATTTGGACTATTTTACAATTAAAGGTTCCTTTTTATGCATTTTAACTCCTTAGCACCATATTTTGCATTAGAAATACGTCAGTCAGAAAAATTCTCATGTCAATATTGGAAGCAATTCCTCATTCTATTGTCCCCTTCGTTTGTTCAATTGCTGGATTTAAATAATTACGATAAACAATCAATATGTATATGAACAAATTAATGCTCTTCTACACTCTGTCGCCATTTCATAATTGTTTTTCTACGGACAGGAACAGTCATCTGTACATAGCTATTCCTTTACACTGCGTAACTCCCTCTCCTTAGCATTTTAACACGTTTAGTCAGTATTTTTTGGGACTTCCTCTTTCTTTTGAACCAGCATTAACACGTTTCATTTTTTGAACTGGAGCGCAAACAGGTACAAAAAATATTTCATACTCTGGTTCGCACTCAATATTTCAATACTCCCCTTGATAACTCTATCGCTGAACTTTGAAAGTTCTCATATGTATGCCCATTTTATAAGTTGTTTATTTATAATAATCATCCATTCGTCTTCATCATTCTACAAACCGTATTTTTATTGAACTGAATCACCAGACGATCTTAAAAATCTAAACAAGTTGCTGCATAATTCAATGACACCCGTTGGTGAGAACCTCCCTTCCTCTCTTTGTGACGACGTGCGAAAGGGGTCTTTTCGTCTCAATAAAGGAGTTTCTCTCACCTGTTTCGCATTCATTCGCTTCAACTCTCTCCATTTTCTCCTCACTTATCTTCATTCGCTTCCTTCCAAATTACGCTCTTCTCATTTCCGCCGAGGGAATTCTCTCGTAAAAGTGATAAAAATAGACTTCGGAAATCTGAGTGGAAATAATTTTCGCTACCTTTGGGACCTCAAAACTGTTATTATTTATACGGCACTCGGTGGGTATCGCTAATAATCCTCGCATCTTCAGTACCCGTTTTAATATGCTATCGGTAAATCTACTGAGATTCATTTTGTTCACACTCTATGAATGAATTACTTGCGTTTGCTTACGTACCATAGGTACAAATATCGTGTAAAGCCACTACAAATATACTGCGTAATCCACGTTAAAATAATGCGTGAATATGAGAGAGTGTTATTTCTGCGGTATGTTTCTTCTCTAGGGTATATAAGCACATTCTGTGTTTTCTGCCACACGTCGAAAGGCGGCTTGTAGGATACTTATGTAGATAGAATAGAATAGAAGGTAGAAACACCACACTTATAGCTTGTGTGAAGAAAAGTAAAACTAACTTGCGTAGAAAACTTTCTTTTAAATACGTAATAAAACTGATAACAAGCATTCATTCTCGATGGATTTGTTATTTGGGTTTGAAGTCGAAATTCATCACAAGAATCATTTTTATAGATCGATATCGTCCTTCCAATACATTCCTGCTTCGGGCTTTCGCAGATTTTTTTATGTTATTATTATATTATTCTTTCATTCATAGATATTACTTATACACATTGCAAAGAGTTATACAAATAGAACTTAGCCTTACTGAACTGTTTAGATCATAAAATGTGGAAGGGAAACTTTTATTCTTTTCAGCTTAATCCATTAGAAAATATAATATCTAGAAATTTAAAATGCGCATAAAATACAAAATTATGAGATTATGGTAGTCTTCAATATTAAGTATAACACCAACAGCTAACAGACCATTGTGCGTAGATAGCAACCAGAGTAACGCGAATCTCTTTTAGAGAAGCAATTATGATTACAAGAATTTTATTTATGTAAAAATGTCGAATGGCTAACATTTATAATTCGATTTACGCTCCGCGAGCTGCCAGTAGTGTATTAACACCTTACTTAATCTACCCTAATAGCGACTCTGGTGCTCTGTGTACAGAACAACCAAAAGTAACTGTTTTAGCGATTAAGTCCTTGTTATGCTTTGCCGATGCCTATCAAAGATCGAGCACGTTGTTTTCTGGAATCACGATGTCATCCACTTCGCCAAAAAGTTCTGAAATGTTGAATTTTTCGAAAAGCTTCCGTCGGTAATCAGATTTCATCAGGAGTGAATTCCACTCACAGGATTTCATCATAACCTTAAAGCTACTGTCAAACCTGAAATATCCACTGATGAAAAATACCGCTCTATGTTGGACCATCTCTAAATCTGAAACTAACCCTACTTCATGTGGATCCCAAATCGCGCAGCAGTATTAGAGGCTAGGTCGAATATGGGAAAAGTAAGTAATTTCTTTCATAATTTCTTAAAGATTATGATACAAAACTAGATTTAGTATTTCGTATCATATTATTTCATAAATTTTGGAGATGTTTTAATAAATATCGCTTGGTATGTTTCGTTTCAATTTATTTCTCTAGATGGGCTTCTCCACAAGGTTCTTCTTGTTAATTTCTGCATTCTTCTTGTCTTCCCTATTGTAGGACTGGTTGACGCAGGGGTTTGCGTGCTAGCCCAGTAGTAGCGTCGAGGTCCCGGGCTCGACTCTTGGTTAATGCATGATTTTTTGTGCGTCTCTAAGAGGTTAATTATGAGAAGGGTCTCCTTACACTTAAGTTCACCAAAATAAGGACGTGACTCTTACTGTTATTTTTGTTGCAAAATAAAGATATTCTTTTAACGGTAAACTACTGCTGAGTGTAACTCCTAGATATTTATGATGATTTACGAAGTCCAAAGGATATCCTGGAATGCGATATGATGCACGGGTAACGTTGGTACACTTAGTACAGAAAAGGAGGAATATAGACCTAACTATTTTTTTCAATCGTGAACTCATCTACAAAAATATAATCTAGAAAGATACTCATCTACAAAGCTATATCAAATAATTTTGAAATTTTCAACGATATGCATGCCATATGAGGTATAATGTGAAACAGCGGAGGAGAGGCCCGGATACACTGAAAAAGTCCCGCCGAATTCAGGACACGTGGCACCCCTCGCAATATTGGAATTAGAGCAGTTAATCGCACTGGGCAGAGCGGCGATACTAATATCTCAGCGGCGTTTTTAATCAATACCTCCATCTACAGCGTTGTATTTTTTGTCGATTCTCCGCAAATGAGTGGAGCTTTCTTGCTTAAACACCGCGCTGTCGGATCATCCTCTTCCAATTTACCCTCCGCGTTTCCCTCTTTCGCTCTCATTCTCTCCCTTTTGAGGGATTCTCTTCTCGAGTTTCCAACATTTACGCTCCAAAACGCTCCGTCCCTATTTGTTCCCTCCTCCACTCCAAGTTTCCCGCTCACCCATTTACTCCTTCTCATCGCCTTCTTTGCTAAACTTCATAGTTGTGGAACCTCGTCTTCTCTATTTCTTCCTCAACTCCCTGCAAACGAATCACGAGATCCTTAAATATCCCCAGTGTCCATTCCCGGAATTCGCATGCTCCATAAAATTCATCTCGCAGTAGAGGAACCGTTCTTCCTCTCAGCTTATCACGTTCAGGAGCGTAATTTAGGCGGATGCACCGATTATAAAGCGATGCAATTTTAACGCTAGATGTGGCTAACGTACCATCGCTGCCGTTGTAATAGCCTGCGCTTCTTTTCGTTTTGGTACGGATTTCTGCTGTTATTATTATTAGCATTGTTACTTACGCAATAAAGAAATAAATTTACTTACAAGCAAGAATCATGTAGTACGGTTTATAAAAGCACAAAGGATCAGCTGGTTAGAGCGCATTGATCGAATGAATGATGACAGAACAGCAAAACAGACCATCAGAAATAATGTGGATGGAAAAAGGAAAAAAAGGACGACGAAAGAAAAGATGGAAGGATGACATCATGGAAGGTCTGCTAAAAATATGTCTACAACGCTGGCAGCAAAAAAAACAGAAAATCCTGAAGAGATATTGTAGAGAAGGCCAAGGCCCATTCTGGGTTCTAGTGCAAATGGAGTAATTACTATTATCATGGTGAAAAAACACCTATGTTCTTTCCCAAAGATCTCCGGTTAGCTTATGCTCGAACCCAGGAGCTAGGGCTTAGAAGGATAGCGTACTAAACATTCTGCCACTGAGGTCAGCATTTTGGTTTTGGTAATTGTTATTTGGTCATTAGCCAAGATTCATTCTAAAGATTTTTATAAATGTTAAGTAACTTGATGTCTTCGAAATTTATTTGAGTCGGATCGAGGCGAGAATTTTTCCCTTCCACGTAAGATAATTTATTTTAGAGAATCGTAAAAGGAAAAAAAATGGAGTAGTGAGCATCACTAGAACTAGAAATTCAAAAGAAACACAAAAATGTGCCTCGATAAAGATCCATGGAAACAATGATTCACAAAAGATTAGGAAACGGATTGTAGTTATTTACGAGAGAATTAAACACGATTGCCATCTGATTCAACATATAATTTTTTTTTATTACGGGTAAATCTAGCTATTACCCAAAATATAGTTAAATACAGTATACATTTATTATATTTTACATTTTCATAAATTACTAAATGCATGGAAACTTTTGTAGAAACATATTCAGGTCTAAGGTCAATATTTCTCTGTGAATTTAGAAAAAATACGTTTTAGAAAAACGTAGTATATGTTATTCGTGCACGTTGCTCCGTTAGTTAGACCTCGTCTGGGAGATCCGTGCAGCATATGGGGTATTGCAGTCCAGCGTTGCATTCCTGAGTTAGAAAAGTCTCCGCGGAAGGCCGTTTTTCTTGTTTAGAATTGCAGGGATAAGTCAGTAGGTGTTACCTAGATTCTCCATGACGTAGGATGGGAATCTTCTGAAGATCGAAGCTCACGGTTTTATACAGGGTTAAACATACGTGATAAATTTAGATGGAATTAGGAAGACGCAGGTTTGCTGGAGCGAATTAAGAATTCATTCATGAGAGAAAATTGAAGACCAGGTTTCTGAGATTTCTTCCGTGGATAAGACGGACTCATTGGGGCAAAAGTAAGGTTTCGTTTATTTTCGATGTATTTTGCAAATGAGTATTTTCTTATGCGTTTATGTGAGTCGAATGGGAATAGAGCTGTTGTAAGTTGAAAGCGTCAGAAGAGAGATAAAGTCCCCTTCTTGGGAGTCTCTAAAGAGGGACAGCAGCCCCTTCTGTTCCCCTCGAATACGCCACTGTGTGATGCTATTACGTGGCGAATACTCGGCATAAGGGGGCCCAAAGAGAAGCATTTCTTCAACTTCTTTTTCCGCTTCATTAGCGCCACTCACGTGGGGCCGCTGGTGTGGGCAAACCTTCTCCGACTTACTCTATCTGGGGTCACATCTTCCCTTACTGTGCTTTCATGAAAGAGGGGGCTGGTGATGGAGGACCTTGAGAAGGATATCAGGAAAAATCTTGCGAAAACCCCAGTCCGGAGTGTCTCGCTACAGAGTGTGAAACGTGGACCCTGAGATGGCAAGATGTCTAAAGCCTATGCCTACATCCACATATATATCTTCATAAATATCGTACCCTGCAAGCCACCTTTCGACTAGTAGCATACACACAAAACACCCAGCGTTAATGTTACCTCTTTAGCATTAAATTGTCGCGTATCGTTCGCGGAAAGAATAAGTTCCTAAAACAACTTGTCCTTGCTCTATTTCTCTTACTTTACGGTCATTTTCGTATCGGGCAAAATACCAGGGAGAGTCGCATAATACCGATTACATCTTCCGCAAATGTACTTTCTCTTAATTTAAAAAGCAACCACAGCCTAGCTTTTAATCTCCTTTCTTTCATGGATTCCCAACCTTCGTCTGAGAGTATTTGCGTAACGCTTGCTTTTTATGGTAGCATTAAAAAAAGTCTTATCGCCTTGCGCGGCATTTTCTTGAGTTCGGGAGCATAAATTTCATCCGCTTAGTCCCTTATACTTGCCGCATATTCTAGATGGTGCCGCATATTCTAGATATTCTAACTATGGTGAAATATTTGTTTCTAACTTAGTATCTCATATTTGGGGATTAGTTTGTATGTATTGATTTATTTTTTTATTAGTAGTAGTTGATTGTTTTTGATTTATTACTGTGAACTTTTCATGTAATAATTCCATAGGTTAGGTGGAAGAGAGACCATTTTTGCCTACCCTCGCACATAAATTACAATGTTCATAATATCGTTTGCTGGCGTTTGAAAGGACTGTGTTCCTAAGGATGCTGGGTCGTATAAAAAGTATTCTGGGTCGATAGAGAAGTAAACGAATAAGTGCTGCGGATGGAGGGAGTGGAGAGGTATTAATTGAGCAAATAAAAGGGAGCAGAAGCAATGGATTCGACAAATATTGAGAAGGGATGGATCGGTAAAGAGAGTAACTGAAGGTGGAGGCAAAAGGGAAAGAGGGAGGGGAAGACAATGATGAAAGTTCTTGGATGATTTACTAGCTGAGGTTAGTTACCAGGAAGTAAAGGTCATTGACCAGGTAATTTAGGGTACATCGTTCGCCTGAGAGGTAGAAGACTCTTGTTAATAGCTTCTGCCATTCAGTTCCAACATTTCCTATTTTTAAGAAATTCCGTCTCCCACTCAGTCAATCCATTTCCGCTTTTCCATAAGTATCTCTTTTTAACGTCTTTTTGCGTATGATCATATCATCTTCGTATCACATGCAGTTAAACAAGTATAACGTTTTAATAAACTATGCTATGTGTAAGAATCAACCGTATCTTAACCCCCGAACTATGATGCATTAATATTAATGGCTTTTAATGATGATTATAGTATCAATATATAGACATATAAATTGAAATACAATACAAAATATTACAATCCAAATTCCATTCCAAGCATAGTAGTAGGCAATCAAAAAGAACTAAAATCAAATCTATACAAATCATAAGATCAAAATGTACACGCATGCTATAAACAATATTACCTTTTTATTACATCCTTTTTTCATTAGGAAAAGTTCTCCTTTGATTATCATAAACTCAATTCACAAAATTTATAAAGAACATGCATGCCAAACAGACATATCGTATTCTAAAATGAGCAATCGGATCGGTAAAAAAATTAAACTAAATGTAAATTAAAATAGCGGGATAGTAACGATTTTCAGCAATTCTTAAGGTGTGAATCTTATAAAAGTAGAGTTTCAGGTCCTTCAAAGCCTTAGGACTTGTCAAGATGGACTATTAACAGTAATACTGGCTGTTTAGGGTTTAATAATACATTTATATACGTGTCTTCCAGTCCACCTAGAATAGAGTGGTCAATAACGAAAGCTCATTCTTTAGTTCATTGCTTTAGTGGCATTTTCGGAAAAAAAAATAACTTTAAAGATTTTTCTTTGCGTCTGTATCTCTTGACAAAAGAAAAGTAAATAGTAATTCGGTCCTTTTAGGATCACTCGGTAACTAAATAAGACTTGAGGCAGCCATGAAGGAATGAAATTTTAAAATATCTTCTAATCATCGTAATTGGAAACCAAAATATCGCACGGCATGGGTTGAAGCTCAAGAAAGCATCTCAACCTGTTTCACTTTTATAAGGCCAGCATTAGATTTGGGAGAATAGTAATTTCGGGAAGTGGTTTTCGGAAAGGTGGTCCCTGGGTCTGCAAATCCATCTGTTTGTCTCCGTGCAATTCCCGGCGAATGAGATGCGCCGCTATTTTTCTTTACGGCGGAGATATTCCGCTCGATATCCTGTGATTGCGAGAGGTACAGAGTGGAATAAGATGCGTGCTGGAGCACTTAAGATGAAGCGAGATGGCTTATGGTTTTTGGGGGAAATAAAAGCAGCGGAGAGCGAGATTCGTATCTCCCCCACTTGGCTGCAGCCTCCCCTTTCTCAGCGCTGCATTGAGCCCCTTCTAGTCCCTTCCGCCGAATCGAGCCCTCGCCCGCGGCCGAAATACAAGTGGTTCAATAAAGGTGGTAACACAGTGCCGGCGCCTCATTCCACGTCATGTTCACCAGGCAGCTTTCTTAGACACGCTTCTCGACTATCTCATTATCTCTTCGCCGCGTATTGATTTTCACACGACGATACTTTGACCAGGTGCTGATTGAGGAAGAAGCTCCGTTTTCCTAAGATGCATGATAAAGAATCATAGCGAGTGCTAAATAATTCTCAATTTCAACATAGTTCGTGATGTTTCGTGAGCAGGCTGTATCAAGTTCTCTTCCACTTATTCTTCTCTTGAAACGACCATCTTTCTACACTCAGCCATCGGCTCTATCCTATCAGTTGCTCCTTCCATTCAATCACGCACTCTATTCTCGGATGATGACCCATCCAGCTGCCCTTTTTCCCTTCGTATCGTACCTATCAGATTTCCCATCCAATTCTCTCTATTCCTCATCTTTTTGAATTTACTTTTACATAAGTTTCCGTTGACACATTTTGCTATTTTCTGTGGTAAATATTGCACGCATTCGTAGATAAACCTTTTCTTTAATAAATACTTAAGGGTTCAACCATTGGAAATTTTTAACATTTTCCATTAATGCCTATTTTTATCTTCCCAAGTTTCTCATTGATTCCAGCCTGAACAATCATTCTCTGTATGAACAGTTATTATATTTTCTTTCCAACCTATCGTAATGGTTTTTTTCTTTGCAAACATTTTCACCGATTCAAAATCAATTTACGTACATATTAATTTATATTTATTCCGTATTCATATAATATATAAATGCAGATGAAATATAAATGAAGCGATGCCACGAGCAATGCAATGAAAATGGCGATGACACAAAGTGTGAAACACGCATCTTTTCTCCTCGTTCATTATCTCAGTTATGTTATCTCCTTCGCATTGAATCAACTTGGCATAACGTCTGTTTCACTAATTTTTCTCGTAGTATCAGATCATAGCATCTACTACGTTTTCCGAATATATTCTCTGAATCAATTGAGTGAATTCAACAAAATCTCATTACTTTCACTTAAAACAACTCCCATCATGTGCTTGTACATAACCTCAATTTCTTTATAGTGAAATAATCATAATTAAATGTGTGAATGTAGAAACCTAATTCTTAGGTTATTGTAATGTACTCGTAATCTACCATCGCTGGCTGGACTTTTTGGAAAGACATACTCTTATTGAACTAAGAGAAAAGCACTTAGTAATTTCCGCATATGGTATAATTCAGCGACCGGCTTTAGATAAAATGCCATCATCAGGCAAATATACAGTACACATATGCAATTCGTAGACCCCTATCGTAGAATGTGAGGATTGCCCGGCATCTGCGTGAGTCAGGGCGGTCAGCGCCTGGAAACAAGGGCCCCAGAACACCTCCGGTGCTACCACCTTAACAATACATTCATTGCTGTCAATTTGTAATAAAGCAGCCATCACACCCCCCTGTTCCACGGAACTTTTCTTTTTACAGGCAGTTTAAGGAGAAGAAGCTGGATGCGTAGAAAGCTATTGAAATAATGCCTGCTAAAAACCTGACCATTGCTATTACATTTTTGATCACTTCCCTTCTCCTCGCCCTCCTTCAAAGCTTTATATGTGGTTCTATTTCTTGTGTATTTGGCTGCTGATGGCATTATAACTGAAACCGGTTGCTGAATGATATCTTATAATTAGAAAAAAACTCATATTTTGGTATCAATGGGTTTCTAGATATTTTCCTATCTCTTGTTAAATCGGCAACCCTCAAAATGCTCTCATCATTAAATTATCTTAATCCAAGGATGTTAATTATAGTATGACATTCTACAAATTGTTAAACCGTTTCTTACTTTCATAATTTTAGGAAAGCGTTTTCTTCTCGGAGGCAGTGCTCTTTATCAGGACAGTTATGAATAAGAAATATAAATTTTCTCTCCAGTGACGCAGGAAATTTCAATTTGTTGATTATTAAAGGGTGGAAAGAGAAAATAATATTGAGGTTAGCAATTATACCTATAGGAAATAAGGAATGGAATTTTTCTGTATAGCAAGAAGAATTGTGGTGTATCAAGATCAAAATATTAGTCCCTCTGTAGAGAAAGAACTTCCTAGAGAATAAAGGAGTTAATAAGAACTTAGTCTTTTATTTCGGTCGAAGTAGCAGTAGAAGGGGTTTTCATAGTATTAATAACGTCTTCCACCGAAATTCGGCCAAGCTTGATAGGCTATATACTAAGAGTTGCGAAAAAACAGCAAAATCTATAGGATACAAAAAAAGTAACATCGAGTTAGAAAAAATTCGAAAGTCATAAAAAAATTACTAATGACGGCAAAGTAGTTATTTCTCATTATAACCGTAGAATAATTGGTATAAGGCTTCACGCGATTTAAAGTTGTCATATATATAACTATAATAATAGCAATAATAATGCGTCTTTATTGAAGAGCGAGACTAAGACATCTCAGTCCCTTCTTTAACGGATACTTAAACGGATAAGGTAATTAAAGAAATAACGGTATTCAGGCGTTACCTCAAATCACGGTGTGCCTAAGAAAAATTCGGTCAAGAGAGTTTACACCCACTCCCCCAAAGACCTTTACATGTATGCCGTTCAAAACGTTCCTTAAAAACAGCTCGCAATAACTGTTTCTTGGTGAACAAGTTTCCCTCCAACGTACACTCATACATACATATACACAAACACTGTAGATGAGATGGTCTCGGCCTTGACTTGGTGGTAAATCATTGTAAGCTATGAGTTCGCTATGAGTGACCATCCTCAGGTGAGGATGGTGCCATGCACCGAAACCGGTCGTGTATTTTGTAACATTGTGGTTTGTTAATATTAAAGTTTCTTTCTCATAGCTTACAAACACTGTAATTTACATCCGTGCATTAAGATTATTAATCGTTTATTTAAGCGATCGTTTGCACTTACGTCGCTCTTCTTACCTTCCTCTGGTGAGACGTCTTGGAATCCGTATTTGAAACATAAATGCTGAAAATTGCGGAAGTCTTCTGCCAAAAATTGAATGGATTTTTTCATTCAGAATGCACATAATAGGGCTGAAAGATAGATTTGTTGCGAGATAGACGTTCACGGAGAAAAATGGAGGGTAAGCAAGACGAACGTTAGGGAGACGGATAGAAGCGCAATGTGTGGTCCTTGAGGATGATGGCTCCTTGGAAACGCGGAGGGGAACTTATTCCGCAAAGACTCTCCCCTATCCATTACAAGAAGGTGGGCGTCGATCAAGGGGAGATGCGGATGGGTAAAGGACGTGGGGAAGATAAAGAAGGAGTGAAAGAGGGAAAGGAGGGAGAAAACCAACAAAACGATAGAATGATGAAAGCCTACGAGTACTCGTCGAGGAAAACGGGTAGTTCTGAAACGTCGAAATATACTGATGGGCTTGTATTCCGTTTCACTGACGACTCATGTCCAGGTTTCTATCTTAGACTTTAGCTGGGATACGGAAGCAATATACGCGCCCCTACAGATAAGTTTATAAGTTGTCCATGTATGTTAAGGTACCTCAGTCGATCACCACATCCTATTATTTTAGAGGAATAAAATTAACTAATAATATAATAATAATTTATAATAATTTAAAATGAAAGCAAGGGATAAAGGCAAATGTTCTGATTGAGGATCTTTTGAATAAACAGGTATCGAAGCCGGGAAAAATTATATGTATTGCACCCTATTATTTGCTAAAAGTAAGCGTGTAGTAGCCTACTATCATTGTCGCCGTCTGCTAAAAGTAGGCGAATAGCAGTGTATTTGAAAGTTGTGCGACTTTTAGTTCTCAATTTTATGCAAACTTGCGTACAAAGAGAATTCACAGAATGAACGTGTCGACTTGACAACGCGTGGACTACTGTATGAATATTTCTAGTCTCGTTTTCGTCTAAATAATTCGTTGCCTGTTTTTCGCGTGGGACATCCGTTCCTAAGAAAGGCCGTTCGCATCCGAATCTGAAAAGGCTTCCGTAAGACGGAACCGCTTATTTGCGTCATTTGCGAGAATATCGATCGAATGAGTGCATTGGATGGGAGCGACCCTTTCAAAAGTGCGTCGTTACGGTTGCCATGCCAAATCAACTTTCACACCAAATAAGTGCCGCTACGGTCTTACGCATCGCTCACGGCCATAAAGACATGCTGCACCTCTCCTTCACATCTCCTTATCTCATACAGCCGCACGATTGTATAAGAGTTATTTCCTCAGGTGATGCCGTACACGGAGCTTGATTCTCTAAGCACCGAGTTGAGGCATCGAGAAGTTTAACAAACGTGTGTTGTGGAAACGTGAATTTTACTGTGTTTATCCTTCCTATTGTGATCACTGAAGTTTCTTTTTTCATCTTTATCGAATAGAAATAACACATTTCGAAATGTATTGGGTTATAAACACTTTTAGTATCCAAGGAGTCACCGACTTTTCCTTAAGTTATTGAAAATTAAGTTTTTGAAAATAAAAATGTATGTCAGGTAAGAGAGTAGTATACACACGTCATATACTTGTAAATTATGACAACTGTGGGATAATTCGAAGGGAAATAAAAGAGGCAATATGGCTTCCGGATAGTCAAGTTTGTAAAGCGTTCCCCTTTGGTGAAAGCGGGTTCGATTCCCGGTGGGGGCTTATAAGTGCGAAATTACCTCAGCTTTTGAAGTATTTTCCACAATGCTACTAATATTTATTACTGCTCAGTGTTATAACAATAATGAATGTCGCGAAACCCTGAACTCGTGACTTACCGGCGCATGTAAATCCCAGTGGCTCACGGGATACACGGTTTCAGAAGCACCAGTATAGAAGCAAACGACCTTAGCTGTCGAAGCACTTTTAACAATACTACTTCCCAAGAGGAAGTAGCATTGTTAAAAGCTCTCTATGGTCACTGCTCTCAAAAAATACAAACGTTTTAGTATTGTCTAGGCGGAATTCGATGTACTAATGGCATCAGGTATCTAAGTGTCACAGTTGAACAGTTAAGTATAAAAATAATAATAAAACACGTCTTTATTCAAGGGCGAGATTGAGACTAATTAGTCTATTCTTATATCTAACCATTAGTTATCACAGATAGAAGGAAAGAGGTAAGGGGAGGTGAACTAAAAAAAAGCAACAAAAGAAGGAACTAGTATGTGGGTTTTTCAAATACCTAAGTCTGCACTTAGGAAAATAAAAAGGAAAAGAATAAAGAGGTTATATTGTGAATTAAAACTTAAAATAGTAAATAATATTGTTCTAATATTTCCATAAGGAGCCGATCAATATTTCCTAATTTTGATGAAGTGCTATTATAGCTGAGAGTAGTATTTACCTATTCCTTTCTGTAAAGTTATTCTTTAATGTTTCTTATTAATTATGAATTCTATAATAATGTCCAAAAATTTATTTTCTTGATACACTAATATTACACAACGACGCGCCTTTTTGGCAACTATTAGCTTATTGACAGCACAGTAAATTTCGCAGGCTAACGAAATTCCATTTATAATTCAATCTTTATTTGTGAAGCTTGCAGGCTTTTCTTGCTTTTTATCTTTGTTTCTCAACTCTGTTTTGCTTTAGCGAGTAAACTATCGATTGCAGAAGAAGAAAAGTGCATGGGGCTTCTTCAGAAAAGTTTAGAAGCTCATGGCTTTGTTTGTATATGTATTCTCATGTATTCTATAGTTTCAGGGTACCGATTTCAATGAGCCGTAGTTCAGGAGTCAGATGAGAGGTTTCCTTCTTCAACATTGTCCGTGAAAAAACACGTATTTTATGACACTACAGGGAGTTCTTGAACTACCGTATTTTCACGAATCTAAGACGCACTTAAAGTTTGACATTCATTTAGAGAGAAATAATAGTAATTCAAATACATAATGTATGCTATTCGTCGTTGATCATAGTTTAGTGAAATTTTCGCTTATGCCACGCATGTTTCGGTGTTGCCGGCGAGCGTCACTGTCTTAGGATTCTTTCTTACGTAATAATAATAGTAAACTATCGATAATCTTTTAATAAGGCAAGGTGACGTAAGATGTTCAATCCTGGCTCTAATTAAGTAATTTTATTTCCGATGTCAAGCTTACATATCTCTAAAATAATTTCTCTTTTGAAAGGTTTTAATTTTCGTCTTTGTATAATCGCACAATATTGAGCTCTATGAATTAATTTTCCTCGTCAGTTTCTTTACTCTACATTAAACCTTTATTTTATTCAACGATGGTTATTGACCCAGCAATCCTTAAATAAGTAGTGGCCTACCTTTTGGAGTGATTTAATGCTAAACTCGATTATTGTCATTTTCAAAACATTACTAACGCCAGTGTTGCAAAGACATAGATTCAAATACGTTCATTTGTAGCCTCCTTGGATATAGATACTCCATGCATTATTATCTCCTTATATTTCAGTATAACACAAATGGAACTAAGCGATCTTCCCTCAGCCTCATCAAACATTTTGTCGCTAGTATGAGTGGTTGCTTGAGTAAAAGATAAAATCTTCCCCTATATTTCCCACAATTTTCATGTCATCATTTCATCATTTAATTATAATATTTCTAACCAATTTCAAATAAACATCCACAATAAACGAAGAGAAAAGTATATTTACCTGATTTTAGGCGAAACCGGTCGTTAAATGATACTTTTGTGGACATTTCATTGTGTTTTTCTCTTAATTCAATATAACTTACCCCGAAGTCTGGTCAGCGATGATAAATTGTATCTTCGAAAAACTTTCTGTAAAGGAAATAAATGTTACATTTTCCAATCACAAGGAACCGAAAGCCACCTTCAAACTTGCCTAATTTAGGATGTTTCCAATTCACAGAAAACAAGCAAATTTTATATTATTTATAGCTACAATCAATGTTTTTGATAGTAAAATCGATATATTTGATCTTAAAATAGAAATTTTCCTGAGTAAAATCGAAATAATCAATAGTAAGATCGATTGATTCGATATATATACAATTGGCATATATTCGTTAGTAGTGAATAGGGATAGATTTTTCAATAAGATGTTATGCAGGTTTTTTTGTGATATCAGTAAAATTGATCCGTGATGTCTATCATGAAGAAATTTAACGGTTCCTTTCCCCCTAGTGCAGAGAACTAGTTAACTTAGATGGTGTACATTGAAATTTCTTCTGTATAAACAAGACTATGTCATTCTTTTCTTTAATATTCCTCCTCAGTAGTTGATTAGCAGATATGCCGATAACGTATTAAAAATCTCCATTTCATGCTGTGATTAACATTATTCATGAAATGCAACTTATATAAGTCACATATTTCATGAATTGGTGCAATGTTTATACTTTTGCAGCACTAAGATCTCCCTACCAAGAAATAAAAACAAATTTTCCTAAAAAAAACGGAAAATTATTCGTTCTGAAATACGATTACGACAGATATATTATGAAAAAGTTTTCGAGTTAATTTAAAAGCGTTTCCTTCAATTTATCCCATATCTTCTCCCATGATGCTCTTCTGGGCATTGCTAAGAACACTATCGAATCCAACGAGGTTGCTAAGGTGCATCTTTGAGTAAACACCCGTTTGCCAACCCAATTAACAGATGAGAGATGCACCAGAGTGTTTTCGGTAAAGGAAGCAGCTTTCAGAGGCGTACCGGCTGTTTCGGGTTCCAAAGCCGTTGCCTTGATTAGGCTGGCGGAACCATCAAGAGACAGGGGGAGCTCATTTGACCTTTGATGCCTTCTCGCCCTTAGGTTTCCAGAAAACCATGACATTCTGGCGCTCCGTGACGCTAATTGCACTCGGCCGTGATACCACAGTGAAGGTCGAGACGTCAGCTTAATATGCGCTTACCAAAGAGGGCACAAGTTCTTGGGTTATTTTTATATAATAGTATCACATAAAAGGCATGCCTCACTCAACGAATTTTCGCTTCATGAAATTCTGGAGTATACAAAACAGTAATCGGTATTATAAACTTGTGGCAAACATGAATTCGCATTTTATTTCGCACCAATGAATGAAATAAAACTTGGAAACAAAAAGTTAATGCATTGCACAGTTCTTTCAATAAATCATTATGAGAAAGGAGATTTTTAAAATGAAACTTGCAAAATAAATCAAGAGACCTTCTCAGAGGATATAGTACATATTACGCCTTCTGTATATAAAACCAAAGAAAAAATATGTGAGAGATATTGACATGACTGGGGCTCGAACCCAGGTCTCCCAATTGCCGGGTAGGTATTACAACCCCTAAACTACCATGCAGACCCAATTTCTCTCTGTCAAAGGGATACTTTTGAGAGCAAGGCAAGTGGCACTCCACACAGTGGCAACAACCTTCGCCAGAGGTCCTCCTCGGACAGATCGTATACTCGTATGAATTTACATTGATGCTCGTCTTAAATCTTTTGTAACCCCTTAGCTGAATGTTTCATGTCCGATATTTGCGCATATTTGCATGTTACGGATATTAAAGCGACTCAAATATTCTCGAACGGTCACCGGGTGAGGTAATGTGAGGTTTGGGTTGTGTTTCTGTAGGATAGGATTACTCAATTTCGTTAAATAAACTAAATGATTCGTTTAGGTCAAAACTCTTAAAGGGCCACTGAAGATGTTACGCGTTCTACCTGATACATCTGATACAACAGCATGCCAAATATAACTTATTTTTTCATTGCTCGCTTCTTAGATTCAGTTTGCTTGATGAGAAAAAGCTTTCGAAGTTTTTTGATTGTATCTATTTGTACCCCTTCCAGACCGAATGAAAATTCTGTTAGGTAGACGCAGATCTCATCATGGCTGAGGTGGTAACTACGAGAATAGATTCCATTCTGATCAGATGGATACGAAAATTCTCGTACTCTTACACAACTCTGCCTCTACTCCTCAGTTATTACTCTCTTATATTTCCCACAAGGGCATAAAGATGATCCAGTATTTTGTATGCCATTATAAGGATGGGGATAGACGTCTTTAAGTTCTTACAATTACTTACGCAACATACGTATGGTTTAGCATTTTCTTTTCATAATGATTATACATGTCTAAGGTTTTACTACGCTTACATTGGAAGATCCTGTGAAAAAAAATTAATCAGCAAGTTTCTTCATTCAATGAAGTATGGCGCTATATATGCATGTGGAAGACTGATGTTTTGAAACAAATTGTAGATGTTAAATAACCTAAATCTAAACTTATAGAGATACTAAGCTTGGGCTTAGATAGACCTAAGTTTAGAGTTAGTCTTTTTAACTACATAATATTTCCTTTCTTTTGTTGACTTTTTGTCTCTATCAAAACCTATTTCTTTCCTTTGAATATTCAATAACAAAGGATTGAATGTAAAAAGGGACTAATAATTCTCAATCTTGCCCTTCGATAAAGAAGTTTTATTACTATTATAGATGTAATGTATGCAAGTGTGCAGCTCCCACTTTATAAAAGATTCTGTTTACAGTGATCAGTGGAGCGAAATGGAGGAAAGCAGGTCAAAGACGAAAGATTACGATTATTATTTTTTTCGGTACGTGGAACTTGAAACTTCGCAAATCAATCCAAAGATTGGTTACATCTGGTGCTATCTGAGATTTATCGGCCATTACACACATTAGGACTATGCGGGGGGTAAAAATCCTCCTTCTCTCTCTGAAAGGAATACTTGAAGACTTTTCCAAGAAAAGTTCAGAACCGATGTGGAGACCGTTGGGGAACCTTCTGGAAAATATCACGTTGCATATTTAAATGTCGTTCCCTGAAGTTTACGTTTCCATAGTAATACACAGTTTTCCGTCCCTTTTGTAAATACATTTTTGGACGCCCTTTTAAGCTGAATCGTGAGCGAAATGCTCACAAAGTAAGCACTCAAAACTCATTGAAATAAAGACTCCAAAATAAAATTCGGAACTTTTCCTACTCTCGAACAGTACGTCTTCGTTGCAATCCATCGCTCTCTGAGGGAGTCAAAAATAGTAATGCAATATCAATTTTTTGACCGAACTCAAATGGAGTGGAAGAAAATCATTTCGGATTCTATTTTTATGAGGCGCCTCCATTTTTAACACGTGTCAGACTTGTAATCTCGCGTCCCAAATCCAATTCTAATTGCATCGCCTGCGCTTTATTAATTCTGCGACCTTCGAATCCACACTAATGACAGCGTCAGCATTAACTCTCCTTTTTTCCTCAGTGGTGCATAATCAAGGAAACATTTTATTCAGCCGTCACATAGCATAAACATACAGCATTTGATGTTCATTCCGTGCCGTAGTATTTAATTGAAACGGAGAGATGATAGAAAAATAAGTGATGTTTTTAGGTCAGTGCGAGGATTTTTCCGGTGAAAAAGTTTAGGAATCATTTAAATTTCCAGTCGATAGGAAGCGCGTCAAAGGGAAGATATCGCCGTTGAAAAGAGGAATGGATCGGTACTCCCTAGAGAGGAGCGGGAATAATTGATTTCACGGACTAGTAACTTTTTTCACAGCCGAGGCAATTGCGACGTAAGGACAACGGTAACTGAATTTTCGCTTCCCAAGCGAACATTTTTAGAATCTCCCGCTCAGTGTTTTCTGAGTAAAAGGGCATCTCTAGAAGATGGCCCTTTGTTGCATCCTGGGAGCACACCATAGCTAGTAATTTTTCATGGAGCAGAGGTAAGGATTCCGGGCCTTCAATGCGGACTTTTATTCAGAAAGAAAAAATGCAGGTGTTTGAATTATTTTTTATCTGTCTCTTGCTTAAAAAAAATAAGTGAAGTATTTACTAAATAAAAAATGTGAGTTTTGTAGGGAGGGTCGCAGATAGTGTTTTTCACTGGAATTTAAATTTTTTTGTAATTCATTGAAAATGGCTCACTCGATTGTTTTGTCATAATGATACTTATGTTAGAGCGAAAGACCGAATTAGTTGTTAAGATAGATTCGCGGAGAAGGAAAAGTTATAAAACTTTGCACATAAAGCTGTGCACTTTAAGACCCAAAGACAGATGTGAAAAATAGCGAAATGAGTGGGACTTAAACGAAGGTCTTTCCCTTTTCGGGCAGACATTCTAATTTACCATGCCGAGTTTATTCTATACTGTTAAGGAAGTACTTTCGTGGGCAATGCAGGTGGCGCTCCAAATAGTGGCACCAACCACCGCCAGAGGTCCTCGATTTAACTCCGCTTTTCCAGTATATGTTGTAAGCTTTATGGTAGAAATAGTGCGATAATAACTTTCTGAAAAGTCTCAGTTCATCATCCGGAAATTCTTGAAAGACCGTGAATTGTACATACACCTCGGATGTAGAACAAGAGATAAGAAATAATCTACGTGCTTTAGTTATTCCATTATTCAACTATTCGTGCTGAAATTGTTATTAATAATAATAGTCATCGATTCCCTCACGTATCATGCAAAATTTTCAGTTCAGGTCGATTGAAGCCGTTCAGGGATAGATATTTTCGAGCATCATTCATATTTTGAGTAACACGAATTTTAGGGTAATTTTTCTGAAAACACCGCTGTAATTCTTTCCCTGCTTCTTGGAAAGTTTTTATTGAGGTGAGTGGGATTAATTAGAAGGGCACTTGTATGAGAATCCCGCAATAGATTGCTAATCTTCGCTAATGCATAATTAAGCCCCGCTACGGAAAAGCTTGATTCAGGTGGCTTTATCGCCCTTAATCCACCAATTTTCCAAATACGGCAACTTTGAATACCCCATATCCTTACCTTCTCCATTATTCTGCCCCTTTTTCGCTGCCTTTTCAACTCTGACTCGATCCTTTGCTGTCTCCTCCAAACAAATTGTTCGCTGAGCACCTTTTAAACTGAGGATCTATGTATCCCCATTACATAAGGGCACTAAAGATGCGGCTGTTACTTCTAATTCAATACTTTTTATATTGTTATTGTTCTACTTCTTGTACTCTTACTGTTGCTTTTGCATTCAAAACCAACCTCTGTGTTAATAAAATGCGGTGCATTGCAAATAAATGTAAGCATTTATAAAATACTATTCAATCTTTCTAAAAAAGATATCTTTCTTTGAAATTTTTTTTTATATTCAGCATTAAGATGTTAATATTTTATTTCAAAACTGGATTTGGTAGATAAAAAAGACGGAGATAAATATTTTATCATTATTACTAGTAAATGCCCCC